>WNWU01000005.1:28688838-28717081 GCA_012654045.1 Ptyas mucosa | reverse complement strand
TAATAATAATAATAATAATAATAATAATAATAATAATAATAATAATATTTCTATACCGCCCTTGTCCCGAAGGACTCAGGGCAGTGTACAGCCTATTAAGAGCACAAAGACAAACAACAATTAAAATAATTTAAAATTATTAAATAATTTCGGCTCAATATTAAAACCCCAAAAATTTAAAACATCCAATTTAAAATTTACATTATTTATTTGCTGTTTGTAGACTGCTAACTACTGAAATGTCTCAGTAGTTTACAATCTCCCCTACAATTCTCTCAAGCAGATTGCCTTAGTTCTCCAGATGCACTAAGATTGACCTCTGTCAATATTAACTCCTACTTGTGCTTCATCCTAATCAAAACTCCATTAATTTTTATACCAATACCCACCTATGCCAAAAAAGGAAATAATGAAAAACAGTAAAGAAACAGACAGTAGAGATTCTCAGTCATCCAAGTCATGGTTGTCCCGAAGGTGCTTTAAAAAAAAGGCAGGGATGCAAATGAACAACTATCAGCAAGGAACATAAATCCTTCCATTCCCCACTATCCTGTCAGAGCTATAGAAGCTTCTTGGATGAGAAGCAAAACGTCTTCAAAAGAAAAAACATGGAAGTCCAGTTGTCTCCTGAAAAAGCACCTTTCGGACAGTAAAGAAACAGGTGTTTGGATTGTTGTTGTGAGGAATATAGGAAGAGGAAAGAGCATTGGATATGTTCACCACCTTGAGTTATTTGTAAAAATAATAAAGGTGGGATATAAACAAACAAATGTGCCTGAATATTTGCTTCTATTACTGTATTCAATTCAGAAAACCACCTGAATAGTGTAGATATTACTGGTTTTTATCAGAATTTCAGTAGCAAGACTGATGAAACATTGGTTGAGTGGTAACAAAAATGAAAAGAATCCTATCTAGACAAGTGAAGTTATTCTTTCACATTGTCACATTTCAACATGTATGACCTGCCTTCTGCCTTCCCACACAATTAATACTTGAGCAGGATTCTTCTTCCTATTTCTGCTTTTGACTACTAAACATATAGCCAAATGTCATTCCCAATTATTGTGCCAGTCATAAATCCAGATCTCAAGGAAAACATGCAAAGATGTACAGTTGGGAATACATTTGCAGCTCCCAGTTGGTGAAGATTGGGATTGTGACCAGCCAATGAAATTCTACTCTGTCTTTCTCTTTCTTCTCTCTCTTTCCTATCTGATATTGCAGAATAACAAATGAGCAGTGTAGTGGTCGGAAGGTTGAGAGTTCAATTCTAGGTAGTGACATATCTTTATCAGGGCACAAAGAGAAAATATATGCTGCAACTCTGTGTAGGCATCAGAAAGGGCATCCAGCAGTAAACACTCAACTCTATTCAGTCACCATGACTCCACCTCTAAAGCAGTGGTGAAATCTTTCCCAGTTTGCCACCGGTTCACTGCATGCACATGCACAGTACACACCAAATGCACACTGCATACACATGCATGCACAGTGCATGCCAAATGCATGCTGCATGCATGCATGCACAGTACGCACCAAATGCATGCTTTGTGCGGAAAAAGGAGGCTTGGGAAGGTAAGTAGAACAGCGAGGAAGGGAAACAGCTGTGCCAAACAATTTAGATTCACTAGAAAGCAGAATTTCCTGCTTTCTAGCAATTTTAAATTGTGTGGCACAGCTGATTGTCGGAAATACCATTTCTGCGGAACCAGTAGCTTTTTTTTTACTACCAGTTTGCTTGAATCGGTAGTTTTTATCACTATGGGTTCACTTGAACCGGTGCAAACCAGTAGCATTTCACTGCTGGATTAAAGGGTTGTAAAAAAGAAAAAAAATGCAGCATAACAAATCTGTAGTTGTTTTACATGGGAAAAGGGAATAAAATAGATGTGCTATGCCATAAATAGAGTTAATTCCTTTATTTTAACAAGATCCATCTGGCAAAAAAGGACTTTGAAAATTCTAGCTCTACTCATCATAACCACTGTGGTCTTGGAGGCTAAGCAAATAACATTCTTCAGCCGCAATTTTTTTCACATCTCACCACAAAAAAAATTAAATAATAAACTTTGGCAACCCTTAATCTAAGCTGCAGGAATGAACAGTAAAATACCATCAATTGTTGCTTAATTATTGCTGAACAGGCCAACTTAAGCAATTAAATATCTGATCAAACCCAAACACCATCAGTGTTATTATTTTAAAAACAAAAACAGTAGCAACCTTCCCAGCAGGCATATCAGCTGAACATCTCACTTTAAGGAATAATGAAGAAATAAAACAATACACAGCGGAATGGTACAGAAATGGTGATGAGAGGTGAAGGAAATCAGATTGCGTTTTTTAAAAAAACGATTAGGGGTGGGTAGGAGGAGATGGGAAAAGACCATTTAAAAAAATGCACTAGGAAATTTGAAATTCTTCATAAAACACAGAACAACAGAGTTACAGATGCTGATACCTTTAAAGGAGAACTGAACATGTCACCTTTGAATGACCAATGTTCATAATGAAAACAGTGTGATGGAGATTTTTGGGAGAGAACAGCACTAAATGTGCCTGAATATTACCCCATCAGCTTGGAAAGTGAGCCCTCAGGAAAACTGACTGACAGAAATCAAGGCAGTCATTAAACATCTTTGGACTGATACATATTACTCCCTGACAGCTGTAAATAATGCTCAGATTAAGAATCTCTTTAGCAAAATCAATCTATCTATCTATCTATCTATCTATCTATCTATCTATCTATCTATCTATCTATCTATTATGTCCATTACACAAGACCTTGCACACTCGGAATAGGTGCAGAGGACTCTGCCAGAAGCCCCTAGATGAAAGAAAGGATTTGATCAGGGAGTACAGAGTTTGCTTCAAGTGGTGTGAATCTAAGGGACATGTAGCAAAGATTGCACAGCAAAGATGTGTTGTTACCTGTGCCAAAACAACCAGCACCCAACCGCCCTGCATCCAGACTATAAGTCAACATCATGGCCTATTCGTACTCCACGGCCGACTCCTAAACCACAGCTGATTCCTACCCCTCCTCCGATTAAGGAGTCGCAGCACGGCAACAAAGTGCACCCAGATACAGCAACAAGTGTCAACTGCATGTCAGTATGCAGTGACTCACATAAGGTGAAATCTTAGCAAATCTGCTACAATGTCCTACCTGTCAATGACTACTTCAGCTTCAACCGCAACAAGACACGAGCACACAATAGATACAAACTTCAAGTGAACCGCTCCAAATTCGATTGCAGAAAATATTTCTTCAGCAACAGAGTGGTCAATGCCTGGAATGCACTACCTGACTCTGTGGTTTCTTTCCCAAACCCCCAAAACTTTAACCTTAGACTGTCTACTGTTGACCTCACCCCATTCCTAAGAGGTCTGTAAGGGGCATGCATAAGAGCACCAGTGTGCCTATGGTCCCTGTCCTAATGTTTTCTCTATTTGTATCGATTTTATATATTCAATTCATGCATATATATATATATATATATATATATATATATATATATATATATCACCTAATACATTCATACATACATACATACATACATACATACATACATACAGGAAGGAAGGAAGGAAGGAAGGAAGGAAGGAAGGAAGAATTTCTGTAATAAGATAGTGCATCTCCTCCAGAAAATGCCTTCATTGGTTAAGGGAAAATCCTTGGGGGTAAATCAATTTTTATCTAGCCACTAATAGATAATGGTTTTTGGTTCAAAAGATTTCTTAAATTAACTATTTGGAAGCCAAACATTTTCATTGGTCCTATGGGAAGAGGTGAAATTTCTCAGGTAGTAAACCATACTCTAAGAAGAAATCATGTCGAGGGTCTGAAAAACAGGTACACACGACAGTGAATAACTTAATATGTTTGTATGCATATTGCTGGACTTCAGGGACCCATGAAGCTCTTCCCAAGTCACCTCAAAGATATTTCCATCTAATACCATCAAATTGTGAAATTCAGAAGGTTCAAAGAATGTAATTATGTTGTTACTGCTACTACAATACATTGTAAGCAAATAGATGCATACAATCTGGAGCATATTTCAGATGTTCATGCTCATTTACTTCCTAAAGAAAGTCTCAAATACCTAACAATTTTCAAAATTGAAAATTAAAAGCTGTGTGGGCTTATATAGTATATCTAAATACAGTAATGAAAAAGAACATATAAATAAAATATAAAACACAATGCAAACAAGAATATGATAATGATACTAAGCATCTGCATAGAAACATAATATACCAGCATTAATTAACTGATTTATAAAAACAAGGGACATTGTTGTCAGAAACCTAGACGTTGGGTTTATAAAATTGGAAGGGATGAACACCAGCACTTGGTGGCCCTGAAAAACTTCTCTCCAGATTAATGTGAAGCATGGTCAGCTCTTAATATTAATTTTAAAAGTTCTGCAAGGCTTGCAGTTTAGAATATACTTACATATGTATGGAAAGCCAATGTCAACAATAACTAAGCATGGTCCATAATTTATGCCCTTCACTTATTTAGCTGTTGAGCTTGTGAAGCTTCCAATAAGTTTTTAAAAGCACCATGATTAAAATACCACCAGAAACTTCTTTTCCAGGCATATATGATTATATTCATTGTCATTAAAAATCCTTTATTTCACTTCCTTGAAATGATTCAGTTTTTTTCCTGGTCTTGAGATTGTAGTCTATTTTCAATTTTTACTTGTGCAAAACTGCACAACACACAAAAGCCCTCCCAGCTTTAGCTTTGAGCTTCTTGGCCACTAGCTGCTGAAATGATTTATCCCATGGACTAACTAGGGTTTCTTTGGCTACCCAATGGCCCCATTCTGTCTCCTTCCAGCTGAATAGGAATACTTTTCTCTGAAATTAAATGAAATTAAAATTAAAAATTATTCTTTGTCGATCAGGTCAAGCAAAAAGGAAAAAAAAGAAAAAAAAAGAAATTGAATCCTGTTTCATATATCCAACCAAAGCAAGAGCAGAAAGGAGGAATGACACTCATACTTCCATAAGTGCCCATATGAGAATCTGCACAAATGGGGGATCTCATTTTCTAAGAAGTCAAAGTGCCAGGTCTGAAAAAGCTGGTACAAACAAAGCAGAGAAACAAATGTTGCTGCTATATAGCAATGTGGATTTCTTTTACAACCCAGTAGGAATATAATAGCCTTGCTGGATTAGGCCAAAGCCCAACTTAGTCCACCATTTTATTTTGTAGAAAATGATAGCTTTCATTCTTTCACCATATCTTGAGGATTTGGAGACCTGGAAAGGGGACAACAGACTTCAACTGAACCCTAGTAAGAGAGAGTGGTTGTGGATAGGGAGCATTATTACTTTTGATCTTGGATGGAGTTGCACTACTGCAGACAGACCACAAAGAGCAGGTGGCAATCCTGGCTAGGAGGACCTTTGCTCAGCTTCATGTTGTATACCAGTTAGGTTTTTTCCTGGTTAAGGAGACTCTCTACTTGATCACTCATGCCCTTGTCATCTCTTGTTTGGATTACTTTAATGTGCCCTACATGGAGCTACCCTTGAAAAGTAGGATAGCTTCAGCTGGCACAAAATGTAGCCACACTGGCAGTTTTGGCCATCCAAAGAATGGCACATGTAACACTTCTGCTTCAGCAGCTGCACTGAGTGTCAGTCCGCTTCTGGGTCCAATTCAAGCTGTTGGTTATAACATTTAAGTGCTACAGGACCAGGTTATCTTTGGAACTATCTCCATCCCATTACATCAGTTCATCCCACCTGGTTGGACAGAGAAGGTACATTGGAGACCCTGTCAGCGAAAAAATTCTGACTGACACAGTCAAGGAAGAGAACCTTCCCTGATTTTGCCCCTGCATTTGGAACATTTTCCCTGCTTCCTATGGAGTGAGGTGGCCTCCACTCTCCTGGACTTCCATAAAGGCATAAAAACATGCACCCGTGCCCTTGCTTGGGACACACCATGGGGCTGGTTAGTGCCCTAAAAGCCCTCCCTTCCCACCCTTAATCAATTTCTAACATTCCTTGCCTCTTTTAAATTTTACATACTGTTTTTTCTGCTTTCAATATTTCATTGTAAACTACCCAAGTCCTTCTGTGTGGGAGATGAGCAGTTCTTAAATATGATAGATCAATAAATAAAATATGTCTATGGAGCTCACAAGCAGAAGTTGGAGTCATAATTTCTTGCTATTGTTACTCTTTGATAACTGATATTTGGAAGCAGGTCACTGAGCCCAGCACAAATAATCATAATCATGTGAAATGTTTCCTGCGCATATTGCCTTACTTTATCAAATTATATTAGAATTCCATACCTACTACTGTATCAGTCAACAAGAAATACAGTTTAAATGGTTTCTACTTTAGATGGTTTCTACTGAGGAGTCTCAATCCATTTGTTTGGACTTCGTCTCCCAATGTTGTTACCCTCATCATTTTTCTGCTTGGCTAGGGCACAGCCAGTGTTTCTAAATATTCCTGTAATACAAAGGCATTCATTCCTTTTATGCAGTTCTAATAATATGGGATCATACTGCACTTGGCAAAACCCCTGGCAATCAGGAAACACATTTGCATCTGTACTACATTTATTCAGCTGAAATTGTCCTTGCACATCAGAATGACCTGGGGAAGAAAAGACATGGGAAATCTGGTGTGCGAGACATGTAGCATTTCTTATCTCCTTGTGTTATTTTTCTTCTTGCAATAAGAATAACCAGTGGGGGAATTCAATTTATTTTTACTACCGGTTCTGTGGGCGTGGTGGGCATGGTGTGGCTTGGTGGGCATGGCAGGGGAAGGATACTTCAAAACCTCCATTCCCACCCCACTCCTGGGAGAAGGATATTGCAAAATCTCCATTCCTACTCCACTCTGGGGCTAGCCAGAGGTGGTATTTGCCAGTTCTCCAAACTATTCAAAATTTCCGCTATCGGTTCTCCAGAACCTGTCAGAACCTGCTGAATAGCACCCATGACAATCACTTATAGGAAATCCTTAATTTTGATTTGCCTTAGAACCACTTTATCTGAATGGGAACTCTGTATTTATGTTATGAAATAATTCACTGCAATCCATCCAGAGCTTGAACCCAAATGAAACCCACTGAAGAATAGAATTTGGAGTTTCCTTAATAGGTTGCAACATTACTCTAGTGTTTTCCAAGACCTTCCTCCCTGACATCAGCATCTGTACCAAGGCATTAAATTAAGTCATTAATAATTTGTACTCATTAGAATCCCTAAATTAGACAGCAATTAGTTTAAACATGAAAATATCCATGGCACAAATAAGTGAAAAGTAATTTGCCATTGTTATTATTACCTAATTTATGAAGCTTAAAAAATAAGGGGTAGAATGCATGGTAATCAGAAGAGCAATTGGCAGACACAATATATTTTGTTGTGTGACTTCAATCAATGAATTTATATTGGATGGTCTTATGGGCCCTTGAGCTGCAAGGCATCTCCTGAAAAACAATGGTTTCTTTAGATGTTGTACTATGCCTTTGTTTTTACAGGTTTCTTCCTGCAAAAGCAGAAATTTAAACTACAGCTGAAAACTCCATATCTAAAAGATAAAATACAGATGGGCAGCCCTGGATGTTTTGTTCCCTAGGATGAACACCTTACCTATGTTCCATAAATAAAAAGCAACCAGACATCATTACTGGAGATGAGAGGACTCCCTTTGCTTTGCTTCAGACAGAAAGTTGAACAAGCCATTCTACAGTTCTGCATTCCAGTGTGGAATCAGTAATCTGAAGGAATTTTTTCTTTGATTAATCTCTTTCCTTTTTTTAAAGACTTATGTGGCCACCTATCTAGAGTCACTATATAATATAGTCTAGTGACAGAATAACAATTTAAAGTACCAACAAAAATAAATAAACTAACTAGAACAGCCATCAATGCAGTACAAAGGCAGTGAAATCTAAATTAAAAAAAACAAACTTACAGCGTATAAATCATATGTATCACATTCACTTTACATCCTAGACCAAGTATCAGGGAAAAGAGTCAGGTTTTTAAGGTTTTATGGAAATCCAGCATGGTCAGGCCCATCCAGATCCTATGGAGAAGTAGTCTTCCATAGGAGAGGTACTGTGACAGGACTTTCTTAGAGAACTACCATGTTTTCCCGGAAATAAGATCTGGTCTTATATTAATTTTTGCTCCAAAAGACAGATTGGGGCTTATTTTCTGGTCAGGTCTTATTTTTGGGGATACTAAATGAACCAGAGGTGGGTTTCAGCAGGTTCTGACCAGTTCTGGAGAACCGGTAGAGTAAATTTTGAGTAGTTCGGAGAACCAGTAGTAAAAATTCTGACTGCCCCGCCCCCATCTATTCTCTGCTTCCCAAGTTCCAGCTGATCAGGAGGGAATGGAGATTTTACAGTGTCCTTCCCCTGCCATACCTATGAAGCCACGCCCACTAACCAATCCCACGCCCACCAAGCCACACCGACAGAACCGGTAGTAAAAAAATTTGAAACCCACCACTGAAATGCACCCATCTGACTGACAATCTTAACTGGGGCTTATTTTGGGGGTAGGGCTTATATTACGAGCATCCTGAAAAATCATGTTAGAAATTATTTTCCGGTTGGGTCTTATTTTTGGGAAAACAGGGTAATAGAAAAGCCAGACACAAAAATGGCAACAGAATTAGCCAGCATTTCAAAATGAATTCACTAGTATCACTTCTGGACTCTAATGTGAAATAGATCTGTGCCATTTTGGAATCCCTCCTTCTGGGGGGTGATTTGGCATTTACTTAGTTCTTCTTTTATAACAATAATTAACACAAAGGAGCTAGTCAGTTATGCTTTTTGTTTAGCCTCTGGGGCACACAGTATAGCTAATAATAAGTTATAATGTCAGGGTGACTGTGCAGAAGAAAATGTAGTGGTTGCCATGGTCCCAGTTATTCAAATGTAAGACATGTTATGAAAAAAGATAGTCTTCACATTCAGCTAATTTTTGTAATGGTTTGTGTTTTGTTCTTTTTAAAATAATTTTGCTTTATTTTTAAAAACAAATATAGGAATGGATCAGTGGTGAAATGTAAAATTTGTTACTACCGGTTCTGTGGGTGTGGCTTAGTGGTGGTGAGGGTAATGTGACTGGATGGGCGTGGCCAACTTTTTATTTTATTTTTAAAAGCATCTTTTCTACAACTTCTTCAGCCGAAGAGGTTGTTAAAAAATGCTTTTAAAAGCCTGTGATGATCAGGCAACTCAGCTGGGATCGTCAGAGGCTTTTAAAAGCATTTTTTTCTACAACCTCTTCGGCCGAAGAGGTTGTAGAAAAAATGCTTTTAAAAGAAAAAAAAAACAGCCTTTGATGATCAGTCGGCTCAGCTGGGCATGGGGTGTGTGTGTGCAGGGATTTTTGCTACCGGTTCTCCAAACCACACACCACCGATCGGAGCATTTCACCCCTGGAATGGATAGAAAGTTAGGCTGTTTTTTGAATTTTTCATAACTCTGTCAAATATCTAGTGTTTTAAAGTTACCTGGATCCTTACCTTTTCCTTGGTATTTATAAGCTACCTCTAAAAACATACTTCCTGCAATGAATTCACTGCCAATTTCAAAATTTCACCCCATCCAAATAAGTGAGGAAGCATGAGGAAGCAAGACTGTAGCCATAGATTATTAAAAAAGCTCTTCCAAGCATTCAGAAAGCTGACCCACTTTAAGCATGGGTCAGATTTTAGTTTTAGGCATTCACTATCCTCTGGTCCCTGAGGTCTACAGCTGAAATGTGTTCCCTAGCATTTTTAGCTCTTTGCACTTTAATACTACCCATTTGAAACTTTACTTTGATCTAGGTTCAATTGAAGTTAATCAGGCTTAGCTGTTGCAGCAAAACAGGAATGTTAAAATTGCAACACAATTATATATTCAGTGGTCAATTCTAAACATATGAGGTCACTTTGCTTGCTTTGCATAAGGACCATTCAATTTCTCTTTGCATTTCTGTTTAACTCAACTGCATCTATCTTTTTCTACCATGCAGAAGCAAGAAACAAGTTGAATGCATTAGTTACTGATGTGGAAAGGGAAACATAATTTTCATCAATACACCATAGAGTCCAAGTGATTCTTGTGCAGTTTGTAGTCCTTCCTTCCTTCCTTCCTTCCTTCCTTCCTTCCTTCCTTCCTTCCTTCCTCCCTCCCTCCCTCCCTCCCTCCCTCCCTCCCTCCCTCCCTTTTCTCCTTATGGAAAAAGAAATATAATTTTCATCTATATGCTATAGAGTCCAAGTGATTCTTGTCTAGTTTGTAGTTGTGTCATGTCGTGTCGTGTCGTGTTGTGTCGTGTCATTTCCTTCCTTCCTTCCTTCCTTCCTTCCTTCCTTCCTTCCTTCCTTCCTTCCTTCCTTCCTTCCTTCCTTCCTTCCTTCCTTCCTTCTACTTTTGACAAATACACAAGTAGAGAGTCACAGTTTGATGTTAAAGCCTAGGAGTCTATGAATTCTAGTCTTTTAGGCATGAAAAAAGGCTAGGTGATTTTGAGCAATTACTCTCTCTCAGCCTAACCCTCCTCATAGGGTTGTTGTCCTATGAAACACAGGAAGAGGAAGGAGTATTTGTATCACCTTGAGTTGCGCACTAAAAAAAAGCAGGATAAAAATATTTTTAGAAAATAACCATTAACTGTCTCTGCAATTTTAACTGCTACATCCTACCAACTTTTATCTCCTGAGAACAGAATTTAAATGTTATCCTTGAGAAGTATGTTACTGTATCTTTAAGATACGGCTACAGTCATTTTCTGTATTTGTGACTTCTGGCCTGCAGTAAATAGGTTGCTGTTGTTTGCTTGCTGCTTGTGTTAATATCAGTAGCAGTTTTCTTATCCGCAGTTGAAAATGGTCCTCATTCAACAGCACTCAGGATAATTCACTACAGAGGTTTAGAAGTTTTTTTTTTCCCAGTGAAAATGTGACAATCTCTAAGAAGGATAAGCAACCAATCATAAAATCCCTGGAGATGGAAAATAGGAGATTTAACACATGATTCATGGATATCGCAAATGGGCAAAATCATTACACAAAAACTCCAAACTCTAAAAAATGAATGTTCAGTTTAGACACAAATGAGGCTTACAGTCGGCTTTTCTGGGGATTCATCCTAAATATGCAGCTGCAAAGAACAAAACTATAAATCAAAGAAAAAATGTATTTTTCCTAGTATAAGAACGTCTAAATAAAAGCTTCCTTACACTATTTAACAATAGAAGACACAATTTCATCATTTCTCAAATCTGTAATAATGAGAGAAATAAGTCAATATTCTGCAAATTCAGTAGTGTTAGATGAAGGTCAGCTCTAGCAGCCCTGGAACTTTCAATCCCATTCAATAAGAAATCCATGAAGAAGAAAAAGAAATGTTTTCAAACTGCTTGAAGAGAAATTGGTCAGACTGTAGGGCCTAACTTTATTTTCTTGAAAAGATCATTCCTGCTACAAAATCCCTTTCTTTGAGAATGATTTCCGGGCAGCTTCTGCACAGTTCATTCAGGGTTCAGTAAGCTGGACTGATTGAGTAAATGAAAGCTGTCTCAGAAAGACAAGAAGCAGAGGGTAGGAAAAGAATAAACCAACAGCATTCATAATGGGAGAAATAAACAGATGCCCCCAAGGATTTCTATTGAGACTATTTAACTCTGAATAATGCTAGTTACTATGGAGCAGAAAATAGAGAAGGTATGTTAACTTAATTCCCTTCTCCAGGGCTTCTATGGACAAAAACAGAACGTTGGTTTTCATGTTCTTATTGGAAATGGATGTAAAGCTGTGGTTGTATCTAAATCCTGAATTCCAGTTCCCAAACTTGTCATAATATAATGTTCAATTCTAACATTTATAACAGTTTCAAAATTACTATATGCAATGCTTCCACTTATGAAATTATGTATCCTGAATGCACCTGTCTTTTTCTCACTGAGTGTAAAAAAGAAATCAGGAATTTTAGTTCTGGCTTCCTGGTTATATATTGTGTATGAAGCAAAAACTGTGCAGCAATATTGCATACTGAAATGTATGGGCTTCCTCCATGGGAACCTACATAACTCTCTGTAATGTATGAAAGAAATCCCAGTGTCAACCTGACTAGACCACATGACAAATCTGTCATTCATTACAGAATTCTGAAGACTTGAGTATTAAAACCTAAATTGTAAGTCTGTGCCAACTGCACCTGATTCAGCCTGACACACAAGAAACAACATTTCAGTAAAGCGGTGAGGCAGAACCTGAATGACCTGTCTTGATCAGCTCCTGAATTTGATACCAATAGTATCGGAAGACCTGCAGAAACCCTTGTGAATGATTGTAAGACATTTTATCACAATTCTGACACTGTTTCACACCTAACTTTAGAAATGGGACGCTGCTGTGCTTCAAACAGTTACTTCAGAGGAGCATTTCAGCAAATCATTGATGAAAGGAAGGCATCCCTTCCGAGATTTCCAAAGACAAAACAAGTAGAACAAAACAAAACAGAAATTATTTGAAAGATGCTTTCAGGGGCATTGTGAATGCTCCTATATATTACTATATCCATGCACTTTCTTCCTAAATCTACCTATTTTATCAACACTCTGTTTTTCTGCAGGTATTTTCCATTAGTACATAGTTGGCAGTTTTTGTAGGCCCAGCTTTGTCCCTGAGGCTCCAGATGATCCCAGTACCAAGAATATCTATTGCCAAACTGGATTATATAACATCTAACTTCTCCTGCCTTAAATATTTTCTACTTTCATGGAGGATAGAATCAGAGGCACCTTGGAATTTCTTGCATGGGACATGATTTCATAAATGCACATGATATTCTCCACCTGGGGCTGGATGGGGTATGTAGTAGAAGTCTCAATGTGGTGTCTGGAAGCGGCCAGGATCTTAGGGGAAAAATATAAGGGTCCATTCAAGTAATAGCAATAGAAATGGCACTTAGACTTATATACTACTTCATAGTGCTTTACAGCCCTCTCTAAGCGGTTTACACAGTCAGCATATTGCCCCCAACAATCTGGGTCCTCATTTTACCGACCTCGGAAGGATGGAAGGCTGAGTCAACCTTGAGCCTGGTGAGATTCGATCTGCCAAACTGCTGGCAGCCAGTGATCAGCAGAAGTAGCCTGCACTCTAACCACTGCGCCACCACAGCTAATATGGAGTAGCTGTTGATTTAGAGCAGGGGTGTCAAACTCAAGATCCACGGGCCAGATCCTGCCTGAGTGGTGCTTAGATCTGGCCCATGGGGCTGCCCTGGAAATGGCAAAGGACCAGCCCACAGTGCCTCTGCCAGTAAAATGGAGCTGAGGGGGGGTTGTGCCTGTTTTCACTGGCAGAGTGCTGCAGGAGGCTGTCACAGCTGAAAATGAAGCATGGGGGGGGGGCATGCCTGGGCCACCACAGGCACCCCAGACATGAGTGACATTGAGTTGGCCACGTCCACCCTGGCCATGCCCACCTGGCCATACCCCTCCAGCCTCCCGATGTCAAACACAACCCTGATGCAGCCCTCAATGAAATTGAGTTTGATACCCCTGATTTAGAGGATGGCTGATTTTAGGATGGCTTTTTAAAAAAAATTTGATTTATATGCCGCCCTTCTCCGGAGACTCAGGGCGGCTTACAATGTGTTAAGCAATAGCCTTCATAGTTTTGTATATTTATACAAAGTCAGCTTATTGCCCCCACAAACTGGGTCCTCATTTAACCTACCTTAGAAAGGATGGAAGGCTGAGTCAATCTTGAGCCTGGTGAGATTCGAACTTACAGTAATTGAAGACAGCTGGTTTAAATCACTATGCTTTTAGTCTGCTGAGCTAAACCAACTTTGGTTCTAGATACAGGCCCTCTGAAAAACAGGCTTGCAATCCAAAAATATTACTCATAGCTCCTGCTCAAACAGCAGATGAAACCAGTGGCCAGATTTTTTGCCTGGTCTTGGCTGATGAGTCAGTTGCAAACTTTTTTTGGAACATTTGAAAATGATCACTCATTCCCATGTTACCTCTTAAGTGGAAGACTGCAACTTGCTCTTCTTGGGATTGCCCTTGAAGACCATCTGGAAAGGTCAATTGGTGCAGAACATGGTTGCTTGTTTGTTAATGAGTCAACTTGTTCATATTATGTTGTTATTACAGGAGCTGAATTAGCTACCAGTTTGTTTCAGGGTACAATTCAAGGTTATCCCTATAAATCATTAAATGACTGAGACTAATTAGGTTCAAGACTGTCTGCTCCAGGAACAATTTCCTTAATCAATATGTGGAATCAGAGAATACACTTTGAAAGGTCCTGCATTACAGGAAATGTGGTAGATAAATTCAAGGACATTTTTTTTTAAAAAAACCCTGTCTTCTGCATGAATGTAAGTTTTCCCCTTTCCTTGATGGTATTCAGAAAGCTGTTTTTAGAGACGCTGTGTGAGCTCCTAGAATGTTCATCCTGATGGTAATAAATGATGGTATGAATACAATGATGTCATAACTATTGTTATGCTGTACTTGCTATGTTTTGATGTGCTAATTGTACTGGCTGACTTTTGTAAGCTGCTTGCAAAAGAGAGATTGAAGTGCCATAGAGGTTATAGTGATAAAACAATAGACAGTTGTCCAAAAGATTTATATGAAAAAAGATTTTCATATATTTATGAAACCTGTTTATACACTAACTAAAAGATGATTATTCAAAATTCATGAACAAAAACAAGTGAATTCCAAATGTTTTAGAAAAAAGATAATGCTTGGCACGGTGTCACCTTGTCTGCCATTGAATTAGGTGCAATCTATGATTAGCTGTTATTTAGTCAAATTTGACATTTACCACTTTATCCCAATCAGAGCCAGCAGATTATCTGGGAACTCCTTTTTTCTAGATTGTTATTAATCTATTATTTTGTTAACCAAAATAATATTGTCCATTATTGTCCATTATTTTAATCTCATCTATTTCAACCAGATATATTTAATTGTTGACTCCCATTACAAGACCAGAGCTATACAATTTTACATCATGCCACTCAAGCTGGCTACAAGTTGCCATGGTTTATGTTCCAGACTAGGATCAACAAATTTGCTCATATTTGTTTAAAAGTGTGTGTGTGAGAATGTGTCTAAAATGAGGATAATTTGGAATAAGAGATATGGTGCTTGGGGTGAGTTTGTTCCAAAAATCAATTCCCTTCTTGAGAGGTCCTTGGTGCTCTCTGAGCTTGCTCTTTTTCTTGCAGACATTTCATTACCCAAACTAGGTGTCATCATTGTCACTAGCATTGATGATGTTAGCTAGTTTGGTTAATGAAACGTCTGCAAGATAATACCAGGGATCCCTCATTTCAGCCCTGAGCTACATTTCTCCTTTATTAATTCCCTTCTTAGAAAAAAAGAGTGTTCTGATAATGTTCTATGAAGACGAGCAAATATTACTCTATAACAAAAGGAGTATCTGAAGATTTTTTTCTTTTCTTTTGCAGGACAATTTGTCCTCTAATGCTTCTTTTAATAATAAAATCTACTTTCAGATTTCCTGGTTTAAGTGCTGCTGCCTTTTCATATGTTTTGTCTGCCTAGCAAAAAGCCAATGAGCTTTGCTTTAAGGTTGCAGACAGATCCAGCTAGGCGTATGAAGGTGTGAATTTGTTTAAAAAAACTGCTTTATCAGCTTTGCAGGCCACCATTCCAATCCTGATAAGCTTTTTTAAAAAACCAAATCTGAGCACATTAACATTCAGAAGCTTTGTGTACATCTTCCCTTAATTTATGTAACAGTTAATGTAAATTGCTCAAAACATTTTTTAAATTGCAAATCACATTGGTTTCACTCTTTGACATGTAAATATGCCTCATGCTTGCTTTTAAAATACAAATTTCCCCCATGCAACCTCTTTTGAAAGACAGAACTACTGCTGTTTGCACATAGCAGTTCTGTTTCAGTGATATATCTCCCCAGAGAATTCATGGGTGGGACTCTGTGTCACCCCTAGATAAGTGCTGGCTTCTATTTTCACAAGGATAATATAGGACTGTGAGGTTTTTTTGGTCTAGTAATCATAAATGAAGTCAAACACCCTGTATGAAAAATAGTAATTATTTGATTTCTTTTTTCAAAATTCCATCCTACCATCCTAGGATAGCATTACAGCAGATTTTGTGTCCCTCCTTCTGTCATCTGTCTCTCACACTTCTCCCAAACTGTCCTTTATTTTTCATCCAATCCGATGAAGAATTCTGGGAGAATTCCAAATCTTGCTTGCTTTTTGTGACTTTGGGGTAACGTTACCAAAGCATGGATTTTTCTGCTTTACTTTGTGTTTTGAATCCTTAAGAATAGCTTCCTGTGGCTCTTACCCTTCTTTTGCTATGCCATCTGCACTTTTCCTGAAGAAGGGAAACAATTATTGTGGATCTCCCTGATTGATTTCCTCGCCCAAACCTCTGAACTCAGTGGGCAACTCAGCAAGTGAGTCTTACTTCCTATCAAATGAGATCAGATGCCTACAAGTTAATAGTAAAAAACTTAATTTCCCCCCCACTTTTAATCATCTTGTTTTTTGCTCTATGTCAGCAGCGTTACTGAAAAAGAAGCACTATCAGTTGGAGATTTTGGTAGAAAAAGACTGATTGCAAATTTCACATTTCTCACACTAGCAGTTCCAGAAATAAGCTCCCAGCTTGTGACAGGTCTTATCCCTTCTGACTTAATCCTGTGCCCTAAAAAATGCCCTGTATTTTAGACAGATAACAGCAAAGAGAAATGTGATTCAAATGCCTAGTGAATGATTTTTGCCTGAAGAGAGCCAAGCACAGACCAAGAAACAAAAGCACAGTCCAAAATTTCTAAGAGTCACAGGAGGCCAAATCGGGAACTCACTTGGTTCAAGGGTCAAAAGTCAGCAAGAAACAAGAAACAGGAATATGATTCAAAAGCTGGATAGCTGAACAGCTGTTTCCAACAAAGACTGCATGCACAGGAGCTTACCATATCTGTCTGCAGCCATCTGGCTGCAATTACTCATGCCTCGCTTTTTGTTTCATGAGAAGCCTCATTGAGGAAATTGCTTTGCTCACTTACGTATGCATCTAGACCTGTTATGTTGGATGTTATGCCTCATCATCTAACTGCTTCAGCTGAACAGGGGATGCCAGTGACTGATCAGCCTCAAATGAATCCTGGCTTACTGATTCCTGAGGTTGACAATTCTGAAGCACAACCTCAGCTGGAACAACATCATCAGATTCAAGGTCAGAGTCAAATTCAGAATCGTGGCTCATAACACAGTGGAACAACCATAAGCTTATTGTGATTTTTCTATCGTAGCTACTAAACTGCCAAAAGTAAAACAATTGATTTTTTTTGGGGGGGGATCACTTTTTATCCAGTTCAAGAAATACTAAGCAAAATGTTCTCACATAGAAATTATTCTTCTAATCAGTTTTCAGATTGGACACATTGAGATAATTTTATTATATGTACCATTATGTTAAAAGTTATTAAAATAATTTCAAAACATGTATAGATAAGAAACCTACTTTTATTATTTTGTTCCAAGTGTGCCAAATATAAAGGAAAGATTATTATTACTTAATATTTAATGTATATGACAGTTTGTAAGCATCAACGTAGAGAAAACATAAATATATAAAAATCTCTAAAACAAATTACATTAATTAATAATTAAAAATAAAAGTGGGATTTCTGTTGAGGATGTATGATGAATTAGATATCCTTTAAGGCTGTGATGGTGAACCTATGGCACGCATGCCACAGATGGCACGTGGAGCCATATCTGTGGGCACATGAATGTTGCCCTAGCTCAGCTCCAGCGAACATGTGTGCACCCGCCAGCTGATTTTTGGGCCTTCCAGGCCCAATGGAAGTCAGGAAACACACCATTTCCGGCCTCCGGAGGATCTCCGGGGTGGGTGGGGAAGGCCGTTTTTGCCCTTCCCAAGCTCCAAGAAAGCCTCTGGAGTCTGGGGAGGGCAAAAAATGGGCTTACCAGGCCCACCGTGCCATCGCGTGTCAAAAGCGGGGGTTGCACGGGGGGGTCACATGTGCATGTGTGGGGGGCAGAGGGCATTGAATTATGGTTGTGGGCATGCACGTGCGCGACCCCCCTGTGCTCCCCCCACTTTTGGCACGCGATGGCAAAAAGGTTAGCCATCACTGCTTTAAGGAGTAGGGATAGCTTTGCTGCTGAGATAAGCAGGCAAATGACAAGTTCTGGCTAGCAAAGTTTCTTTGCAACAATGAGATATTCTGAGATAACATCTAACATTACACATAGCTCTCCTCATGAATTAAACTGCAGAAACTGAGCTTTTTGGGTCAACTTCTGAGTTGAATGATTGGATGTCAAAGGACTTCAATCAAGTTCAGACAAGCTTACAGCTTAAATGGACATAAAGTTTAATTTAAAAAATAAACAGCCAAGGGGTTATTGGAAAGTTGATTTTGGAAAATTACCAATGGATTAAGGGTCCAGATGGATTTGAAATAAGATTTTGAAATTAATTATAAGACTCCTTCCAGTAGGAATGTGATGTTGTTTTGATTTAAAAAAATAATAATGATAGGATAGGATAGGATAGAAAGTTGCAGACTAAAAGGAACCAGAATGAAATGATTAAACTTGGAAGAATACTTAAATTTGATTTACTAATACAGAATTGAGCAACATACTTTAACACTGAATGTACGGAAGGACATTTGTGAACAATGGATCCAGAAGTTAATTTTAAGAATGTCTGCCATAATAGATAGACTACATTTAAAACATATTATGGAAGAGACACAATTTTTACTGAGCAAGATTGAGACTGATTTGAAAATGGATTTAAAAATGACAAGCTGAAAGAATGATATCAAAAAAGATGCTATATTGGATATACAAATGAAACCAGCTGATGTCCTAATAATTAAAAGTGATATACAGATAAAAAAACATAGAGTCACATAGATAACTTTCCTCCATTGGATTTACAAAACTTTTTAATATTTCAAAGGATTTAATGAGTAAGGACAAAGAAAAGATGAAAAAAAATCACATTCTAGGACATTATTTGAAGGGATTATAGATCAAGAATTTTAAAAGTGAAAGAAAGTTATTTTATTTGATTAAGGTTAAAATAGATATTTGTTATCTCAGGCAACCCTTAATGGACTTTTGCTGACTAGGCATGAATGAGGAGGCTTTAAAAGGTTTTTTAAAAAAATAGATAAGAGATGAGATAAGGGAAGAAGAGCTGTTTTGTTTATTTATTTATTGGTTCAATTTATATACTGCCCTTCTCCAGAGACTCGGGGCGGCTTACAATGCATTAAGCAATAGCCGTCATACTTTTGTATATACCTGCTTAGTAGGGCTTTTGGCCCCCCCCAAGCAGTGTTCTTTTTTATACAAAGCCAGCTTATTGACCCCACAATCCGGGTCCTCATTTTACCTTATTGTAATCTATTTTAAGTATCTTAAAATAGTATTTTAAGAGGTGATAGGTTACTAAAATTGTTTATACCTTGTTGCTTTGAAAGGGGAAATCAATTTGTTATATATTTCTTTTCTTTTTCTTTACTACATTCTTATTTCTTATTTTCTTTTTTCTATTCTAGTTTATGTTAGTTTTTTAATTGCACTGTTTAATAACATTACTATAAAAAGAATTAAAAATGAATAGACTAGCAGTGGAGATATTCCTTTGTAGATGTTCTAAATGCTGAAAAGGAAGGGACCAAACGAATTTGGAAGGAACCTTTTCATTGTTTGAAACTAAATGAATGACTGCTCACCATTACATTTGCAAGAAAACAATTTCAACATTTCACCTATTATTATTTGATGCCTTAATGTTACGATGGGCAGTTAAAGATTTTAAACAACAAAGTAAGGGAAAAAATATCTTTCACACTTTGGAGTTGCAAAGTTGATGGTGTGATGCAGGGTAAACTTAAAATAGGGGTGAACATAATTCAACCTTACCTAAGACTTCTTCTGCCTTCATAAACTGTAGGGATTGTAAGTGATCTTATAAATCATCTACTCCAACCTCCAGCACAATATTGCACCATCCCTTGACATTTAGCTTCTGCTCAAGTACCTGCAGTGAAGGGAAGTCCCAAGAAAATACTTTTGAATTGTGAATAGCTCTTAAGATTTGTCTATGATTCCCATCTCTGCCTTGAGGTGGAAAAGGAAGTAGCTGATGGAGGTTATAAATGTTCTAATCTAGACTCAGTAAATATGGCAAAGCAAATTGTGTGCCTTTCACCTCATCTGACCTCCACTTCCACTTCGTTTTGTTCTTCATGCTCACTTGCTCAGACTTCCTCAATGGCCAAATACCTTAATATCATAATTTAAAGATTCTAACCTCTTGCTTATTTTTTCATTCATGTTTTATATCAGTTTGTTGGAAAAATTCTTCATTTGTGTTTTTCCCACATTAATCATATGAATATGGAGGATTAAGTCTCAGATTTAACAAACCCAGGAAACAATTGGCATTTACAGAGTAAATGAAGCTCTACTCTGGGCCTTCAAAGCAAATTCTGTAGTCTCGGCCAATTTATAATTTAAAAATGATGTATATATTCCAGTAATGATGTGCATGAATGCTCAGAGATCAAATTCCAGAAACAGAATTTTAATAATATTTCTTGCCACCTAAAACATTAAGCTTTTCAATTGAGGTATGCTTATCTTTAAGAGGCATATATCATGTTATAGAAACGAATTGTTGAAAGATGACATCCACAGAGCTTTTCAGGAAGCCCTCCAAATCATCATGGATTGATATGGAGAGCCTGGGGTGCTTGGAAGGATAGGAGGATTTCAAAAATTAAGCAGAAGCATCTTTTTAAATGATGGGTTTAGTTCTATTGGTGGACAAACCATTGGATATAATCACAGATTATCAAGCAGGCTAAAATCAGGGATGACAATGAAAAGATGAAAAAATGTTCACAGAACTGAATTTTATAGATTTTTTTTGTAAAACACTCAGAGGAACCAATACTCTCTCTGGTTCTCATCCATACTTTACCTGAGAAGTATTTCCAGAGAAGGTAAACTTGTACATAACTTCTTCTCAAGGATGTTGATTTTCCTTAAAAAGAAACTTTATAATGAAGGTAAATTATGGAACAGTACATTATCATAGAAACCCAGAAGAGAAGAATGCAATGCAAGAACTTGGCAGAAGTTGAAAAAAAAATGGAATTACCATAATTTTGAAGAAAACTGCACTGATTTATTCTATAAAGCCAAAAAAAAAAAAAAAAAGACACGAAATGGCATTTACTACAATGATTGCAAGTTCGGAATCCAGCAATTTCTGGTGATTAAAGGCACAAAATTTCAGTTGACATTTACTATGCCATCATTTACTCATCAACTACCTGCTTTTTACCTGAAGAAAACGAGCACTGACTAAAAGAAAATTAAAGAAGTGTGTTCTTTTCTTTTCAGTTGTTCCCTATGAAGGCAAATGTTCTCCATTATCATGCCAAATTTCCTCCTTCAGCATTCAGAGTCCCAGTGGGAATTGAAAATAACAGAGAACTTGTGACAGAATAATTAACTTCTAGAATTATTTTTTCATACAGTTAAATTATAAAATATCATTCCTAAAATGGCTTAAATTTTGTTTAAAATTGAAAATAAAACCTGAATGGTTTTAAACTGAAATATTTCATAGTAGATAACATATTATGTCTTTTCTTTTAATAAAATCTGGCATCATTTCTTTTATGCAGTTTTAAAAATGTTGTTTATATCTTTAAAGATAACTTCTACCACAACTGAGGCAGATCAGTGTGAAAGCAGGTGTTTCATTGATTTCACTTGTTTGCATATAATTGTGTTTTTTATCACATCTTTTTTTCAAGCATCAAGGAAAATGTGACCTGGGAAAAAAGATCTGTGCAGTTGCTGTTCTGTGTTTTCTTTGTTACCAGAAAGTTATAACTGTCATAGTTTGTGGCAGGAAACCCAGATAAGTGCATATGGCACTACATTCAGGATGGGATTCTAATGTATCTTATTAGTTCAACAACTGAAAATGATTGCATTTATGTATAAAGATGTCAATGTTACATTCATGTTAAAAATTATTTTAGTTATATTCATCATTGCTTTCATATGCCTGAATTTGCTATATTACTACCGTGTTTCACTGAAAATAAGACCTCCCCGGATAATAAGCCCTATCCCAAAAATAAGCCCTCCCAGAAAATAAGCCCTCCCTGAAAATATTTAAACGCATGCGCAGCCGGTCCCTGCCATTTCCTCTGGTTAGGGTTAGGGAGACAGCTGGAAATCAGATAAGACAGCAAGAGGATCCCCATCTTGCTCCACACACCCCAAAATAATAAGACCTCCCCAAAAATAAGGCCAAGCACTTATTTCGGGGTTCAAAAAATATATGACATAGTCTTATGTTCGGGAAACATGGTACTTATTGTTTTATTATGACTACAAGAAATCAGGAAAACCACATCATGGGAATTTTGGAGAGAAATATTGGATATTGGATATACATGGAGCTGGGACTGGTGATGATGATGATGATGATGATGATGATGAGATGATGATGATGAAAATCAAGGTCTGTCTTCATAACTTAAAGGAATTATTATTTATCCCAGAGCTGTCAAACTCCCAACCTGCAGGGCGGATGCATCACTCATTGGCCACACCCACAGCCAGTTTAGTGAAGGGGAAAAAATCCCGATATGTCACATGATGCCACCAGTCTGCGGGCCGTGAGTTTGACAGCCCTGATCTAGCGAAACACATTTTCAGGATTGCCTTCACTATTTCTATCTTTCAATATTACCATCTTTACCAAGGAATAATTTGATGTAATGGTCACATGGAAAGAAATGAGGGAAACGGCAAAAGTCCAGCTAAGCAGATTACTAGTCTTAAAAGGCCCAAGATATTTTGCTATAAGATTAAAAAGGCAAGATAGTTTGCTTCTCCTGGAAACTGATTTTCCTGGAAGATTGCTTTTCAACAAGCCTGGAAAATAATGAGACCAGTTCATGGACACCAGTGGGTATCAGCCTTGCTAATATTGCAATTGCCTCTGAAGAGGGCTAATGGGCTTCCTTGGATGCAGTTGAAATGGTCACTGTGAGTTTGATCCAGCAGGGCACTGCTTATATTGTTATGTTCTCCTGATTTAAAGAGTAGAATGGCTAGTGATGGAATCTGTTTTTCAAATTGATAAGCAATCTAGTAACTATTTCCAAAACAATTAGCTGATGAAATCTCCTCCTCCTGAAGAAAAGAGAGAGCCTTTAGATTAAAAGAGTGCAACCTGCTTCAGAGATGCATCTCATTTGAAAGCAGAGAGATTGCTGGAATTCTTATGTTGTTAATAGCAATAGCAGTAGCACTTAGACTTTACAGCACCCTCTGAGCAGTTTGCAGTGTCAACATATTGACCCCAACACCCTCCATCCTCATTTTACCAAACTTGTAAGGATGGAAAGCTGAGTCAACCTTGAGCTTTTGAACTCAATACTGCAATACTGCATTCTAACCACTGCACTTTTTTCCTGTTATACATGGCAGTCTCTCAAATATTAGGATGAGGAGGAATGGTTCAGAAACGGTCACTCTTTATGGTCAACAAAGCAGTCCTTACAAGCAAGGAGGAAAGGCCAAAACTGAAATGTAAGATTCAGTCTTTGGTCTTAAGAAAGGACTCACAGGAATGACGAGAATATCTGAATGTATGAGTATTGGGAAACTTGACTATTAGTAATAATGGGATGCATCTTTTTTTAATCCTAGAAGTTTAGAGAGGGCCCTTTTTTGTAACCCTGTTCTAAAGTTTATCAGAGTGCTAGGAAACTCACTCAAATAATGTATACTTTTAGCCTGCATATGATCCAATGCAGCCCAGCCTTTTCTCCCTAACTTTCCATAACCCATAACCCAAAGCCTGTGGGGTTTTGTGTCAGTTGAATCCAAAAACAATTGTCAGTCTCCTGAATTGTACAAGGCTGCATTATTCATAGCAAATTTTAGAAGATCTTTCCTCTATTCACCCTTCTTGCTTTTGTAAATTGGATGTTATGGATTAATGTTTGCATTAATGGATTTATGGTGCTGCCACATTTTCCTTTTATGTATAATGTAATTTATAAGCATCAAACTATGAAAGAGTGCACAGTGATTGTCATTATACTTATTAACTGCATTTAAAGTCAAGCAATAGAGATGATTTTGCCTAAGTGACTACAGAAACAACATTATAAATTATTGTATTAGTGAAGAAATAGAATATTCCATCCTATTTACGCAGAATCACTCTATCCCAAAAAATCATTTTAGAAGCTGTGTGAGTCGCTGGGTAATATTTATCTTCATTGGTCCAGAATGCATCTGTACAGGAAGTGATGAGCAATATACAGTATGTGGTTACCTACCCTTAGAGATATCAGCTTTGGGCCAAAAATGTGGATGCCCCAGAGGTGAAAACAAAACATCATTTTTTTTAATGCTATATAATGGTCATCCAATTTTTTTCAGCATGGGTCTCATGGTCTTAAATGCAATCTTCTCTTTGCAAAATGTAGCATGCTCACACTTGAAACTGGAAGCAAGCCTTCTCTGGTTATTTTACAAATGAAAAATGTTCAGAGTTTGCTTTTATATCTACTAATTTTAGTGCTTCATTGGTAGAATGTTCAGCAGTCTATAATGGCTGATAATGTACTAGCTGACCTTTTTCTTTAAAAACAAAATACCACCTTGAATTTGAATGTGCATATTTTTACTGTTGACTTTTCACAGGAGTTTCACTGATGTGTTTGGCTGCATCTTTCCTAATAACTGGGATTTAAAAGCAGCTGTATTTATTAAGTGAACAACCCATTTTATTATACAGAGAAAGGGGGAGAGAGAGAGGGAGGAGGAGAAGGAAAGAGGGAAATATCTCATTTTGTTCATTTCAAGCTTTTAAAAAGAGGTTTGTTACAAAAACCATTAGAAAATGCTTGCTCTTAAAAGTTGTATTCTCTATTGTATATGTAGTATTATTGTTTTGAACTCGGTACAAGCCTGTTTGAAAACATCCGTTTCCATAGGAACAGTTTTTCAGGCAAAATCTTACACAGAGAAATGTGTCATAAATAATTGGTCTTGCTCCCAGGGAACTAACGGCTAAACAACAAGGAATATTCAAGAATTGAGGTGAGTGTGTATGCAGAGAGGAGAGGAAACCAAACAACAAACAAAAACAAACTGCGGTAACTGAAGAAAATTATATATTAAATAAAACTTAATCAATCCAAATGCATACAAATCAGTTGTAAACTCCAGTGTGTCTACTCTGAAGTAAATCTTACTACATTTGATAAATGGCCTCAAGAGAAAAGCTACACAGCAGCTTAAATGTTAGTCACAAATTAACTTATGGAATTGATTTTTATGGATTTTTTCAATGACTTTTGTCATTTCTTCCTTACTTTTGACATGTCTGGTTTAGAAAAATTATGTGGAACATATAACATTGGAAATTAAAGCACACTACCAGTGTTCAAATGCATTTTAGCTATTCTCAGTGCTGATTTAACATTTATATTTTGCATAACATTACATTTTGTGGCTTTTAAGCACACTTTGAAATGTAAATGAAATATTGTAGGAGGGCCTCATCAGAAAGCTTTTTACTGCCATTAACATAAAAATGCAGGTGTAAACAGGTTTGGAAGATCTCCGATCTATACGGAGCTAAATACAGTTGACACTTTATTACTTATAACCTTGGTTGTTTGTTTGATCTTGAAAAATCAAGGGGACTGAGACTGGGTGAATTCCTTCTAAAAGACAATTTAATCCTTATTAAACAAGCAAACAAAACAGATATGTCAAGCCAAATTAAAACTCAACAGTCCAATATGCCATCTTTTGTTTTAGGGATATAAACAGCATATGAAAGTTCATATTCAGTGGAGGACTCATATGAAAAGATGTGATTTAATTTTTCTCAATCTGGTGCCTTCTGGTTATATCAGGACTGCAACTCCAGAATTCTCAGCTAGCACAATCAACCCAGCTAATACAACTGACTAAGAAAACTGAAATGGCTATTCCAAAGCATCTAAAGCAATGTTTTCACCCTCAGCAGTTTTACGTTTTTTGCTCTTCAACACCCAGAATTCCCCAGCCACTAAAACATGATCTAAAGCAGGGATGTCAAACTTATGATGACACGTTGTCATTACGTGACATATTGCAACTCCCCCCTTCGCTAAAATGACCCTCATTTTAGTGCGGCCAGCACATGATGGGCCACAAATTCGACACCCCTGATCTAAAGGTCAATGTAACTCAGCATATGCACATTAGGACGTGCACTGAGTCCTTTCTATTAAACAAAGTCGTTTTGTTGAACCCTGGACACAGGCCTTCTCGGGATAGCCCGTACCTTGTGGAACAGCATAGCCCCCGAGATTTGGATGACCTGAACCCCCTTACAAGGCACTGAAACATGGTGGCTATTTCCTCAGCATTTGGGTCCGGGGAGATAACTTGAATAACTATTGGTGGTGTGTTGGGTAAACAGTTCATTCTTGGGTGCTGAGGGCTTATGTTTGGTGGGTTTGTCTGTTTTAATTTTGTAAGCCTCCAAGAATCACTTGTGTGAGATGGATGGCTATATAAAAAAGAAAGGAAGGAAGGAAGGAAGGAAGGAAGGAAGGAAGGAAGGAAGGAAGGAAGGAAGGGCAAAAGCTTCCATGCTTAGAATGTTCTCAGTTTGAAATGCTAGAGTGGAATGTTGCATGGTTTAAACAGAGCCTGTGTGTATGGGCTGATCTCAGAAGAAACCTTTCTTCAAGTCTTGAGTCAAAAGATTTGCTATTGTTGCTGGCCCCCTATTCCTGATGCATCTAGGCAGGCAGGGGTCTGCTTCTGCATTTAGAACTGCTTCTGCATAAAAAATGATGAAAACAGCAGTCACTTTCCTGCCAGCTAGTTACATACCTAAGTTTACTTTAAAAAAAACAATTTACAGTAGAGAAATTAGAATCCTAAACTGTGTTGCAGGTGTTTTGTTCAGAGTTGTGTTGTGTTATCTATAGCAAGCAAAGAGTTATCAGGCAAGTGTGCAAATGTTTACCATGTACCAAATGAATTTATACAAGGTGAATTCCTAATAACACTTCCAGTTGTTAAATGCAAATACTGTGTTGCTCTTTGTTCTTTACAGTGCTGTACACTCTGTGTATGCTCTCTCTGAAATGTAGCTTTCAGTTAGATTTCCCATTGCAGAATAGGTTTGTTCAACATGTTTGGCAGGTTGCCAGATGCTGGAGGGTGTACTGGACTTATGCATTACAAAGACGGAGATTTCTCAAGCCAATATTCAAGAAGGTTGAGATTGCATTGCTTGAAGGAGTAATGGGCTAGTTTTAATTTCTATTATTGCAATAGCAGAAGTCTAAGATGATTCAGGTTTTATTTTATGCAGAACACAGCAAACATTAATGCTTCCAATTAAGCCCATTTCTGCAGTTCAGAACAAAATATTTTTCATGTTATATATTCCAAGCCATAAAAACTGAATGTTATGCCAGATTTTCATTTTGAACCATTTATGTCACACAACAACTTGCTGCATATTACTGTATCTGTGAGTCTACTGGTAAACATTGTCTAAACTGATGGTTTATTTATCTGTTAGTATATTCTGGCCAGATTCTGATATTTGCTTGATTTTTCAGCATGTGCTCTTCTGTGCAATTACTGGACTCGGTTTCAAATGGCCTTGTTTGGTCTTCTGTAAAGGACATGGTAGCCTTTTTGTACCTCCATTGTGTGTTCTTTTGTCTCTACTATGAATAGTCATATGAGCCCTTTGCCTCGAGGATACATTCTAACTTCAAGCTTTCTTAGGTTTCTTTGATGCCACAATCATAAAAGCTGATGGCTGTGCAAAATATTTCTGAATATTAACTTTAATTTTTTTCCAGCACATTCTACTGTAACAGATTTTAAGGAACACTTTATTGGAAGAGAGAATTGATTGGAGTTCATTCTGTCAGAGAGTACACTTTTAAAATACATGAACAGCACACTGTGAAAGGAGGTGGTATGACAAAATTGTCTTTTCCAATGATAGGTGAAGTGTGGTGAGGTTAGGGGAAGGAAGGAAGGAAGGAAGGAAGGAAGGAAGGAAGGAAGGAAGGAAGG
>WNWU01000005.1:28651442-28688828 GCA_012654045.1 Ptyas mucosa | reverse complement strand
AGGAAGGAAGGAAGGAAGGATTGATTTATAAGAACACCAGGGCTTTCTTTTTGACTGAAGATGAGAAAAATATTAATTTCCAAGTTAGGAAATAGGAGCATAAGAGTAAAACAGACAACAAGTTTGACTGAGCTCTTGGAAAAATGTTTTCTCTAGTCCTCATCACTTAGCATTGGACTTTTAGCCATTTCTTTGCAGTGAGGTGCACCACCAATATAAGCCCACCAATATACAGTAAAATATTAAAATGGTGCTTTCAGACAGTATGGGAAACATAGAAATGGTGCATCATGCTCCCAGGGCAAAGGCTATAGCTAGAATACCTGGCACTTAACAGGGTCAGGCACAAAGATTAGCCCTACCAGAAAGGGACCGATCTTTATTTAATATATCCAAATTCAAAGAGCATTCAATGCCTCAGTTGAATTGGGGCTCAACTGTGGAAAAAATGTTTATATATAGCTAGATTTTGGGTGGAAATGTTCATTCACATGTGAAGCTCCAGGCTGTTAAAAAGACCACTTGGAGAGGGCTTAATTTAATACGTGGAATTGCTAATTCAGCAAGTGCTACATCAAGGATGCACAGCCTGAGGCCCTAGAACCACATGCAGTTCCCAGGTCCTACCAAGAATTGCCATCGTGTTAGTTTAATAAAATAGTGGAGGGAAGGAATTAAATACATTCAGAGCAATGCTAACAATTATGTTTCATTAAATTAATTATAATTTAATTGAAACAAAATTAAATCAACTGTAGTTTGGGTCTGGAACCATTTGCTGCTTTGTCTGAGTTTTACAGCACTCAGTTTACAAAGAAGTTTAAATTCATTTGTTACCTGCATGTATGTTTCTGCTTTTTGCATCATCAAAGGAATGAGGAGCTGTCATCTGGGATGCTCCTAATTCAGACTGGCTAGCTTTATACCCTCTCTTATCTCATTGATGTTCCCTCAGAAATAACTTCCACTGTATTCTGTAGACTTACTCCAGTGTATTTTGGATTATAGTTTTAAGTCTTATGTCTGTACAAGAGAAGAATAGCATTGGCTGAACTGACAGATTTGTTGTGAAGTTCATTTGTATAATAAAAGAAACAGCTTTATTTAAATGACAAATCATCTTTTTAGACCAAAGATGTTGAGGATTAAATTTAGCTTTGATCTTTAAGCTAGGATTGGGAGCTTCAGTTCCATACTATTCCTTCTGCTTTCTGTGAAAGTTACAAGGTCATGCATGGCCAGGGGAAAAAAAAATCTTGCTTGCAGAAAATAAAATCCCCTTTTTTGCTAACTATGTCTGACAAAGAGCCAAGTGAAGGAAATATTTTAGCAATTCCACTTTATGTATCTGCTTTGCTTCTTTTAATAGTGATCATTAAAACTATTTTTGGGTAAGAAATAGCTCTTACCCAAGAAGACAGGTCTATGAAAAGTTGGAGCTGATGTCTGTGATGAAATGAAGTGCCAGTAAGTTGACTGGCTCTTTGGAATTCCTCTCCAGACAAGGATAGGACTTAAGATTGTCCACACATGCCCCAGACAGTTGCTCCTCATGAGGAAACTAGACAACAATGGTGTCTGGGGGATTTAGAGCTCTGGGACAGGATGAATAGCCATCTTGTTCAAACTATGGCTAATACCTTCAAAAGGACATTGGATTTGCTTACAGCTTTTTCTAATCACTTTCCAAAACTACTTGTGAACCACTTTTCAGCTATTAGGAACTTTTGGATTAAAAAGTTTTATAGCACCAAGTGAATTTACTTCAATCCTTGGTAAAAGAAGTTTTAAATACAAGTTTAAGAAATTAAAAACAATGTTGTTTTAAACATAAAAAGGGTGATTAGAACTTTGATTTTGGAAAGTTACAAATGATTAAGGTTCCAGATGTATTTGAAAAAAAAAGATTTTGGAATTAATTTACTAGAAATCATCTCATAGGAGATTGCTTTTGTTTTCAATGTTTTAAAAAATCATGATAGAGTGGGACTCTGAAAGTTGGACACTAGAGAGAACTAGAAAAAACTAAAGGTTACAATTAAAGGAGAGGAGCACTAAAAATTAACTTACAAATACAGAATGAAATTTTTTTTTAATATTGAACATATTAAAATATATTTTTGAACAATGACCCAGGAGTTAATTTTAAAAATGTATGTCATTATACATACACTGTGCTTATAAGATGTTATAGAAGAGAAACAAGTTTTACCTGACAAGATTAAGACTGATTTGAAAGCAGATTTTAAAATGGCAAGTTAAAAGAATGGAAAAAAATTGCTACACTGAACATATAAAAGAAACTGACTGATGTCTTCTTATTAATTAAAAGGGATATACAAAAAAATAAACCAAGAGAATGATTTGGATAACCATCCTGCAGTGGATTTACAAAAGAGGCCACTTAAATCTTTGGAGAATTTTTTGAGAAGGAACAAAGGGAAAAAATGAAAAGAAATCAAGTTCTAAGAGAAGATTTGAAGGCTCCAAAGATAAAGCTTGTTAAAAGTAAAAAGAAGAAATATAACATTGATTTATTTGATCAGGGTTAAAATAGAAATATTGTTATCTCTGATAACCCCATTGGTTTCTTTTAGGATTTTTTTTATATGTATAAGGAATGGGATATGAGAAGAAGAAATGATTTGTTATGTTTTAAGAGGTAGTAGATCATTAAAGTTCTTTACACTTGTTATGATGAAGTCATTTATTTATATTTTTCTTGTGTTTTTCTTTATTATATTCTTATTTTTTTCTTTCTTTTCTATTTTTCCTCAGCACCTTCTATTTTTTTCTTGGTTTTTTTTAGTTTGTATTAGTTTTCATCATTGCAACCATAATTTTACTAAAAATTATCGGCCAAGCAATGCAGGCTGGTGACCCCCCAGGGGGAGGGCCTTCTCTGTGGGGGCCCCCACCCTCTGGAATCAGTTGCCCCCTGAGATAAGAAGAATCCATGACCTCCGTGCCTTCCGCCGTGCCCTTAAAACATTTTTTTTCCAACAAGCCTGGCTGGCCTAAGCAAAGCCTTTTAAATAATTTTAAATTGGGGTGTTTTTTAAATTTTGGAGCCAATTTAGATATTCTTTTTAATTTGTTCTTAATGTTTATATTGTGTGTTTTTACTTGGCTGTACACCGCCCTGAGTTCCCAGGGAGAAGGGCGGTATAGAAATCTAAAAAAAATAAATTAAAAAAAAATAAAATAAAAAGGCTATTCCTACCTATGTGATAATTTTGAATTAAAATCCCAAGTGATTTAGAATAATAAAATAATGGGATATTTATGTTCAGTTCAAATATAAAACTGCTGGCTGAGGGAAGGCATCCTGGCACCATCAGTAGGCAGAGTTCCCACCAGTGAAAAACTACAGCTCTAGAGAAAACCTTACAAAACTGTCTTTGTAGGGTTTCTTCTGTATTAGCTGTTGAGCCATGTGTTTACTGGCTACCTCTAAAGTTCTAAGCAAGAGGCAAGATGTTGTCAGAACAAAACAATGTAACACTAATTTTAGACTGGCACAGCCTTTCCATGTGGAAGGAGCCTCAAGTCTACTCATATAGGTTTTCAGAAGTACAATGTCATCCAGCACATTTATACTTACTTAGTCCTGCATTTGCAGTGTTGGGGTTTCAGATAATCCTTTGTGACACATGGTTCTTCCCATTTCTTGCTTGTCTCCTAAAGAGACTATAAGAATTAATTTAAGTATTTATTTTATTTATTAACTTCCCATTAGCTGTGGTCTTGCTCAAAATGTCCAGCTTGTTAATTAGGGACAATGTTGTGTACTTTTGGTGAATGTTGATTGTCTTAACAACTTTATATTTATAAATATAAATAAATAGCACAGGTGTTTTTTTTTAATTAAAATTGTTACTGGCTAATAATATAAAAACGTATTTACTTTTGCTGAATTATGGTAGACTTGGAAAATATAAAAACAAATTAATAGTGTTGGTCATTTTATTAAACTTCTTACTGATGAATAATATATATAAAAATAAAATAATAGAAACATTTTTGCTCTTATGTGCTGTATAGAGGATATACATATTTACTTGAAAAAAAATAGCTATGGACAAAGACATATAGACAGCGCACAGTGATTAACATATCCTGTCAGGGCTCCCAGATCAGTGGAGAACCCCAGCTGAGTTTCAAAGAGGTTTACAAACCCAACTATTACTTCTAATAATATGCTCAAATTATTCCCTCCCAGCCACCCATGTCAATAGAATATGAATTAGGAAGTATCTGTGTTACAGCCTTATCCCCACCTTTTCGTTATGCATGACCATGGTGTGGTAATGTTTGTGATGATGTTAGAATATTACATTTTGAATTAATAATAATAATCTTTTATATGATTAACATAGAAAAAGGGGGCCCCCTCCTAATGAATAGAACATGCTAAACCTGAGAAAACACCAGAACACTACAGCATGTTCAACTGCCAGTACATTAGAAGAAAAAAATATATAAAAGCCCAAGGATATTATAAAGGTGCAAGTTATAGAAAAGATACATGAAGAATGAAAAGAGATATGGAACAGAGTATAAAAATTACCTTTAAATAGATAAAATATAGCTTAGATTATGTATTTGATGAACTAGGAGCCTAAACTCAGCAGAAAAGTAGGGATCGGAAAAATAACATGATTTCCAAGGGCAACCAGGATCTACTCCAAGTAAGAGTTTTCATCATCAACATGTAGCCATTGATCACAGTTTACCTTAACCATCACATTAATGGGATAAAAGAAAACAAGACTTTTATAGATCTCTAAATTTAATTCAGAATATTTGTGTCCCAAAACCACAAGGAACAAATGACTATCAACTTCCATAGGAGTAAAAGAGCTAGCATTGAATTAATGAGGAGTCAATGCAGCTAGGAAAGATGGAACCAAAGCTAAGGAGCCAAACTCCAAACAAGGCAACCACCTGGCAAAATCACCTGGAGATTATATGTTGTCTCCTGAAGAGAGCTCAAAGTTGAGACAAGTGAAAAACATAATCAGAAAGTATATCACAACTCGGATCATTAAGGCCAAGGGTTTCCATGAGGACTTTCGATTTTCTCACAGATGGAAATTCCATATTTTCCAAATAAATAAACTGATAAATATTTTTTTAAAAAAGAAATAAAGATTTAATGTACTTGATTACAGTGGAGTCTGTGGACACACACCTTAAGAAAGGAGCTGGGAGGAACAAACATATTAATATGACCTGGATTTTCACAGGATCAGCAATTGACCTTGATGCACTAATACCTATGTCCATAAAGGCCTTCCTGCAGAGATTTGTGTGGCATTATCTGGTACTGGCTGCTTCATTATTTGTAGCTGGTTTTTAAGGTCACCAATGAGGAGGCACTGCTGTCACTGAGCTGTCATCACTTTATGGTCTGAGTGGTGAAAAGGGAGGAGGGGACGTCAAGACTAATAAATCCTGTAAATAAAAGAGCGGCTTTCAAGCTCTAGGCCTGTTGGAGATTACCTTTTCTTTCTTTTATTCAGAGGAAGGTTTCCATATAAGACACAGTTGACCTACGTTTTAAATCATGTGTATTTGTATGTGTCAGAAAATAGAGCGAAGCGTTGTCTAGTTACATAATTTGGTTCAGAGGGTCTCAGTAGTTCCAAACCAACCCAGCTCTTTAGTGATGGCAGAAGACTTCTGAAAAGAGGTCATTATTCTCATGATCTTAAATTCTGCAGTGTTCATGTACTGCCCTGGAGCTTTTATTTAACAGGGATTATATTTTGTATTGGACAAGAGTTGAATTGCCAGTAACACTATCTATTGACTCATTGATAGATGTGGTCTGAAATACAATCACAGCTTTTTTTGCCTTTTCCCTCCAGCATCAACTAGGATAGGAACTTTGGCAGAAGCCTCTGTTGACACATCTTTGATGTAGGCTCCACTCATTCATACATTCAGCAAAATCAAGAACTAACACTGTTCTGTTCTTTGAAAGCGATGGTGGATGGATTTACCCCTGAAATTGCAGTCTGGTGGGAGAGGAGTCACATTTCCCATGGCCAGTATTCTTTTCAATTGATCACCTATTGATATCCATACAACAAAATAGCCTATAACATAAAAGAGTTCAGAATGTGCTTCAGATAGAGTTTACCTATCATCATTTAGAATTAGACAGTCACCCAGGGAAGGAGATACTGAGGTCAAGAAATCAGAGGCAAGTTTTTATTTCATATAATTTGTCCTGAATCCCCACAGTTTTTTTTTCCCCAAGTGAGATGAAAGAGCCCATCCTGTTACCAATGCTATTGTAACAGGATGGAATCTTTCATTTGATTTAGCTACCAGACGGGTCATTTTCTGGCTGCCAGATAGAGCTACTTCTTATCCTTCCATTCTGAAACAAACCTACGCTGCTTTCTGAATTTGTACTTGTGCCCAGATAATGTTTTAAAAGATTCAGACATGCATTCCCTCCATCTGCCACATCAAATTCTTTCCAATCTTCTTTTTCAGGCTGCTTGTTTTATCCTATAGACCCATGATGGCGAACCTATGGCACATGTGCCACAGGTGGCACGTATAGCCATATGGGCACACGAGCTCAGCTCCGGCGTGCAGGCGTTCCCACCAGAAGTTGGCAAACAGGCCGTTTCTGGCCTCCGGAGGGCCTCTGGGTAGGGGGGGAGGCCATGTTTGCCCTCCCCAGACTCCTAGAAAGGCTCTGGAGGCTGGGGAGAGCAAAAAATAGGCCTACTATACCATCACATGCCAGGAGCATGGGGGGGGGGTGTCGCAGGGGCAGGGTGCATAGAATTATGGGTGTGGGCATGCGCACGGACCCCCCCACTCCTGGCACGTGGTCACAAAAAGGTTAGCCATCACTGCTATAGACCATGGTTTGATTGACCTTATTGATATTTGTAGGAATTGTTCCCCCACTCCCCCTTTTTACTGTAATATAATCAATTACTGTAATATAATCAATGGAAGTCCATGCATGAGTAAACCCCTTTCTCTGATGGTGCAGTTATATATCTGCATAGGGAGATATAAGAGAAACTCTGTGAAAGAGAGAGATTTTGAGAGAATAATCAGACATTTCATTTATTACTTACTTATTACTGATAACGTTAAAACCATGCTGATGGTAGATTTCAGACTTTGGTAATCATATGATTGGCAATAAAGCTATTCACAAGAAGGCAACAAAAATTCTAATAAGCCTAAAATATATGCTGTTACATGCATATTTTCTTAAAAGGTTTTTATATTTCCCAACTTGATTAGAAGAGCTAAAGAAAACCACAATAATTCTATGTTGAGAGGAAACTTAAGTTATCTAAAAGACCCAGAAGAAAGGAAACTAATTTTCCAGCTATCAGGTTCAAAACATTCATATTCCTTGAGGTCTTGGAATAACATACTGTATTGGTTCACTAAGTCCCTCATCATCATTATAGTGTCTTCTCTGATGCTTAAATGCATTTCATCATCCTGTTGATTATTGTTGTCTATCCATTTTTATGAACTATTCTGATCTACATTAACTACTCTGTTAGTGTTGCTGTTGCTGTAAAAGGTCCAAGGTGACATTCATGATAAACATTTTCTCTTATTATTGGAATGTTCCACCATAGAACAGAATGTGGTGGGGTGAATACTGGAAAGTAACTTACTCAAGAGATTAATCAATTCCCTCAAGCAGGATATTATTGGATATTAAGACTCACAAGATTTGCTCTTGTCTGGCTGTAATCTTGTATCAACATGCTCACTGAACCAGGATAATCCTTAATATATCTCCGGATCCATTTGATGTTGTGTTTTTAGCTATTTGGGAGTCATTATAGGAGGAAAGCCATATTATACTATGGTGGGAGAAAAATGGGAAGTCATGTAGCACGTTTTCAATTTTATATATTTTATTAAAAGGCATGTTTCATGAGCCGCAGTTCACTTTTTTGGATGCAGAGAGGGGCTTGCAACTCTTAGCTCCTCAGAGAACTTTTCTATCTTTCTGGATGTCCAGTCCTTATCCTAGTTGCATGATTAGGGTGACTTTATGGATGATCCTCATTACATCTGAAAGATAGGAAGGTTAATTAATGTCTAATCCTACATTTAAAACAAATGACAATTTAATTTTATGACCAGTTTTTTACAGGACTGATCTCATGATATTACATGGTATGTTAAAAAAAGGAGATAATTTAAGTTTATAACAGAAGAGGCCGCAGTATATCCAATTTTCATATAGATACTGTTGAAGAGAACTGTGAAGGACCATCTAATCAACTTCTCAAGTGTTACTTTAGGGAACTGCACTCCATCCTCCTATTATCTATATAGGGGAAATATCTATAAGAGATTATTTTCCTCATCCATGTGTGATTAAATTGACAAAGGAATTATATTTTTTAAATGCTTAGACAGATTTATGAAGAATAAATCATCCAATTGCTATTTAAGTATGCTTTATTTTATAGCATAGGAGGCCTGGGAATTCTGATGCACTTTCAGAATTTAAATTAACCTCTTTTTTTTTTTTTACACTAACCATATGCATCAACCCAGTGATTTCATTGGGGGCAACATAACCATAATCACCATTCTGTTGCAGGCATAGATCTGTAGCACCAATAAAATGAACGAGGTAGTTTGTATATATAAGAACTGCTGGCGTAGGTGATATTTTATATCAAACATAAAAGTAGGTGGGAAGGACATTCAATATTTTCTGAGCGACCTTTGTTTAATGCCTTTCTAGTTTCAGGGAAGCTGATCCCCTGCTTCATTTTGATTATGCAAGCTAGGCATAGACTGTTATTGAAAATTAATTACCTGTAAATAAAAAAGCCTCATATATTTTGAACCTAATAATGGTTGGCTGAGAAATCCATATACTAAAAAAATATGACAAGTGAAGCTTAAAGGCATGATGCTCCCAGGAGCTATTAATGTATGTAAATTAATGAGGTTACATTTAACTGCAGCGAGATCAGAGAGTTTGGCAAATGGTTGTGCTTCATAGTGATCCCCAAACAACAAATCACTGGAGTTATTTAGGTTGAGCCATATATAAGGTCGAAGAGGCATTTATTGTGCATTTTCTTCAGGTCAATAAGAGTTGTGCAGTATTAAAGGGAAAAAGGGAGAAAGAACAGTACCACTTTTGGCATTTTTCTTTCTATACCGATTCCATAGAAACAAACCAATTGCACACACCAAAATCATAGGTTCCATTCATCTGAATCGGACATGATTTTTGATGATCCTTAGCAAAACTCTAGCCTGCTATTGTGTGGAGGGGAAAACTGAAAATTTGATTGAATCAATATGTTTTCAAAAACATAAAATTAACATCTGAGCGTAAAATGCATTGTGTATATATTCTTGCCATACATAGATGCCAATGATATTTTCAAGTCCTTTTTTGCTCTGGATATTTTTATGTAGTTCACATGCTACATCTCCCTTGGAATCTATTGGGGAAAAAAGAGTATATTTATTCATATACCCTTATACGAATTTATATACATGGATTCAGATGATGCTGTACTTTTGATAAACGATAAGCATTTGGAAAATTGATTTTAGGCATCTTTGTTGTTGTCAGTTTATAATCAGTCTTCAGGATTCCCTGGCTGACATAAAACCCAAATGTGTCTAGAATTAGCTTAATTCTTTTTATGTGTCTCCGGATTGCCCACTTGCTGGATTGCTAGAATGTGCAGGCAGCCATTTCTGGAGGGCAGAAACAGACATCACTTTCTATCAATCCCACCACACATTAGCAAAATGACTTCAGGGTGTGTGTTTTTGCTCTACTTCCAAAGTATACTTTTCAATGTTGTTGCCTCAAGTGCTCCTGTCTGTTTCAGGTACATGCTTCAGTTAGTCACAGGCCCAATTCACTGACTATTTTGCAGGGGCTGGAATAACCCTCAATTCAGTCAATGCTTATTATAGACTGTAATACTTTAAAGGCTATCTTTTCATAAGTGCTATTATAGCATAATGGCTATCATTTTTGCCTTGCAGATGGAAGGTTGCTGGTTTGAAACCCAGCAGCCACATTTAAAACTAAAACAAAATGATTTTTTTTCTTTTCCTGAACTTCCCATCTTTCCTGTGTATGTAAAAGAAAGAATCTTAAGAAAATCAATTGCTACAACATTTTACCATTTTTTAAAAAACAATGGTTTCAAAACATGATACATAAAACTGAATTGGTAGTCAAACTCAAAAGTTATGGGTTTCTTAGTGTCCAGGTTATCTGTATTGCTCTCCCCTGACCTTCCAGAACCTTCCTGGCATGGAACATGTTACATTGAACTCCCATGCCATGGTTCCTATTGAAACAATAAGTGACCCAAGTCTTGGAGGTATGTTCTCTCACAATTTTTGAAATATATCTATACTATTGAATGTGTTGTGGTCCGTCAACAGCCTGCAGAGCTGGCAGCAGAGTCGGACAGTGAGGAGGCTGGGAAGGAACATGGGCCAGTCCTGGAGTCTGGGGAAGGCTTGGATGAGGGGTCTGCGTTGGAGGCACAGAAAGGGCCATCTGGGAGGTATGTACTGCCTCCAGAGCCTCCAGAGTCAGACCTCAGTGAGGCAGAGGAACAGAGGGAGTCTGTTCCCAGTGCGCACATGCGCAGAGCTGCCAGAAGGCAAAAACAGTTAAAACAAAAGGGACGACTCGGGAGTAGGGCTTGGAGATGATTGGCCCCTTCCATAAGACTTAAAAGAGGAGCAAAGGCACGTGGGCCTTTTCAGGAAGCAACGTTGTTAATTCTGTGCAGTTTAAAGTCTGAAGCTGTGTTTGATTCTGGAATCTGTGCGGCTTTGCCAATTAGGTCTTTGGCAGCGTGTCAAGGGAGATAAAGGTGGGTGATTATCAGCCTTAACCCGAAGGACTCTTTACAACTATTTGGGACTCATTTGTGAATGAACAGAATTCACAACTGTTAAAATAAAACAGGTTTTTGGGACTACTCGTGTGTTTTACTGACTCAGGAAGCCTAGGTCAGAACAGAATGTGCAGTGTTTCTATATGATCTAGATTTAGTAATATATAAAAAGGTTAAACTAATGTTATAGTAATAGTATATGGATTTTTTATTTTTCCATTTAAATATGTGTGTTTGTATTCACAACACACACATGCACACATACATATATATATACATGCAGTTTGGTATAGTGGTTATGACACAAGACTAGAAACCTAGGGGCTGTAAATTCTAGTCCTGCCTTTGACACAAAGCCAGCTGGGTGACCTTGGGTGAGTCATTCTCTCAAGTTCTAGGAAGGACACAGATAAGTTTTTAAAAATTAGAACTACTAGAAGAAACTAAAGAATTACAATTAAAAGAGAAAAATGTATTAAAAATGACCAACATTTGAAGAATGAAGCAAAATATTCTATCACTGGAAATACTGAAGATATTTTTGAACAGAGGAGTCTGAAGCTAATTTTAATAATGTTTTCTGCCTCGATGGAGAGACTGTGTTATAAAAGAGGGTCACAGTTTACTTGACAAAATTGAGACTGAGTTGAAAGTGGATTTACAAATCACAGTCTACAACAATGACATAGCACAGATGTTATACTGGACATACAAAAGAATTCAGATGATGTTTTAATAATTAGAAAGGATATATAAATAAGAAATCAAGAGAATGACTGGATAATTTTCCTATATTGGATTTACAAAAGAGGCTTGTTAAAATTTTGAAGAATCTTGTGAGAAGGACCAAATAAAAAAGAAAAAGAAATCAAGTTCTGTGACACTATTTGAATGAACTAAAGATTAAGATTATTAGAAATCAAAAAAAGGAACACAAAGTTGGTTTATATGATCAAGATTAAAATGGTAATGTTGCTATCTCTGGTAACTCTTGAGGGACTTTTATTGATACCAGCACTGAAATGATTATGCTTTATGGTTTGTTATAGGTAAGAGATGAGATATGGGAGGAAGAGATAATTTGTTGTATTTTAAGAAAAAGTGTTACTTTTTATACCTGTGATGAAGATAGAAAGTCACTTCTTTATATATTTTTTTATTTTTCTTTACTATATTCTTATTTTTCTCATTTTTTTCTTTTTCTGCATCTTTTTCTCTCTTTTATTTTTCTACCTTTTGTAGTTTGTATTAGTTTTTAACTCTGGTAATATTTTATAAAATTATTAAAATTATTATTATTAAAATCAGTATTAAAATTAATTAAAATTATTATTTAAAAAAAGAATCAGAGATTCCCTGCTACAACAGACTGAACCTAGAGATCAACATTTACCATAAGCCATAATTGTTTGATAGTTAAGACCTTCATGAATATAATCCATGCCCTTGGTTATGATCAGATATGGAGCTAATTAGAAGTTGCTTTCCTCAGTCTGGTGTCCTTCAGATAGGTTGGCTTTGTAACTTCCAGAAACAGCACATTGGTTATATTACAGCATCAAATATGGAGAAGACATAATTTTACTAGTATAGAAATGGTTTTCCAACATGCATAGATCCTAAGGTTGTTCTTGAATTGAGCCTTTAAGAATAATTGTTAAAAGCATTGTTGAAATGTATCTATAGTTATCTTATTATGTTAGTGACCACAAACTCAAAGCACTTGAGCTCAGACCATGACAGGAAAAAAGAAACTAAATTAAGAGAAATAAAGCTCTTTTTCTACTTCTGTCACAAGAGAAATCAGCTGCATTACAATCTTTCTCAGAATATAATATAACATTCTAATTATTGCCCAATATCACATAGCTAATCTACACAACGGCTGTTTGTGATATAATTTTTGAGGTTGTCATTATGGTTTTGTGCTACATGGTGGGGGAGTTTAATTGCTAACTGTTCTGCACTGTATGTATTTCTGATTGTTTGGAAGGAGGAAGAAATGTGATAGTACTTAGAGTAAATGTGTTTCTCAGTTCATCAGAGTTTTTTATATCTTTAAGACAACGTGGACTTCAACTCCAAGGCTTCTCCAGCCAGCATGCTGGTTAAAGTCACCAAGTTTGAACTGATCTGTTAGACATAACTCTGATCTCCAGAAATGATACTCTAAGACAGGGGTCTCCAACCTTGGCAATTTTAAGATTTGTGGACTTCAACTCCCAGAGTTCCTCAGCCAGCAAAGCAAAGGTGATAAGATATTGTGAACTTCTATTTTCATGGTTAGAGGAGGAGGCCTATCTATAGTCTCCAACCTGTTGCAGTGCTGTAAATCTTTTCTTTCTGGTTATAACAATACCCAAAATTTGGGGACTGAAGGCTATCCTCAGTCTTTGAGCAATAAGATACCTTCCAGAAATGAATAGGATAAAGACAGAAGTTTAATTTCCATTAAATTAAATTTAAGTATTCTAAATGCAATTCATGATTACTCTTCATGGACTCATTATTTTCCCATTTCTGTTGTATTACAATTTGTATTTACTTATTTATTCATTATACAAACTCTTCTCCACCAGTTCAATCATGAGAACTCTAAATGATTTACAGCACTGTTTAGGAATACCTGTAATAAATGATTATAGAATATTTGTTTTATTTGTTTTATTATAAATAAAAATTATGATAAATCAACATATTTCAAGCTTATATCTTAATAATGATAGTAATACCACCTAAACTCAACATAAACATAAGCCCGGTATGTTCCTGTTACCCAGGTAGCCTGATTCATATCAGTTCAGGCAATTCTTTCACCCTCAATTCAAATCTAAAGGAGCCAAACATCAAGAATATGGTAGCACCCTTTATATTACATTTTTTTGAAAAAAAATACAAGCTTTCATGAGCCTCAGATACATAGAGATACTAGGAATGAGAATGAGAATGTGGTTTTCTATTTGGTGAGAGGAGGACTTTCTACAGATGGAGAGTTCCTGCAAAGATGCCTTCCTATTTCCACACATCTCACTTGTTATGGATGGGGACTCCCCCCAGGTACTCTCCACAGTTTGGCAGGCAGATTCTGGTTTGTTTGTTTGTTTGCTTGCTTGCTTGCTTGCTTGTTATTAAATGTATACAACAGCCTACCTCATGAATGTGACACCAGGTGGAATGGAATGGAATGGAATGGAATGGAATGGAATGGAATGGAATAGAATAGAATAGAATAGAATAGAATAGAATAGAATAGAATAGAATAGAATAGAATAGAATAGAATAGAATAGAATAGAATAGAATAGAATTTTTTATTTGCCAAATGTAGCATCAGTGAAACAGAATAATTTTAAAAGCCACTAAGTAGTACCTCAGGTTGGTAGTTATGTTGTTGGTTTGGGCTCCAAGCTTGGCCAAGTTCGGAGCTCAAACCAACAACATAACTAAAACTAGTGGAAGGTGCCATCAACATCTTACATACCATAAAGCTATTTTACTGGATGTACTCTCCTTGGATTTCTCCAGCATTCTGAAGGTATAGCCAATTTCTTTCTTACATTGAATTAAATGCTCTCTACTAAAAACTCACTACAACAGGAATCAAATGTAAGATGCTCCTTATTACCTTTCTCACTTGTAGAACTGGCTCAAGGTTGACTCAGCCTTCCATCCTTTCTAAGGTAGGTAAAATGAAGACCCGGTTTCTGGGGGCAATAAGCTGACTTTGTATAAAATATGCAAAAGTATGAAGGCTATTGCTTAACGTCTTGTAAGCCGCCCTGAGTCTCCGGAGAAGGGCGGCATATAAATCAAATTTAAAAATAAATAAATAAATAAAAAGAAACAGATTTGATAATGTAACTTGGTATGATAAGATGCTGATGCTGATGATGACATTGTTCCCATGTGGAAAAAAGTGCCTCCTGATTTTGTGTTTCCTCATTCATTCTCTCTACAATATCACTGCTATCCAATTGGGATTCTTTGGGACTGAGCCATTTGCAGAAAAAGTATGTGAACAAATTGAAAATAATGGGATTTAGATAGTTCTGGTCATATTAGCCAAACAATTTGACCTTTCAGAAACAGATACAATATAAGGCTTTGATTCTGCTCCATTGTATGTTTTAAAATGACATGGCTGCTTTTCTGCTAATGCACAAATAATGCCATCATATGCAAGTTTACTTGAAAGCAAATTCCACTGTGTTCAAAGAATATTTATACTAGCTGAGTGGGTCTCACTGAAATCAGTGGGATTTACTTCTAAGTAAACATTGATAGAGTTGTCCCAAAGGTGACAAAGATGACTGAGAATCTCCATAGAGTTGTTATGTTAGTCTCTTCAATGGTATTGTGATAAACATTGACAGCAAAGAAAGGAATGAAGACACTATCTTAAATAAAATGACTTAACAGATAGAGCAAGAGAATGCTAAATACTTACATAGCTCCAAAGCGTAAGGATGTATACACACACATAAAACATGGAAGTTATCCCGTGAAAGTACAACAGATGTGTAGTGCTACATTTTAAAAATTGAGAAAGGAACAGAGAATGCTGCCAATTCTAAGAGAAGGCAGTGTACACACATTCTTGGGGCTAGATCTCATGATTTTACTAAACAGAATGAATGGAGATTTCTCACAACAAACATCACAGAACTACAAGCCCAGTTGATTGCAAGAATAAAACACAGTGCCATGAGTCCGCCAATCAAAGTGCCTTTTGATCAAATGTTAATGCTGCGCCAGGGAACAGCACAAGCTTTAGGTTCAAGAGCCTAGGACCCCTTCTAGAAAAGGTCTGTAGCATTTTCTTCAAGGAATTATATCTGCAGTGACTACAAACCCAAGTCTATAGGAAGTGTAGACTTAATATGTCTTCCTTAATATGTCTTCATTGTCATATATAATGTGATTAGCCACCTTAGGAAGGCCATAGCTAACAAAGCTTAAAGGGAGAGATAAATTATTTTGCTTATAACAGGTTGGTTTCACAGCTGAGAATGCTCCAAGGACAGAACACAACCCAATCACAGAGAATAATCACACACCAATAGGAATTTCAGGAGGAGGTTAATGGAGAAGGGGAAGGGATGCTAACATCTGAGTACAGCTCATCCGCCTGGAACCCACACTGTATATCTGACACTCAATTGCCTTAAGATGATTGAGTGGGCTCAGAGTTATTTCTCGAGAAGAGTACTCTACTCCTCTACTCACAATAGAATTCCCTATGCCTCCAGGCTTGAAATTTTGGGCTTGGACAATGTGGAACTGCACTGCCTGTGGTCTGATCTAAGCTTAGTACACAAAATTGTCTGCTACAACGTCTTGCCTGTCAACGACTTCTTTAGCTTCAACCACAATAATACATAGGCAAACAATCAATACAAACTCAAGGTAAACTGCTTTAAACTCGATTGCAGAAAATACAACTTCAGCAACAGAGTGGTCAACGCCTGGAATTCTCTACCCGACTCTATTGTTACAGCCTCAAACCCTCACAGCTTCTATCTCAAACTGTCTACCGTGGACCTCACCCCATTCTTAAAGGGGGCATGCAAAAGCACACCAGTGTGCCTACCATCCCTGTCTTGCTGTTCTCATTTATCTGTAGTTCATGTTTATGTTTATGTTAACAAATATCCTTTGTTCATGTTTATGTTCATACCTATACTTGTTATCTTGTACATGTTTGACAAACAAATAAAATAACATTTAAAAAAATAAATTTGAGGAGGGCTGAATATTTTTCCTAGATCATTTTGTTTTTGATTTCTTTAAAAAAATGCTCACTTTTTAATGTTTGTTTTCATCATCAGTTTACATAAAACTACATATAGAAACATAAGTGAACTACTCAGTTAACTACTGAGAAAAAAGAGAGTCATTGACTTTAGATTAACTAGATAATTCTAGCTGAGGAAAGAATAAAACAGGGCAAAATGGAGGAAAGGGAGGAAATTTATAGGGAGACAACACAATGGCTCAACATGTTTTTAACATTTATTTAAAAATGTCTTTACAATGGAAAGCCCAAGGCAAATGGCTGCTTCCCAAAATGCCTTTTCTGAAACATCATATTTGGAAGTGAACAATTTAGCTTGACTAAACAGTGGCACCTAGTTTCAGATGTAGGGTTAAGCATCTTGCAGATATCTTTCTTGAAATCTCCCTGTTACACCTATATTTTTTTCCCACAGTAGTTTTACTTTTTTAAGGAAACTGCAAGGCATAACCCTCTGGCATTTTCTTTATTTAGAAGAAGGCCCCTGGGCCTTCTTATTTTGGATAGTACATACAGTCAATGGCTGTTTCCCAAGAATTTGTTTGGGAGTGTGCCCAGCTGTATTAAGCCAAAAAGTCAGAAGTAAGGTGAAAGTGGTAAGTACCACGCTAGGGATATGGGCAACTTCACCAGGTTAAATATTTAGGGACTGGCCTTGTCCACATTGGCAACCAGGTTTTGGTGGCACCCACAGCATGCTCTCAAAATTCTAAATATGTTCACAGACCCTAAATGCTGATTAGTTTAGACTAGATGGAAGCCTCTCTTTGAAAGGTATGACTTCACTATTTTTTTACTGGGAATGTCATACAATTCTTCCTTCCTCTTCCTCCTCCCCCTCCTCTTCCTCCTCCTCTTTTTCTCTATACAATTAAATACAACCCTACTCTACCCTGCACAGAGCAGGGAACCAAACTATATTGAATTTGACAACCTGAGCAATGTTAATGAATTAAAATTACATTCTATTAACATAATTAATTAGTGTATTATTAATATACTTCATCTATGCCCTTCCATTAAATGTTTGCAATAATCTGGTAATATTATCAGACAGAAGAAATTGATGCTATGTAAATACTGCTGAGCTAATTGAATGTTATTTCCTTAATAATTCCTATACTACGGTACTGAGTTTTGAAAAAAGATGAATGCTGATGAGATGGAATCTGGTAAGTTGTTTTCAAACTTCTCAGTGGCATTCCTGGAAGCGATGAACAAGGAACACCAAGAAGGTACATCATGAATACATGATTCAAGGTGTAAATATCTCAGCTGCCCAGTTAAAGAGAGCAATATAGGAAGATCCTAGGTATTGCATACAAAATTATACCTAGTAATGTTTTACCTGTAAATGACTTTTTTTTGTTTTAATAGCTAAAAACTCAATGTAAATCGTTCTAAACTTGACTGTAAAAAATATGATTTCTGTGATAGAGTTATATTTTTTTTGAAAATTTTTTTATTCATTTTTAAACATAAAACATAAAAAACATATCTTTTTAGAGCAAAAGTTTGGTCTGGTATAAAATAAGTATAGATTCCAAATTTCATCCATTAACATCTTAAAAAGGAAAAAAAAAAGAGTAAAAAGAAAAAAATAAATAAGAGAAAACAGATCTAAACCCAATTTTTATCATTCAATCTAACATTTTGTTTTAACATTTAACATTCTATTATATATCTGTGATAGAGTTATTGAAATCTAGAATGCTCTACCTGATTCAGTTATTTCAGCTATAAATTTTCACAGTTTCAGTCACAAATTGACTTCCACGGACCTTACATCATACTTAAGTGGTCAGGAGAGAGGGCGTACATACGTGCACTAATGTGCCTATTGTCCCTGTCATTGTAATTTTATTCTTTTATTCTTGTTCTCATTTTTGTTTGACAAATTCTAATAAACAAATAAATAAACAAACAAATATGCACGTTCCAAGTCAAGCTAATGCAGAAGAACAAAGCCAACCAGTTTCTACAATATGATCTTTAGCATACACTTCGAGTTCTTTGAAGTCCTGTAACTTATTCACAGAGAACCTGAACAACTGTGGAATGAAACAAACAAATTGTTAAAGACAACTATGAAAAGTGACTGCCAAATACCAAGAAATAGAAGAAAGCAAACTGAATGTCAGAACAAACAGGGGAGAACAAAAGACAAAACCAAGAAAAATTAAGATTTCAGAAAGATATTTAACAAAGAATTTTTAGACTTGTTAAAAGAGACAGGAAACAGTATTACAACGACATATATTTCAAACAATGAAGATAGAAACAGGCATGGAAAATTAAAGTTTTCCAAAACATCCCTGAACTTAGAAGTCAGTTCCAACCTTAAACTGGTATGCCACAAGGCAATGCTGCATACATGAATGAACGCAAACAGCCACCAATTCTCTCTCAGTGACCATCACATACCCATGTATGAAACTCAGTCTCTTGATAAGGATAACCCAGAAAAACTATAAACACAATAGTAGAAGTGGGTGAGTTGATGAGAAAGGGACAAGGCAGCAAGGGAGGACCATGGTGAAGAACAGATGCCAGACAAATCACCTGTCAGGATTTGGGCTCCAGCAGCTTCAATTATAGGGCTGTGCCTTGCTCTTTCAACTTTGATGACCCAAAGACATGTTTTGGATCACCAAGGCACCAAAGCAGCTTTGGATTAGGTGAAATGTGCTTGGCAAACGATGGTAGGAGAGCCAGTGTTGTTGCTGTGAAGGTCACTTTGCAGTCCCTGACTAATGGATATTGACCCTTTTGCAGAGCTCAACTTTATTTATTTTTTTTATTTTTATTTGATTTATATGCCGCCCTTCTCCGGAGACTCAGGGCGGCTTACAGTGCATTAAGCAATAGCCTTCATACTTTTGTATATTTATACAAAGTCAGCTTATTGCCCCCACAATCTGGGTCCTCATTTTACCCACCTTAGAAAGGATGGAAGGCTGAGTCGACCTTGAGCCTGGTGGGATTTGAACTTGCAGTAATTGCAAGCAGCAGATGTTAATAGATGTTAATAACAGGGTGCTTTAAACCACTGTACTACAGGCTCAGTTACTGTCTGTTTGCTATTCCTGTTTTATGATTTTGAAGGATCTAGTCTGCTGACCACTATCTCCTCCATTGTACAGTGTCAGCAGCAACAGCAAGGCAAGCGAAAGAAAAAACTAGCTAAAGAAATAGTTTGGTCTAATAAAATAGATTCAGTTGATGTAAAAATTGTAGCCTGATGCTTAAACGCACAATTTGCAAAAACAGCTTATGCAGCTTGTTGAGAAAAAGAAGCGAAACAATTGCTAGAGCAAAGAAATAGACCAAAAGCTTGCTGAATAAATGCAATTAAGGCTAATCATATAACAGAGGAAAACTAGGAAGGGGAGGGGCTATTTAGTTGCTAAGGGGTACTACTCTTGCTCATGTAAACATGATCACTATATAAGCTTTTGCCTTGCTCCAGTTAGTGAGCAGAACCTTATATCCCTTCCTTGCACAGCTGCAATAACTTATATCAAATTAGAAAATTCCACTCACTTAAAGGATGAAAGGCTTGGGGTTTTTCCCCTTCAGAAGTATCTTATGCCACCAGACTTGAAATTTTGGGCTTAGACAACTTCGGACTGATCTAAGTATAGTACATAAAAATCATCTGCTACAATGTCCTACCAGCCAATGAATACTTCAGCTTCAACCAAAACAATACAAGAGCACACAATAGATACAAGCTGATGGTAAACAGATCCAAACTAGACTACAGAAAATAGGACTTCAGTAACAGAGTTGTCAACGCCTGGAATGCGCTACCTGACTATGTGGTTTCTTCCCCAAACCGCAAAAACTTTACCCTTAGACTGTCTACTGTAGACCTCTCCCCATTCCTAAGAGGTCTGTAAGGGCTGTGCATAAGCGCAGCAGCATGCCTACCATCCCCGTCCTAATGTTTTCTTTTATTCATATCCATTTCATGTATTTATAATTATGTTTACACTTGTATCTGTCATAAAATACATGCTTGACAAAAATTACAAATGATAACTAACTAACTAAATAACTAACTAAACAAACAAACAAACAAACAAACAAATGTAATAACAAGAGAGGGGTGAAGGTTCTAGCCCACCAGCAGCTAGGATGGTCTTGCACCTAGTTCCAGAGAAAAACTAAAGGTCATGCAGTAGTCAGAAACATTTCACTTTGGCCAAGACACTGCCTGCTAAGCATGGCTGAGTGCACACAGCACAGACTTCTGCTGCAATCTTCAAGACATAGGCGAAAAAGCTGAGAAAATGAAACTCTCGGAACATGAGAGGTAAAACCTATCCATGCTACAGGAAGCCCCAGTTAGGATTAAAAATCGTGAAATAAAATGGCTCCAGGTCAACAAAAGAATGAGAGGAAGCTGGATTGGAAGAAGGGTGATTGTGGCTTTATAATTAGAGGAAGAAATATCAATAAACTGCACTATGCCAATGACATTACAGAGAGCTGAAAATGTAAATGATCTGCAAGCTCAAATAATGAAAGTCAAGGCGTGCAGTAAAAAACGATGTGTCTATGATTAAATATAAAAGACCAAACTAATGCCGAGTCGATCAACTAGCCTTTGAATTAACAAGGAGATATTAAAGAGGTGGACAGATGTTGCCTTTTAGGATCAACTATCAAGAGTAAAGGAAACAGTAGTCAAGAAATAAACCACAGGATAACAGTGGGTAATGTAGCAATGAAGTCCTTGAAAAAAATATTCAGATATATGACATATCTACACTTACAGAGATCCGAATCATGTACTGACCTGTGATCCTCTATGAAAGTGACAGTTGAATTTTGGAGAAACAGAGTAGAAAGAATACTGATGTTTTTTGTTTTGTTTTTTTAAAATAGTATTGTAACTAGAAGACAAACAAATGGATTGTAGAATAAATTAATCCACAGTTTTCATTCCTAGCATAAATTGCCAGGTTCGAAATGATGTATTTTGGAGATATTTGGAGAGCATTCAGCTCTCTTAAAAACTCTATAATTCTAGGAAAGATGGAAGTAAAGAGAAGAATAATGACCAGCAGCAAGATGAATGGACTTGATTAGCAAATGGATTGATTGTAAGAGCTGAAAGGCCAGGTTGGGGATAGATTATTTGGAATAAGTTTATCTTGGTCAGAGGCCCCCAATCAGGGGTGAAATCTACCTGAATCTGAACCGGTAGCATTTCACCCCTGCCCCCAACCTTTTGGGCACCAGGGATCGGTTTCATGGAGAGAGGTTTTTTTCATACACCAGAGGGAACATGGCTTCTCATGCTACCTGTAACCCATGGATGGGCTTCACTTGTTTGCGCAGCCCAGTTTCTGGCATGCTTTGGCCCGTGCCAGTCCACAGACTGGGAATTGGGGACTCCTGAATCTAGGTAGTCATTAGGAGTCAGCATGTCACATAATTGATTGATCAATTTCACTTAATTGGTAAGTGAAGTGAAATCATTCTATCAAGGGCTATATTTAGTGAGCAGAAGGATATAAAGAATATAAATGAGATGATAGATAGATAGATAGATAGATAGATATATATATATATATATATATATGCTTTATATATATATACAGAGAGAGAGGGGGGAGGAAGATAGTTCCTGATTTAAAAAATATGAGACCAAAATGCAACCTATTGTCTAATAATTCCCAGATGCATGCTGGGTTTCTACCAAGCACTTGCCTCTCATAATAGATTCTTTTCACTAATGACATTCTATAGTTCAGCAAAAATTGTGTAATGCATATTTTTATAAGCACCTCTTGTTTCTTGTTTTCCCCTTCACTCTTCCATTTTGTATTATGACTGTCCTTCAAATTCATAATTTGTGAAGAACTTTTTCTCATAAATATTCAATGCTTTGCTGCATATACTTTTAAACATTAACTCACATTTTTCAGAATCTGTTGAGAACAGTGGACCTTAGAGCATCATGGGGAGGGAGCATAAATTCAGATCAGGAAAGGTGCAGTGGATTAGTACTTTGTTTACTATGTTTTTTAAAAAAAATAATAAATTGATAAGATTGGTAAGATGAGATAAGATTATAAGATGTTTGCCAGTTATCTCAGTGTCCTTAGGATCAAGGGCAAATTTCATTGAGTCCCTGAGTTGTACATGTGATTATCCTATCATGAGATTTTAAATTGATAGATTGTAATAATCTCACTGCAGATATTACAATATCAACAATGACTGTGTGACTGAGGTGACTGAGACAGGAGAAGACTAAGTAGGTAACTGAACCTGGACCTCAATTCATATTACATAAATATTCCAATCCCTCTAGGACAGGGGTGCTAGACAGGGTGCCCACAGGGGTGCCCACAGGGGTGCCCACAGGGTGCTTAGATCTGACCCACGGAGCTGTCCTGGAAACAGTGAAGGACTGGCCTGCGGTGCCAGTCTTCTGTTCAGAGCTTCTGTTTTCACTGGCAGAGTGCTCGGGCCACCATAGGTGCCCCGACATGAGTGACATTGAGCTGGCCACGCCCACCCCATCCCCCCAAGGTCAAACACAACCCTGATGCAGCCCTCAATGAAATTTGATTTGACACTTCTGCTCTAGGACCTCCTGTATTTCAGCACAATCATTTTTTCCGCAATCTTCCCTCAAAAGTTCAATAATTGCTAGTACATCTGGACTTCTTGAGGAGAATGTGCTAATACTTTCCTCAACTCAGCACCACTCTGATTCAATGGTGAATCATCTAGATCCATGATGGCGAACCTATGGCACGGGTGCCACAGGTGGCACATGGAGCCGTATCAGTTGGCACATGAGCGTTGCCATAGCTCAGCTCCAGTGCACATATGTGCACCGGCCAGCTGATTTTTGGGCCTTTCGGTCCTACCAGAAGTTGGGAAATGGGCTGTTTCCGGCCTCCAGAGGGCCTCCGGGCAGGTGGGGAAGGCTGTTTTCGCCCTCCCCAGGCTCCTAGAAAGCCTCTGGAGCCTGGGGAGGGTGAAAAATGGGCCTACCGGGCCCACTATGCCATCATGTGCTAAAAGGGGGGGGGCACATGTGCAGGTGTGGGGCACATTGAATTATGAGTGTGGGCACACACATGGGCGACCTTGCAGCACTCCCCCCACTTTTGGCACGCGACGGCAAAAAGGTTAGCCATCTAGACTTTTTTATCAACCAGGAGGGTCAAGGCTACAAATACCTTACGTGATATTGCAGAGATCCTTTTCCACTTCCTCAGATCTGACTGGGCCAAATTCATAACAGATAACTTCACAAGGTGAGAGCTCATTCATCATCTGTTGAAAGAACAGAATATTTGTAGCTCAGAGTTGAACTGTGGGGTCCTTTGTGCTCTCTGAACTTGGTGGTTTTCTTGGAAATGTTGTACTATCAAACTAGGTAATATTATCAGTGCTCTTCTCTGGACTGCCCAACTACCATCAGTCTCTGGGCAAATTTGAGCAGCTTTATTCTCCAGATGCCTAGAAATTTCATTTTAACAGCCATTTAGATGATATTTCTGACCATGCTTTCTCAATTTAGTAGCAATAGCACTTAGATTTATATACCTCTTCAAAGTACTTTACAGCCTTCTCTAAGTGGTTACAGAGTTAGCATATTGCCCCCAACAACCTGGGTCCTCATTTTACTGATCTCAGGAGAATCGAAGGCTGAGTCAACCTTGAAGCAGTGAGACTCTAACTGCCAAACTGCAAGCAGCCGGCAGCCAACAGAAGTAGCCTGCAGTACTGCATTCTAACCACTGTGCCACCACTGCTCATAGTATGGGTATGGGTCACTTTAAAAAGAACCACTGGATGACAATGTGGAAATAATAAAAATGAATATCAATATTTTATCCCAGTTATCCCCTTAGTGTACTGTAAGCATGGGATATTATACATGCTTAGTGTACTATGAGTGTGGGATATTATATATGCTTGATCATGGGATATTATACATACTTGATTATGCTTGATGAGGATCAAGCATGTATAATATCAGGCATGGGATATTGTACATGCTTGATCCTCATTCTAAACCAGTGGCACATCAGGCATTTCTTGGTTTGCTTCATCCCATAAAATTCCCCAGAAGACCAAGGATCTCCCCAGGTCAATAACCTGGGAGTGACTATGAAGATGCAGTGCTTTCCAATGAGGTTCCTACCTTCCCTGAACTGCTCTCCTTCAGCTTAAGAAACTCCCTCAGAGTCCTCTGGAAGTCATGGTTCTATTGGAAACCTGGAGCAGATGGGGCAGATAAAGTCATCATCCTCCCTAAGGTTTTGTGGTGCCAGATAATGCCATAGCAAACAGGGTTATTCTGACCATGACAAGAGACAGATGTTAATGTCCCCAAGGCTTACCTCTCATTGCATATGCCTCAAGGCAAAAATGTTTGGCCTCTAGAATATGTTAAATGTTATATGAACCATGAACTTCCGAGCTGCCTTCAACTCTTCTTCCAGAAAAAGCAGGTTGAAATCCCCAAGAACAATTAGCTTCAGGAACTCCATAGCTAATTCCAGAGGTGCAATAGCTTAGACAGGGAACCTGTTCTGCATAGAGAGGACAGGACATAAGCAGCATTTCCATGTTTCTCTAGATCTTAGCTTTATTAGAAAGGTAAAGTTTCTCATAGTCTCAGTGCTTGCAGCATAAAAGCTCCCTTTCATTTTTATGAAAGGTGGCACACAGGTGCATGATATTTCCTCATTAGAACTATTACTGGAACCCATATAAATCTCAGACTTTGCTGTCCTCTCTAATACACTCATCTTCAGAAATATTTTACTGTCCTCTCTAATACACTTATCTTCAGAAATATTAGTTTGATTTGGACCATAGTGGAGATATTTAGAAGGCAAAACAGAATATTCAATAAGCTAATAATTGTTCTTATTGACAGTTCAGAAAAGTCATCAAAAGAGGCTTATGCCAGTGGACATCTGGAAAGAAATTAATTTAGGGGAAATAGTAGAAGAAGAGTAGAAGAAACACATTTTTCAGTGGTTTTTTAGGAACATCTTTTTGGAGAGGACAGATTATTGAAGAAAGTTCTAAACTGCTACTGATAAAGGACTGGAATCTTGAGGTATCTTCATGAATCTAATTCATAAACAATGTTCAGAAGTCCTCAAATTGCTATCATAAATTTTCCAGGCGATTGTTTCTGATACAGCTCTAATGGACTTAATTAGAAAAAATGATCTGAGATCTAGGCCACTATTATTCACAAGCACTACATTTACAGAGGTCCCAAGTTGAATCCAGGCATCTCTAATTGAGCTGAAAAAGATTCTTGCCTGAAGCACTGAATGACCACCACCATCTTATGAAAAAAGAATGCTGAGACTTTGGAAAAACTGCAGAAAAGAGCAACTAAGATGATTAAAGTCCTGGAGTGGAGACAAAAACATATGAAGAACGGTTGCAGGAATTTTCCTTTTACATGTGAACATTTCTATTTTGTACTGTAGATACAGCAAACATAGGCATATCAATAGGAAGCCAAGGTCATTTGGATGATATACCTGCAGAACCTTCATAAGAAACTGCAGCTGTATCACATTTTTGCATGGGTGTATTTGAGTCTTTGGTGCAGTGGTGAAATGTAAAATTTGTTACTATGGGTTCTGTGGGTGTGGCTTAGTGGGGGGGAGGGGTAATGTGACTGGGTGGGCATGGCCAACTTTTTTTTTTTACTTTTAAAAGCATTTTTTTTACAATCTCTTTGGCTCAAGAGGTTGTTAAAAAAATGTGTTTAAAAGGCTCTGACGATCCCAGCTGAGCTGTGCGATCATCAGAGGCTTTTTTTTTTTTACTTTTAAACCATTTTTTTCGGCCAAAGATAAAATGCTTTTAAAAGTAAAAAAAAAAAATAACCCTCTGATGATCGCGTGGCTCAGCTGGGCATGGAGGGGGGGCAGGGATTTTTGCTACCAGTTCTCCGAACTACCCGCCACCATCGCTACCGGATTGAGCGATCCGGTCCGAATTGGGAGCTTTTCAACCCTGCTTTGGTGTAGCTAGGGTTACACATGGTGTTTTCAGGATATTAGAAAAAATAAGAGCCCCACATTTCAAAGTAAAGGGTATACACATTATGCTCTGACCTCCTCAGATCATTGATTTCAAAAACCTAAAATTATCTGAATCACTGCACATAATTGCACATGAACTGGGGAACAGCTCTCATTGGAAATATATTGTATGATGTGTATTAAAATTATAACACAATTTTTTTCCTTCAAATCATGTAGCCTAACAGCCAGGAATGACTGATTGCTTGAGAAACAGAGGGTCAAGATGATAGAGAATGACAAATGAGCTTTGGTAAAGTGCATAATTGACAATATACCTGATCAGGCTGAAGAAGAGGTTCTAGCATAAATCAGCAATTCTGGCAAAACTGTCATTTTCTCCAGGCATCATCACAATAAGCTCTTGCAGAACATCCTCAGAGCTATCAAAGCTATTAAGAACATCCTCAGAGCTATCAAGCTTTTGATCCAAATACAGAATTATGAATTCATGAATCCCTTTCAGTACATCTTACAGAACCCAAATAAGCATTCTACAGACTGCATGCTGCAAGAACAAAATGCAGCGAAGAAGGTCTTTGTAAGAAATTATGTAGTCAGGTAGAGTGAAATAAGATGGAAGGGAAGAATTCTATAAAACAATGCAGTATCATTGAGAAAATCTCAGGGTTATGGTCATTGTAACAAATCATATCCATTACTTGAAGTTAAGGTTGCATTTAACTGACTGTTGCCTTTTTTTTTTTACTCTGAAGGCCACTCTGGACATGACTCTTAAGTTTGCTGTCTAATAATAGCTGAGATGTATTTTAGAAGGAATGATCCTGGGCAGTCCAAAATACTGAAATCCCTGAACCCAAATATACTGAGTAGCACTCCACTCCTCTTTATTAGCAAATTTTAAAAGGGTGCAAGATGAGTAAGGTAAAGGTAAAGGTTCCCCTCGCACATATGTGCTAGTCGTTCCTGATTCTAGTGGGTGGTGCTCATCTCTGTTTCAAAGCCGAAGAGCCAGCGCTGTCTGAAGACGTCTCCATGGTCATGTAGCCGGCATGACTAAATGCCAAAGGTGCACAGAACACTGTTACCTTCCCAGCAAAGGTGGTTCCTCTTTTTCTACTTGCATTTTTGACGTGCTTTCGAACTGCTAGATTGGCAGAAGCTGGAACAAGTAATGGGAGCTCACCCCGTTATATGGCATTAGGGATTTGAACTGCTGAACTGCCGACCTTTCGATCGACAAGCTCAGCCACTGAGCCACCACGTCCCTGCAAGATGAGTACATACAAATAATGTGTGTGTGTATAAAATAATGTGTGTGTGTATGTGTGTGTGTATAAAATAAACATGCTTTTCTATGGCTTGACAACCTGACTGCTGGTGTCTGGCAGCCCAGAAGTGTATCTTGAGGAAATATAGTTGTCTATACTAAGAAGGTTTTCTTAGCTTGTATGCTATAGCTGCTTATGATGAAGAATGAATAGCCAAATCCCCCAAGGCTGGAAAATGCCTTTGAAAGCCTAAAATCTCCAAACATTGCGTTTGAATTAAAATCTATAATAACATCCAGATTCAGTCACAGTTTTGTTCCATATAGCATCAACTTTCTGAACTCTCAAGTTTCCCCTTTCTAATATGTATTCAAAATGGACAGTGATATATATATTGTTAAATTTATATTTACTGACAAAGAAATAAAGGAAGACTAGTATAGATCTATTTCAAGCTATTTATCTCTCATCAGCTAGCCATGCCCTTCTGGGATTTGAATCTGGGCTTGCCTGCATGTTAGGCAGATGTATTAACCTCTAAACCACAGGTTCTCCTTGCTTTGTCAGCTTGTACCAGGGAAGATTAAATGGGTGTTCTATCGAAGCAACCTGGTCTACCCAAATATGGGATATCCTTCGAAGCTGATGAGAGCTAATAGCTTGAAATGGATCTATACTAGTTTCCCTTTATTTCTTTGTCAGTAAATATAAATTTAACACAACTTCTTGGTTCCTCTTTTCTGACTGAGTTCTTGTGTTCTTCAATGCATGCCAACTTATTTCCTGGTCCAACACCTTAAAGCCACAGGACATGAAATTGACTTTAAAAAGACCAGAACTATCACCAAAACTGAACATTTTAACAACAGAATAATCAGAGAAGCCATCGAGATAGAAAAACGCCCACACAGCATGAATAAACGAGATGATACCTCCCACCTACCAGCCATTTGGAAACCCACCCTTATTGACAAACAAGTCCCTAACATGAGGAATAACACCAGACTCACACTCACGAGGGCCACACAGGATGTCACCACCACACATCCACGCAGAAAGCAGACTCAAACCCACACCGATGATGAGGCATGACCACGGACCAAAAGCCAGACTGCAGCTGCATCATTAGCCACTTTAAACCCCGCCAATCCATACATGAAGCAGACTGATACCCACCATGAAGATGTGGCACGACCACGAACGCGAAGCCAAACAACAGCAACGCAGCTCACCAGCTCAAATCCCCCTGCAACTCAGACTAACCCTAGCACAACCAAGCCCCCACCCAAACTGAACACACCCCCATCCAATCAGAGCACAGCCAAGCCCCCAACCAATCAAAACACACCTCCACCCAATCAGAACACAGCCAAGCTCACACCTAATCAGTTTACACCCCCACTAGCAGTTAAAAGGAAGAAACAGCTGAGATCACACATTGCTCCTAGAAACACGAAGCTGAAAACACCAGCCTGAAGATGACAAATGAGACTTCGTCGAAACATTGCCAAGACACTTCCAATTTTACGCAGGAGAAAACCCGAATAACCAAAGACCTACATATGTGTGTGTGTGTGTGCGTGTGTGTGTGTACATATATGTATATGTATATGTATATGTATATGTATATGTATATGTATATGTATATGTATATGGCATGTGTATATGTGAGTTATGTATGAGTATGGCTAGATACATTGCAGGCAACAGAATTTCATTTTTAACGTGGGCCAGTGCACTCCCAGCAAAAAATGGCAATAAAGGTTTATCTGTTTATCTTAATTGGAGAGTAGTCATATTTGCTTCTTTGAAGTTGGATTAAATGTGCATGTAAATGTCGTAGAATCAAATATGGATGCTGTCCTGCTCCATTGGAGAGGCATCCTGTTGTATGGACTAGGATTTAGCCAACGGAAATCCTTACTGATAGATGAGCCTGGAACCATACTTATTCTCCCAGTGAAGATTTATAATTTGAACTGCATCTTGCCAGAGGAGGAAGATTACAGGGAAAATATGCTGGAAAATGTTGCTCTCAAAAGGGCATCACACATGACAGAAAAGAAATGAAAATATGCCAACTACTTACACAACACATGGTGATTAAGGAACATCATCCAGTTGAATATCTATGCATCCTGCAAACAGAAGAGAGAAGCACAAATTCATTTGAATACTTCTACCATCTGAAAAAGAAACAAAGGGTTGAAATATCAGCCATGTGTACTCGTCATTCTGCCATTGTCATTTCCTTAAAGTGGGGTGGTGGTGGGGGTAGAATATAAATGTATAACCCTTATAAGACAAGTATCTTTACTGCAGTCAATGTCCAGTCTATAAAAACACACTACATAATATAGAATAACAACATTGGAAAGGACCTTCACATATGTGTATGTGCTGGTGATTACAACTTGGAGAATATAGTAATGGCTGCCATGTATAAAGAACTTTTGCAATAACATCTATGTACAGCAACTATATACTGTAAATATACTGAGACTAATTCTTGTCTGAGCAAAAATACAGATTTTCTCACATTGGTTTCCATTGTGTGTTTTCTATCTGGACACATTTTGTGAAGCCTTTCATTGCATCACAATGAATAATCCAAGTGAGTTGTGCCACACTGGTCTAGAACCAAGTGGACATGGAACTTAACATATTTGGTCATCTAATAACTGCTGTAGGTGGGGAAATTATGCAAATTATTCTGTACAATTATTCTGTACAATTTTCCTAGGTTTTAGGGGTCTTCTTCATTTTTAAAACTCTTATAAACCTAGTGTAGACTGGCACTATAATTATATGTATTACTGTCTCAAAATAATGGGAAATTGTGGTACCATTTTTCAATAGTCACAATCTAAGGCAACTTCAGGGAAATCATAGAAAAGGCTTGGGATCCAAATGTAGTCCTGAGATCAAAGGAACTGGCGAACAGCAGATTGCAATTGACTAATATATCTTCTTTACAAGTATTTTAGTCATCTTAATTGATATTTATTGTGGGCATTGACATCATTTTGGAGGGGATAAGAAGCATGGTTTTTAGACTCCACATTTGGCCATTGTTCAGAAGTAGAACTTATCCTGAATCTAACATAAAAGCTGATTTCCAGTCAGTCTCTTGATGGCTAACAGAGACGTTCTTGACAAGAATATACATGAAATTCTTGTTTAGCAACCAAAATTGGACCACACAACTTGGTTGTTAAGTGAAGTGATTGCTAAATCAAACTACAGCTGTGCTTATGATCTTACCTCAGATTTCCTTTGCTTTACAAACCTGTGAAGGTTGGTCATAAAGTTCCTTTTTCATTACTGTTGTAACTTGAAATAGTCACTAAATGAGGCAGTCACTAAATGAGGATTATCTATAACAAAGAGAGGCAACAAAGCAGGGCAAAAATGATCTTCAAATAAGGTGTTCTAAGTGATGCTTTCCTGTCACATGCAATAAGGTAAGTTTACATCCCTTGCCATCTGAATGAATTTCAGGGAAATTTGAGTTGTCACAGCAAATAAAGTACAGAACTATCTGAAATCCTTCTAGTCAATGTCTTACCAAAATTTTACATTCATGTTTTTTAAAAAGTGAAATCCTTTCTAGTATCCTCATCAAAGTGGATATCAACTCACTAGCACTGAGCAATGCACAATAATAACACAAAAAGATGTTGAGTGATCAGAGAGACATACTGGTAATTGCAGAATGGAAAATAAAGTAAAATCCAAAGGAAGGAAGATGAGACATTTTGGTCTCTAACAAATTAATACATTTTCTTGAACCTAGCTGACATTCTACACATCATATTCTTATAAACCAAACTCTTTCCTACCAACTTTGCAGTAGAAAACTGTACTAAAGAAGTGAGTATAACTTTTGATCTTCGGGTTCAACTATTCATTAAGATTTCATTACAGCAAACCAGAGCACTGATTTTTTAATGCACTGTTAGAGATACTGAAATACTAATTTAAAAATGCCTATAAGTTACTAGTCAATGTACTGCAGCAATGAAAAATGTGTGTCTTAGAATACTCTTTAAAGAAGACTTTAAAGAAATAGAAATACACACACACACAGAGAGACAGTTAATATTAGGTATTTATATATATAATATATTAAGTGTTTTTCTATCGAGACACCTGGTCTACCCCAACATGTGGGAGGGGGCATTCTGCTCCCTTTCGACTTTCAGCTCCAATCCAGGAGCCCTCAAGCAGTCGCATTCATGATAAACCATTTTCTACCAAATTTATATTTTGCTGATAAAAAAAAATAAAGGGAGACTAGTATAGATCTATTTCAAGCTTTTTAGCTTTCATCAGCTATCCATACCCTTACTTGGATTCGAACTTGGGCTTCCTGCATGTTAGGCAGTTGAATTAACTTTCTGAACCACAAATTCAGCCACAAGTGTGGCTCAGAATGTTAATACATAATACATAAAACATATACATATACATATATACATATATACACATATATACATATGCTTTTTTATCTAGCCAGGTTTCTACCTACGTAAACTATGATGTTCTGCCGCCCTGGTTCTGTGAAATCTCAATTCACAAGAGCTGGGCTTTTTTTCCTGCAACTCTCTATTGCACTCTGGGAGTTTCAGATGGACCATTTCTGTCTTTTTTTGACTTCGTCAGTGAGCCACACCCTTTTTTTAAACTTCCCTGTTAAAAGATACAATGTTTCTTTCTCTCTTTCATAGGCTTTATATATGTATACACACACACACACACACACACACACACACACACACACACATAGGGGTATGTATTACTTTTGAATAAGAAAGGGGGTTCCAATTCTAACACTTCCATTTACATCAATGGATTTTACAATATTTAATTTAAACTGGATTATGATTTTATATTATCAATCTTTTCATGTCAACATGAATTCTATAATATGAGAATATATTCATATGTAGATACTGCTTGGCTCCTGGACGTTTTGTTAGCAAACTATGTAACTTGTTCAATGGGGTTTTGGGTGAAGTGTCTTGTTCTTTTATATAGGTCTTCGGTAGAATTAATCACAAGGCTGATTAAACCACAGTACTGGTTGAATCATAAGATGAATTCTAGTCTTTTGACTTCTGACTGTGGAGGTGCAAAATTCAACTGGTGGGGTGGTGGTCACCAAGCAGTAAGTTCAGATAAACCTCTACCTAAATCTACAACCCAATTTATGAATTTTCTCTAAAATTTCTAATTCAGAACATCTACAGAATCCATTTTCCTGTTATTTATGTATTTTCAAGTTGCAGGATTACTCCCAATATTTATTTTTCTATACAGATATTACTCCAAAACACTATATTTCCCTTCTCTAGAGCAGAGGTCTTCAAACTTGGCAGCTTTAAGACTTGTGGATTTTAACTCCCAGAATTCTCCAGCTAGCTGGCTGGAGAATTCTGGGCGTTGAAGTCCACAAGTCTTAAAGCTGCCAAGTTTGAGGACCTCTTCTCTAAATCATTGATTCTCAGGTTGGCTTGAGTGCTTTGCATAAAGCTGTTGTGTATTGCCTGGACAGGGCTTCTAGGGATAATGGATTTATTTGGAACTTTCTTAACATGAGACTGTCTCCCCCAAAGCAGCAAAGAGATTATTTCTGAAAAATGTAGGCAGATTCTAGTCAGGAAGCTAGTTAAAATACCCATTTTGCTAAGATGTTTGAGATAACACAAATCATTGGCAAGGAAAGTCTTGCTGCCATTCTCCATGACATGGGAGCTGAATTTGGCTTGGAGACTTTTATGAAAGGATTATATTTCTTTCTAACTTTTGTAATAAGTATGCCTGCTATTTTTATGGCCATTGGAATGTCAAAGTCCATGAAGAAGATACATTTATTTTTTCCAGAACTCTAGGCTTCTTTTTGGTTTTGGAGTTTTGATGATGATATTTATAATGATTTTTTGAAATAGCCTAAGACTATATACGCACACTCAACTATCCACTCCCCCCACACCCACATTCACACAATTCCTTTCCACAGATTGTTGTTAAAACTGGTATCTTTGCCTTTTTCTAATCTCATTCAATCCTCTTTACTGCCAATGTACTTTTCTCTTTACTTCCATTTGCACTAAATTTGCTTTCATAACAGGTGACTTTAGTAAAGTCCATTACATAAAGCACTTTAGAGGAATTGAAATATTTTAGAGATTGTTTCCTTAATACTCATTATGCCAATTGCAAGATAGTAGAGACTAGAGGCCATCAAATACAGGTAGCTATAAACTTTCTTACCCATCCCTTGGAGAATTATGCCTGAGTGTTGAAATTTGGATCTCTGCAAAATCTTTATAATTGGTTAATTCTTGTTCAAACGATTTTCTAAGTTGTTTTCTTACTTTCTATAGGGAAGAATCCTTTTTTGAGTACCTTTTCTGCTATTCAGGTGACAAAGGCAGGAAAACATGCTCTTGAATCTGAGTCTAGTTATTGAGTATTTGACTAACTATTCAGTAAACTCAACTCTAAATATGTCACTCCCAATAATTAAAAAATAAAACATATTCCAATCTAATTTGCTTGCTGTTTAAAGATAAAGATAAATGGGAAATTATTGATTTTTAAGCATATCAAAGGAAATTACTAGAGTGAAATATTTAAGGGAAAGATATAAGTACCCTGTTTTCCCCAAAATAAGACATCCTCTGATAATAAGCCCAATCGGGCTTTTGAGTGCATGGCAATAAGGCCAAGTGCTTATTTCAGGGTTCAAAAAAATATAAGACAGGGTCTTATTTTCAGGGAAACACAGTAGAAAGTAGAAATACATCCTGGAGTTGAGCTGAATTGCTTGTAGCTACATGAACAGATTCATGAAATATTCTGAGGTAACGATATGGAAGGGATTTGCCATTGCTTCTTCCATTTTATTTTTAATTTCCAATCCAATATAGAGCCCAATATAGGGATTTTTTTGTTGTTGTTTCTATCCTGATCTCCAACCTTGTTTGGTTCTCTGGCATCAGCCAAGATTAACCATAATAATTCCTCAGACACTTATTTTTTCTGTTGCTGCTTATCAATACAATGTATTAAAAGCTATGCTGTCCATACTCAGAAACTGAAAGCAACCTGAAATATTTAAACATTTTTTATGGCATAGAGGAAAAAATGTTATACACTTAATATTATAAAGAGTAGAACATCCTGCCCTCATATTTGATGTGGGATGACGTAACATTTAGAAACATACAATTTGATAAGGTTACTTAGTACAAAAACCGCAAAGAAAAAAATTGTAGATAGCAGATTTGTTCTGAATATATTTGGAAGTTGGGAAGCAAAGCAGAGAAAGCTCACATTACTTACAAGAAACTGAAGGAGTATGACATTGGACAAATGCAAAAAATAAGTAGTTAGGCTTGAAACTTAGACATTCTGCAAAGAGGTACATACATAGATTAAAAATAAGGTCTAAATTCATTAAATTAGTGGGTTCAGGAGATGGCTTGGGTAATAATAAAAATAGCAGATCTATATTTGGCCTTTTTTGCATTTCTGACTTTGCCAAGTTTAAAGTTTGCCTGAAAGAAGACTGATGAATATTATAAAACAAACAAAATTATGTCAAACCACCTTCAGTAAATTGACCTATTCAGTGGAATAGATGATTAGACTATTAATACCAAACTGAAAAAATGCTCTTGAGATCCTAAACTCAAAAACAAAAAAATAATAGGTCTTCCAAGATCCCTCTTTTGAAGTATGTATGTATGCATTCAACAACTATACAATAAAAGTACATATAGTCAGGGCTATGGTTTTCCCAGTTGCTGTGAAAGTTGGACCATAAGGAAGGCTGGGCGCCAAAGAATTGAGGCCTTTGAACTATGGTGCTGGAGAAGACTCCTGCGAGTCCCTTGGATTGCAGGGCAATCAAGCCAGTCAGTCCTAGAGGAGGTCAATCCTGACTGCTCTTTAGAAGGCCAGATCCTGAAAATGAAACTCAAATACTTTAATGAGAAGGAAGGACTCACTGGAAAAGTGCCTAATGCTGGGAAAGATTGAGGGCAAAAGAAGGGGACGACAAAGAATGAGGTGGCTGGATGGAGTCACTGAAGCAGTAGCATGAGCTTAAATGGACTCTGGGGGATGGTAGAGGACAGGAAGGCCTGGAGGAAAGTTGCCCATGGGGTCATGATGGGTCGGACATGATTTTGTGACTAACAACAACAAATGTATGCATGAATCTGTGCTTGCATATGTGCATGAATGTGTGTGTTTCAGTTCCAACTATTTTGTTCTTGACCAAATATAATTTCCCAGCTGCTCGCCTTGTTCCCAAATTCATGAGTGAACATTTTGAGAAATTTGATCAAGTGAGGACATTGATTGCTAAGGCTACCCAAAGCTTCAAAGGAGAATTTCAGTTGAAAAAAAATTCCAATTGAATCATCCTACTGAAGCAGATTTGCATATCAACACTGGGACCTGGTTTGAATCAAATGTCAAAATATTTCTTAGCTCTGTTAACTTTTCCTGTGCTTTTGGTGTCCGCAATGTTTCAACTTCACTTCCTCTATGGAAAATTTTAGTGAAGATGTTGAGTGGTATGACAGGTCATCTGAGGCTCATCCCCTTGTCTCCATGGCTGCAGTATGAATATGACTCAATAGCTGTTTCTATATAATGTGTCTATCTCATTCCCAGTCTACAGTGGAGACAGCTTAAGTCATTTTTAGCTACTCCAGATTTCAAGTAGCATTTTCCAACTTCCTGACATAATTTTTGCCATGGTCATTCCTTGCCCATTCCATAGAAAACCTTCTACCCTTGTCATCTATAATACAGTGCTATTTTTGTTGTTAATGACTCTGTACAAGACAGGTTGTGCTCCATCTAGTGGAACTGGGAAGAGACTCCCACGTACTTCTGCATTATCTTGTTTCTATGGCATGGTCAATAGATCTAATAATATCTTTCTTATCACATTCTCAGACCATTTTAGAAAACATCCTCCTCTTCTTATCTGAGATGTCAATCAACATCTCTAGAGGCGTCATTACATTTATTGCAATTGTCATTGCTGTCAGACACCTGGCATGCTTAGCAATCTTGGTCACTTCAATACTATCTGTACTTGTCTACTATCTGTATGTGTGCTATCTGTACACAACCTCATGTTTATCAACTATCATGGGCATCATATCACTACACAACCCCTGTGACTCCTATGCTTGCATCTGATACAGGGATGCCAAGTACAAAAGGTGGCATTTGAATTGTGACATCACTATGCATCTCTTTCTCTGCATAATGACTAATAGTAGATGCCCTTGTCTGCAATTTTTGCTTGTTTCCTGTATCTATTTTATTT
>WNWU01000005.1:28631210-28647378 GCA_012654045.1 Ptyas mucosa | reverse complement strand
GGCTGGTGCGCGCATGCGCGCTGGAGCTGAGCTAGGGCAACACTCGCGTGCCCACCAATATGGCTCCATGTGCCACCTGTGGCACCCGTGCCATAGGTTCGCCATCACGGCTATAGATCTTGCTGACTTTCCTTGAGAGTTACTTTAGAAAACTGAAAGATACAACACAGAATTGTTTCCTAGAACTCTAGTTAGAGAAAAAGCCCTTTCTTTGTTTAATTTGTTGAAGTTGCAGTACCAACTTCACTAGCAAAAGAGAAGGTTATGGTATTCTTAATAAATGGCAGAAGAGAGGTTCATTTTCTGTTGGGCAAGCTTAGGGTAGTTTGTCGATTTTAAAAAGTCGAACTTTAGCAGCATATTAGCAATGTAGCGTAGGTACTCAATTGATAATTTCTTCCTTACCAGGATGTATTTATCTTCAATTATCTGTCCCAGTGGCAGTATACGCTTCTTTTCTATTGATACAAGAAAATGACAGAATATTATATTTCAGTTCTCCCACACTTGTCCTCTATGCACATAATAGAGAATCACAGTTGAGCTGTTGATCAGGCAGACGAAGGCATGAAGCTTGGGACCTGGATTCAGAGGTGGTACTCAATGGGACATTGATAGTGGGACATGCATGGGGTTGGTATTGGAGAGAGAGAGGGAGGGAGGGAGAGAGGAGGAGAGAGAGAGAGAGAGGGAGGGAGGGAGGGAGGGAGGGAAATATTTTGGAATAAACTTTTAAATTTATTTTAGCACAGTGAACAATTCCCATTACACACATAAACCACTTTAAGAATAGCAGTTCACAGTGACTACAAATGAATAATTAACATTTTAAGACTTTTTATCTTTTACAATCATTTCCATTTCTTCAATACCTGCTTTCTTCTGTTCTTATTTTATTTCAGAAGAACATTTGCTATTCAGGAGAGTTTTTATGAAAAACTTGAGGGGTTTCTCTTTCTTATCTATTTTTTTTTTAATCACTTAATAACGCTTTACTCTTTCCTTTTAGCTATCCTTAAGGATTTTTTTTTTAATGTCTGCGGTAAATAAAAGTGTGATGTAGGAAAGCATTTTCTTTTTAGCTAAAGGCTTACTTCCAAAATAATTGTTCTCATTTTCACAGATGGAGTAGATTGCTCTTTCTCTTGAAAGCTTTAGTACGGTGTGTTTTGAAGGAGGAAAAATGTGGTGCTTGTTTTGTTAACCCTCTTACGTTTGAGTTACTCTTCATCATTTCTGAACTAAATTGGGCTTTGTCAGCTGTAAAAGCAGAAATCTCTCAAATTGTTCTTCATTTAGATTAATCTTGAACCTCACAATGGCTTCATTTAAATCTGAGAAATGTAATGCAGTTGATAGGCTGGGCATTTTAGAATAAAAGGAAAGGTCTCTACCAGAACTTAGCTCATGTTTAGAATGTTTGAAGCACGTTCAAAGCAATAGTCACTGGGAATAACAAGCCACAGGTTCTATTTTTTTTAATTACTTACAGTTCTATCTTGAACATCAAGCTGAATAATACTAGGTCAAACTATTCATTTATATTGATGGGGGCTTAAGAACGAAAATCTGTGACCTTCTACATCAGGGCTGTCAAATTCCCGGCCTAGTGGGCTGGATGTATCACGTGCTGGCCATGTCCCAGTTTAGTAAAGGGGGGAAAAAGTCCTCATAGTCACATGATGCCACCATGATGATGTGAATTTGACACACCTGTTCTACAATATATGTTACTGAAATACAGTTTCTATTTGCCCTAACTATATGCCCACTAGAAAAGATGCTGGGAAAGGGCATCCCCAGGGTGATCCGGGGTGGAGATGTAAAGCTGAGTATCGTCAGCATATTGATGGTAGCTCACCCAAAACCACGAATGATCTCACCCAGCGGCTTCATGTAGATGTTAAAGAGCAGAGGGGAGAGAACCGACCCCTGAGGCACCCCGCAAGTGAGGGGCCTCGGGGTGGATCTCTCTCCCCCTGTCCACACAAACTGCGAGCGGCCTGAGAGGTAGGAGGAGAACCACCATAAAATGGTGCCTTCCACCCCCAACCCCCCGAGTCGCTGCAGTAAGATACCATGGTCGATGGTATCAAAAGCAGCTGAGAGGTCAGGAAGGACCAGGATGAAGGAGCAACCCCCATCCCTGGCCCGCCAGAGATCATTTACTAGGGTGACCAATGCCGTTCTGTGCTGTAACTGCGCCTGAAACCCGATTGGTACGGGTCTAGGTAGTCAGTTTCCTCCAGGAACTGTGGGAGATGCTGTGCCACCACAGACTCAACAACCTTCGCTATAAAACAAAGGTTGGAGACTGGACGATAGTTATTAAGGGAGTCTGGATCAAGGGTGGGCTTCTTGAGGAGGGGATGGACCACCGCCTCTTTGAGTGTGGCGGGGAAGGCCCCTTCCCTCAAAGAAGCGTTGACAACCGCTTGAATCCAGGCTCCAGTCACCTCCCAGGCTGCATATCAACAGGTTCAGGCTCAGTTCCATATCTTTGGGTTTGGAAACCTTCTCATATATCAGTTATTCCATCTTTGGATCTGGACAATGTCTTAAGGCCTGATATGGAAGTAATTTATATCTTGGGGGACCTCTTGGTGGTACAGCTCTTGCAAGAGGAGCAGAAGCAGTTGTGGCTAGGGAGACTTTTGTACAGTTTCATGTAGCATGTCAGCTTTATTCCTTCCTGGATCAAGAGGCCCTGCTCATGGTTTGCTGATGCCTTTCATAACTTCCTGTTTGGACTACTGCAAAATACTTTACATGGAACTGCCCTGGAAGTTTCCTGGAAGCCTATGTAGTGATGGGAACTTTTAGATTTTCCCATGTAATATTTGTACTGGGAGAGCTTCATGGGTCCTAATTTTCCTTTTGAATGCAATGCAAGGCTCTGATTGTCAGATTTAAAGACCTGCCTGATTTAGGATTTTAATATCTATGGGACTGCCTTCTCCTAATGGTTTCTGGCTGCCCAATAACATCAGGAAAGGTGGGCTACTCCAGATCTTCTGTCTTAAGGAATGTCATTTTCAAGAGCCTGTTCAATCTTGCCATCCCCACCCCTCCCTCTTTGGCATACATTCCTTCAAAGGTAAAACTGTTCCCGGCCTCATTGTTGTTTTCTTTTGAAAAGCCATTAAATCTTGCCTTTTCCAAAGAGCTTTGGAAATAGATTGGTGATCAGGAGGACTCTGTTGCAGGGGTGGGTTCTAATTTTTTTTACTACCAGTTCTGTGGGCATGGCTTATTTTGTGTGTGTGGCTTGATGGTCATGTGATAATTATTTAGGATTTAGCAGAGGTACTGGTCTACCAGGCTTTTAACTGCTTGCAGAGCTGTACCGATCTACTCATGTATTTTTGCAGGCACTGATCTACTTATTTATTTTCTTTTGAAACTGATCAGCTGTAGAGCGGCCCTTTGAAGCCCCGCGGCAAGAGTTTAAACAATTTTTTTCCCTCTAGCCATCAGCTGGGACTCAGGAGGCAGCAATTGATTGGGGGTGGGGCCAAATAAAAGGTAAGAATAACGTGGGGGGTGGGGGCAAGGGGGGGTGGGGGGCAAGGGGGCAGAACCGGTTCGGTGACATCATATCGTCACCGCTACCGGCTCAGGAGAACCGGGCCGAACCGGGAGGAACCCACCACTGCTCTGTTGCTATGGCTGTGGGTGTTGTGGCTCCTCTTCAAGGTACTAATGTTTTGTTATTGTTTATTGTAGTTTTTATTTTAATGCTATTATAAGCCCCATTGAGGTCTGTTGAAGTGAGCAGCACAGAAACAGTAGGAAATAAATACATAAACAATGGATCTGTACTTTTTTTCAGCCTTTGGCCAATGCTCAATGTTAAAACTTCATATGTGACAGATGATTGGAAGCATGTGAAGCTCACATAATTAATGTTCCGAAGTGCTTGGTATTTCATTTTTAGGATAAAAGCAATTAGAATGATTACTCGTTATCTAAATGCCTAGCATTTTAAATATGACATTTAACTGTGGAGCACCCATTTTCAGAGACCAGCCTTTGAATATTCTACTTGGGATTTTTGTCATTAAAAAAAATAATGATAATAATAATTTGAGGCACCATGTGGCTCTTTTGTCTCCAAAGACAATTCTTTTCGCAAAGAATAAGTTTGTTCAAATGACATCCTTGTCTGATACAGTTGGGAGAAGTTTCCAACATGCATTCCTGAATACCTACTTGAGCTTTATAAATATGGACAAATCTCCTGATCTTATACTATTTCTGGAGTATGCTGGAAGCATTCACAACACTTTTCACTGAAGCCAATGTATGGCCAAAGATGAAGGTACTGATGTACTAAGTGAATATATTTGCATAAACTATGGTCTGTATCCATGGAAATGAAAAAATAGCCTTCAGAAAATGATAGAAGCAAGGACTTGGCTATCTTGGTTGTTTGGTGTTCTTCTTCTTTTTTTTTTTTTTTGGATAGCTGTGTGAATATAACATCAGTGAAGATAGTTGCAATGGTTATCAAGGGGCCAGAGCTACAATCAGGCTATGGAAGTTGTTTTGTGATTACTGGTGCAATCCCTTGTTTACATATTCACAATTTATAGTTTCCTTTTCTCCACTTGCTAGATACTAAATTTGCTTGCCAGAGTGACAAGGCAAGCCTTTTTCTATTCCAGAATGAAGTAAGTATGTTGGGTAAAAAAAACATAGTATCAAAAACAGTTCTTATCTAATCAAATGTGCAGCTGCCTCACAGAAAGAATACCTAACAGTATCCTGGCTCAAAAACAATCCAATCAGGAATCAGTCCTCTTTGAATTTTCCAAAAGAAATCCATTCAGAAATCCACTGATTCAAACTACCAACCAGCAGCCTAGATCAGTGATGGCTAACCTTTTTGCCATCGCGTGCCAAAAGTGGGGGGAGCGCGGGGGGGGGTCAATGCCCATGTGGCCACATCCATAATTCTATGCACCCCGCCCCCCCGTGGTCCCCCCGCTTTTGGCACGTGATGGCACGGTGGACCCTGTAGGCCCATTTTTTGCTCTCTCCAGGCTCCAGAGCCTTTCTAGGAGCCTGGGGAGGGCAAAAACGGCCTCCCCTCCAACCAGAAGTTTCCTGACTTCTGGTGGGCCCAGAAGGCCCAAAAATCAGCTGGTTGGCACATGCATGCGTGCTGGAGCTGAGCTCGCGTGCCCACCGATATGGCCACCTGTGCCATAGGTTCGCTATCACAGGCCTGTATCAAAGGCAGACCATTCATGAACCAATACTCTTCAAATTTCTTCAAAATGGATCAAACAGTTGAGGATTCAATCAGGAACCAGCTTTTTAGAACTCTCATGACATGGATCAATGAGTAGCTTTCCAGCTTCAAACACAAGAGCCCAGTCAACCCATTTAAGCTCTCTTTGAGTGAACAATGACATATCAGAAAGCAGTTCCTCCTCTGACTCTGAAAATTCCAGTCATAATTGCTGGTGAAAGTTAAGAACAAAATAAAAGGAGGCCATGGCCATTCAGCCTGAAAGCTCAGCAGGAGCCTGGTTTAGTTCAGCAGACTAAAAGCATAGTGATTTAAACCAGCTGTCTGCAATTACTGTACGTTCGAATCTCACCAGGCTCAAGGTTGACTCAGCCTTCCATCCTTTCTAAGGTAGGTTAAATGAGGACCCAGTTTGTGGGGGCAATAAGCTGACTTTGTATAAATATACAAAAGTATGAAGGCTATTGCTTAACGCATTGTAAGCTGCCCTGAGTCTCCGGAGAAGGGTGGCATATAAATCAAATTAAAAAAAAAAAGCTCATCAATGCTTCAGTAGTACTGAAATTTAATATGCATCGCCAATGGCACAGTTAATACTTTTGGTAGTTTTCACGACTCCTATCTGTTAGATATTAGCATTGTAACTGCTGCAGGATAAGACACTGAATGTCAACAGTGAAATATTCTACTTATCAGAGTCTGAATTGAGGCAACATTCATGGGTAAAAATATGTATGTACTTTCCAAGAGCAGAAGCAGTATCTTTTCTTTTCTTTTTTTTGAAAAAAAATTTTTTTTAAACAAATATATAACAAAAAACAAATAAAAAACCATCTTCAATTACAAATACAAACAGTGTGTCGGTTGGTTACAAGTCTTTTGTGCATCTTCACCTTATACATATATATCCATATATTATTATCCTGATTAATCATATGTTTAACTATGGCTATGTCTTCCCTCGTTTCATACCAAATCTTTTAAAATTTGACTTAATTTGTATTATACCATTCATTTCATCCTCTTAAATCATTCCAATAATAATACCTCTTTATATTTATATTATATATAATTCTACATTACTTATATTAGAAAGATCATATTTCATTTCCATATCTTTTTATCTAACCATTGATAAAATAAGTCCCATATCTAATAGTAATGTTTATCTTCTTGTTCTTTAATTTCAAATGTCAATTTACTCATTTCTGCGCATTCCATTATTTTCCTATTAACTTCTTCTTGTGTTGGGATTTTCTCATTTTTCCAATTTTTAGCAAACACAATTCTAGCCACTGTTAATACATTCGCAATCAACTATCTCATTTCTCTATTGTATATTTCAGATACCATCCCCAATAAAAAAATCTCTGGTTTAAAGTCTATATGCTTTTGTGTCATTTTTCCACCCATGTGTGGATTTTAGTCCAGTATCTTTTAGCTTCTACACGTGTCCACCACATATGGTAATATGAGCCTTTGTATCTGATGACATTTCCAACATTTTTCAGATTTATTCTTGAACATTCTGGCTATTCTCGTCAGGGGTAAATGCATCTTATTCAAATTTTCTTTATATACAGTTGACATAGTCATTTTATAATTTTTCGACCACAATTTTTGACATTTCTCTAAGTCAATTCCATGTCCAAAATTTTCCCCCCAAGCGATCATTGTTTCTTTAACTTGTTCATCTTCCAATTTAATAAATATCTATACAGTTTTTTAATTATGTTTTCATCAGTACCTGTTAAGATTTTATCTAAACTAGTCAAATTATTATAAAAACTTTCTGTTTTATTATCTTTATCATGTCTAGACTGTATTTGCAAATAAGAAAACCAGTTCATCTTTATACCTAGTACTTCTAATTCTTGCATAGATTTAAGTTCACCCTTTTCATTCAATATTTCACTATATCTGACAATTGGTTCCTTTCTAAATGTTATTGAATATGAGAATGCTTCAATAGATGATAACCAGACTGGAATTTTTAAATTATGTTGACTTTTTACCTTCTCCCAGTTTAATAGCAAAGCCTCTCATATAAAATGTCTTCTAAAATACCCCTGTGTTTTTGTTTCCTTGTACCATAAAAATGCATGCCAACCAATAACAAGTCATGTCCTTCTAAAGTCAATAATCTAGCATTTCTTAGCATTATCCATTCCTTTATCTACATCAAACTTGTTGCTTGGTAATATAGTTCCCAATTAGGCAAGCCAAAACCTCCTCGCATTCTAGCGTCTTGCAACAATTTTAGTTTTATCCTTGCTTTTTTACCCTGCCAAATGAATTTCATCACTATTTTATTCAAATCTTCAAAATAATCTTTCCCCAATCTGATTGGAATTGTCTGGAACAAGTATAGAATTCTAGGCAATATATTCATCTTAATCGTTGATATTCTCCCTATCAATGATAGTTGTAAATTTTCCCACTTTGCCAAATCTGTCACTATCTGTTGCTTGAGTTTATTATAGTTATTCTCTTTAAGCGAACTACATCTTGCTGTCAAATATATCCCCAAGTACTTAACCTTATTTGTGACCTGCATCTTCGATATTTCTGCCATTTCTTCTTTTTGTTTTATTAACATATTTTTGTCAAAATCTTTGTTTTATCTTTATTTATTTTCAAACCAGCTACTTTTCCATCTTCCCCTATCTTGTCAATCAGTTTAGTTGTTGATTCTAATGGATATTCAAGAATAAAAACCAGGTCATCAGTGAATGCTTGCAATTTGTATTGTTCCTTTTGGATCTTCATTTCCTTTATATCTTTATCTTCTCTAATATTTCTATTTAGCACTTCTAATGTTAATATAAACAATAAAGGTGACAGTAGACAACCTTGTCTCATACCTTTTTTTATTTCAATAGACTCTGTCAATTCTCCATTTACCATTATTTTGCTGTTTGTTTGTAGTATATGGGTTCTATGGCTTGAATAAATTTTCTGCCAAAGCCCATCTGTTCCAGTTGTAATAACATAAATCGCCAGTTCACATTATCAAAGGCTTTCTGAGCGTCTAGAAATATCAGAGCCATTTCCTTTTCAGGATGTGCCTCATAATATTCCAAAGTATCCAGAATTATTCTCATATTGTCCTTAATCTGTCTTTTTGGTAGAAACCCATTTTGATCGGAGTGTGTCAAATTATTTAAACATCTTTTAAGTCTTTCTACCAATATTGAAGCAAAGATTTTGTAGTCTGAATTTAGCAGAGAAATAGGCCTATAATTCTTCATTTGTTGTGGGTCGGTGTCCTCCTTTGGAACAAGTGTAATATATGCTTCTGACCATGACTTGGGTAATTTCATCTTTGACATGACTTCATTCATGACTTCTAACAATGGGAGATTCAGCGATTCCTGTAGTGTCTTATAATATTCCGCTGGTATAGATCTATTTCAAGCTTTTTAGCTTTCATCAGCTAGCGATACCTTTACTCGGATTCAAACTTGGGCTTCCTGCATGTTAGGCAGTTGAATTAACCTTCTGAGCCACAAGTTCTCCTCCCAAGAAGAAGCAGTATCTTGAGAAGGAGGAGTGAGTTCTAATCTTAAAGGTGAAGGTAAAGGTTCCCCTCGCACATACGTGCTAGTTGTTCCCGATTCTAGGGGGTGGTGCTCATCTCTGTTTCTATGCCGAAGAGCCAGCACTGTTTGATGATGATTCTGTGGTCATTGGCTGGCATGACTAAACACAGAAGATGCACAGAGCACTGTTACCTTCCCAGTGAAGTGGTCCCTATTTTTCTGCTTGCATTTTTATGTGCTTTTTGAATTGCTTAGGTTGGCAGAAGCTAGGGCAGATAACAGGAGCTCACTCCGTTACACAGCGCTAGGGATTCGAACCGCTGAACTGTCAACCTTTCTGATTGACAAGCTCAGCATTTTAGCCACTAAGCCAATGTGTCCCCTTATCCCCTGCCAAATAATGCTCTTTGGCCATTGATGTCCTCTAAAACCCATAATCACTATTCTTCTTTTATATCACCAACAGAATCTGTCAGATCCTATAAAAAGCTTGTCCTATTCATAGTTGATATGAATCTGGCACTTCTAAAATCCATTTCATGTTCTTTAAAGAAAGCAAGCAATCTATTTTTAGTAACTGTTATTTCACAATGAAACATCTAACACATACTTCATAGAAGTAGTTTCTGAAACCGCAACACATACTTAATGTTTGATTCTTCTGGGGGGAGAATCAGAATAGCCAGAAGCAGAGGTCTTATCTTTAATACATCCAAAGCTGCTAACAAAAATGGACTGTACTATGTATTTCCCTAAAATGTATTGCTGACACTTGGTTAGTGGATATATTTGTATAGGAGCTACAACTATAGCAAGGAAGACCATTTTGTTAAATTTTACTTCTGATAATTGAATCACGGTATTCTGTTCCCAAGATTCCAGGATGGATATTTTTCATTCACTATAACACCAGTTTCCAAACAAATACTTTATTTTACTTACATTTACCTCCTCCACCTTTAGAACTTCATTGTAAGTGGTTCAAATTTCATTCTAATCCTAAATATGTACTGATTTAGTTATACTTAATACCAATACATAAATGGGGGGAAAAAAATCAGACATGGAACCAGAATCAGGTTACAAATCAAACACCTTCCCAAAATATAGACTGGTAAGTAGAATGTATTCCAATATTCTATGACCCCAAGCCATAAATTACATAACACCTCCACCGTAAATTTCCCAGCTTCTCCTCAACCATGATGCCAGAATTACAATTTTGTTTCCCACCTCAAAACAGTCAGAAATCATGGTGCCAATTTTCAGCAATCAGAGTGATGAAATTTAACAGCATGATTATAGGGGCCATAATAAAAAGTTATTTTGCTGCATGTAATTTTCAGGCTATAGGTTTTCCTTGAATGTTTCAGACAGCAGGATTTGAATGAATGGATGGACGGATGGGTGAACAGATAAATGAATGACTGTTTTGATTAGGTTTCAGAGATAATGAGTAGATCAATGAATGAAGATTTTGATTTTGATTTAAAATCATTTATATGTGTGGGGAAGTGTCAGAGCAATGGCCATGCAAGTTGGGTTTTTTTAATACAACAAATAGCCCTGAATTATTCTTTTTTAGGATTTTTAAGTCAAAAGACTATTTGTAAGTCAATAGGGGAATGGATTCGATAACTTTTTTTTTTTAATTTTAAGATTCATTGAGACTGAGTAAATTTCCATCCAAATGTGGTAGCAGAGACTCTTATTACGCTCTTTTAGAATTTCATTGTAAAAATAGTTGCCTATGCTGTTCTACACAACTGCTTTTGATTATTTATAGAGAACCCTTTACCTAACTTTGATTTCTATATTTTTGAAGTTTTGGAATTACTAACATATTTTTCTTTTTACAGTCAGTCTTAAAATTCAAGAGAAGAAATTAACCTGTTTGTCTCAGTCCTCTATGGCGGATTTCATTTTTCAGATGTATTCATTAGAAGACTTCCTGTTCATGTTTGCTTTATTTGCTTTTGTTAAATGCTGACATCAAATAAGATTTTGTTGCTTTAGTCATAAAAGAATTGTTCAAGAAACAAGTTCATCCAAACCCCATGATAGCGAACCTATGGCACGCGTGCCACAGGTGGCACAGGGAGGCATATTGGTGGGCACACGAGCGTTGGCCTAGCTCAGCTCCAGCGCGCATGCATGCACTGTCCAAATGATTTTCAGGCCTTCCAGGCCCACCGGAAGTCAGGAAATGGACCGTTTCCGGCCTCCAAAGGGCCTCCAGGGGGATGGGAAAAGCTGTTTTTGCCCTCCCCAGGCTCCTAAAAAGGCTCTGGAGCCTGGGTAGACCAAAAAACGGGCCTTCCGGTCCCACCAGAATTCAGGAAATGGACTGTTTATGCCCTCTGGAGGGCCTCTGGGGAGGGGGGAGCTGTTTTCACCCTCCCTAGGCTCCAAGAAAGCCCCTGGAGCCTGGGGAGGGCAAAAAATGGGCCTACTGAGCCCACCGTGCCATCACGTGCCAAAAGCAGGGGGAGCGCAGAGGGTCATGCACTCACGGGGGTGGGCCACATTGAATTATGGGTGTGGGCATGCATGTGCGTGACCCCCCCTGCTCCCCTCACTTTTGGCACATGACGGCAAAAAGGTTAGCCATCACTGTCCTAACCTATACAGCATAAATTTAAAGTCTAATACTTGTGAAGAACAAATACACCGTTAGCAACATCTAGATAGAGAAAGGCAGCTCTGTTTTGGAGGCACCCTGACTTCATGAGATATCAGCTTGGTATGCTAAATATTTACCTAAAGTAATATCTTTTATACTTTCTTTAATCTATTCAACACATTTAAGTTATGTCAGAAGTTATAATAACTGCAAAGAAAGTGTTCCAATTTAGAGAGTTCACAATGAAAACACAACAGAGGTTTCCCTCCTGCTTTAGTGTACCATATACAGTAAGACAATTCTCTTCACAAACACTTACAGTGTGTATCATGACACTGAAATGCACTATTCATCTCTTCCATATTTCCATGCAATATTGTAGCAAAACCTCAAAAGAGCAGAACTTGCACCGTGATGTCAATGCACAAAGTTTTGTCATTTTGGCACAACTATGGAGAGGAACAGATGCCTCTGCTCTGCTTCAAAGCTCTGTAAATGAGCAGCAGTGTCAGTTCTGCAAAGACAAATTGCAGACATGATGCAAAGCTTCAGAGGGTAATCATTAGCCAGTTCTGAATGGGAAGGGTGTTTCTCAAGAAATATCAGCTTGAACTTGAGAAGGCTATCAAACTTCAGAAGATCCTTACTCAATAGACCTTTGAGTCACCTAAACAGAAGTGGAATGTCCTCAGATATTTGTCTGTTAAACTATTGCAGTTAAACTTCATCATGTTGCATCCCAAGACTTTCAAAAACTGCAGGGTGTTAAGAAACAACTCTGTTATAACTGTAGTCCCAGTTCTTGTACTGTAAATTATAAAATTACCGTCCTGGGAATTTCACTTGTGACTTTGTCTTGCTTCTCTTTCAACATCAGATTATTTCTATTATTTTTATTTGCCCATAAATTTCATATGTGATGTCAGATTTTAATAAATAATTTAGTTATCTATCTAGGCAGATAGTTTTATGTATATATATTTTAGTGCTGCTTGATCATTATGGTTAAATGCTTTGAATTTAATCTTTTCTATAAGCCACTTGATGGCCTCCATCCTATTTTTGGTTCCCCAGACCTGTTAGCAAAATCAAGTTTCCAGGGCCTTGCAAAAGAGTGTCAAAATGGAAGCCAATCTTATTTCTGCAGAAGTGATGTTCTACAGGCAGGAAACTATCACTGAGAAGACCCTTCTTTTTGGCTCTACTAAATATAATGCCTAGTTCTTTCATGTTGTTTATTTATATGAGGGAGGGAGGGAGGGAGGGAGGGAGGGAGGAAGGAAGGAAGGAAGGAAGGAAGGAAGGATCATGCATTATAGCATGTGTGTTTTGTTCCATTGTAGTTGTGCTACAGAGGACCACAGACAGAAATAAATTAAAGGGTCAAGATCTCTGTCATATTTGTAGCCCCAAAGCCAACCGTTATAGTCAATGTTGACTTGGATGAATTCATAATAATGAAAGCTATTGCAAATTGATAAACATAAAACGCTATGTAAGCATATTCATTTGGGCCACGATTTCAGAAGAGTTGTGAACATTGCATAAACTTGAAAACTTGGGGGAAAAACCAGAGCTGTTCTGCCATAAGTGTCAACGGCCAAAAGATGGGGGCCATTTGCTCTATGTAGACCAACAAATGCAATGACCCTAGCTTTATTACAGTATGCTTGCACAAAATTGTGTTGATTGATTGTGGATACTCATCTCTGGTAATTAGCCTGACACTAACCCAGTTATACTGGTGATTGACAATAGTCGAATAATCTTGTTGGAGCATTTAATTTTATTAGAAAGCAAGCTAAAACTTAATGTCTGGAACCTTAAGGAAGATCTCCAGTTGTTAAAACAGCAGGATAGTATTTTGATACAGGAATTTTTGCTTCTCCCCAGCTCTACAAAGTGAATCTATCTCTCATTAGAGATGATTCTAATCAAAGTGATTTCGCTTATTATCTAGCTTGGGTTTTTTTTCCCCACAAGGTTGCTGCAAAATATTAATCTCTGCATTTAAACAAATGGTTAGACTTGTGTTTTCATAGTGAAAGTTTAACTTGTTTGAAACCCATTGCTCCTATGCACTCATATTTGCTCTTTCCTTGGTGAGATAAGTGAGGACAGAAGCTGTGCTCAAAGTTCTCCAACTGCATTTTTCTTCAAAGGCAGTCAAGGGCCAGTAATGAAATGGATCAAAGAATTGCAGGCCAACAAAAAAAGTCAAGTCAACTCCAGTAGAGTATTCATTACTTCTAAATACTTCTAATAATACTCTTTCCACACACGGGTAGAAAGGGTCTTTGGAGAAACCTGTAGGGGACCAATTCAACACAGCTCTTTCTGGATTATTATGGCTCATGTTAATCACTTGACAATGAATAATGGAGAGAAAGCCAAAGTGTGTGTAACATCTTCATTAATTACAACTTAAGCTCCTATAAACAAGAGGTTAGCCTTGTTCAGCATGTATTTAGCTGCAGAGAATATTTTCAACACATCTACATAATCCTACTGTAAATAATTGAGGCTCCAAATGATTAATTTTTGTCAATTAAGTCTCCTGCCCTTAACCATTTAATGGATTAATTTCCCAATTTAAGTGCATCAGTGTTTTAATAAAGATATTTTTAAAAGAATATTTAACTAAGTTAACATTGTTAACAGGGGTTTTTTTGGTTTTTTTTTTTAAAGTAAGCAATACAGAGCAATCTAGGACTTCTTAATTGATGGAGTAGAAAGAAGAAAACCTACTAGGAGATAACCCTCACCATCAAATGAATTACAAACACATCACTATCTCTTAAGCAAGAATGTCACATAACATCATTAAACAAAAGATGCCAAATGGGGAATAATAGGCAAGTCTTCTGTGGTTGAGTTAGAAAATCTAGATGGTATAGCAGACACTTATAGACAATTCTGGAGGAAGTGAGTGACTGGCTTCATAATGGGCTCCTCTGGTTGGTCTATTGGATAATCTTTTGCGACTGGTACAGAAAATATGAGATTTTTGATACTTTTCAAATTTTGAAGGCTTTTGACACCACTAACCATTTCAGAGATTTGAGAAGGTTAGAATGTCTAAATTTCCATCTCTCAGGTTCCATTTTGCCTCCAATGTTTTGCTATTTAAAAGGCCTTAAACACTCTTCTTCAGCAGGCTTTTAATTTGAATTTTTAACTGTTTTTATTATCTCTGGTAAAGATAATTTTGACTTCCGGCTCCCAATTGCAGGCAATCATTTTGTACTCATGGATGACCTGCTAATCATTAAAGTCACAGCATGCCTTTATAAAGGGGAAGAGTTGTTCAAACTGCTTTTCGCATGCAATTCTACACACGAATGAATAACTTTGGGAAAGCTTAAGTGTTGTGGTCTGTCAGCAGCCTGCGGAGCTGGCAGCAGAGTCGGACAGTGAGGAGGCTGGGGAGGAACATGGGCCAGTCCTGGAATCTGGGGAAGGCTTCGACAAGGGCCAGGGCCATCTGGAGTTATGCGCAAACTCTGGAGCCTCCAGAGTTGGACATCAGAGAGGCAGAAGAACAAGAGGAGTCTGTTCCTAATGCGCAGAGCTGCCAGAAGGCAAGAGCAGTTAAAGCAAAAGGGATGACTCATGAGTAAGGCCTGGAGATGATTTGCCCCTCTCAAAGGCTTAAAAGAGGAGCAAAGGCAGGAAAGCAACGTTGTTGATTCTGTTCCCAGGCGGCATCTCTGTTTGATTCTGGACTCCATCTGGCTTTGCCAAGTAGGTCTTTGGCAGCCTGTCAAGGGAGATAAAGGTTGGTGATTATCCTGAAGGACTTCTCCCAAAGGACTTTTTGCAACTAATTGGGACTCAGCAGTGAATGAAAGCAATTCACAGCTGTTGCAATAAAAGAAGTTTTTGGGACTACTCATGTGTTTCAATGACTCAGAAAGCTGAGGTCACAACATTAAGAACAATGGGAATTAAAAGGACACCTTTCGAAGACAAAACAAATGTTAAACCTGTTTTACCTCCTCCATTATTTCCTCATTCTTAAATCATCAAGCGTCTGAGAAAATAAAATTTCTAAGAATGCTATAAAAAAAAAACAAAGCTCCAGAAATGGGGATTAAGACCAGAGCATTGTGAAAGTCTAAAAGTTTACTATATCAAACTGGATTTGCCAGGGTTTGAAACAGGGGTGAGGACCCAGTTTGTGGGGGCAATAAGCTGACTTTGTATAAAATATACAAAAGTATGAAGGCTATTGCTTAGCGCACTGTAAGCTGCCCTGAGTCTCCGGAGAAGGGCGGCATATAAATCAATTTTTTTTAAAAAAAAATGCTCCCGGTTTGGCCTGGCTCGGGCGAGTAGGTAGCGATGGCGGCAGGCAGTTCGGAGAACCAGTAACAAAAATCCCTGCCCCCACCCCCCATGCCCAGCTGAGCCACGTGATCATCAGAACGTTTTTTCCCTTTTAAAAAGCTCTGACGATCCAAGCTCTGACGATCCCAGCTGAGTTGCCTGTGGTTAGCTAGCTAGCAAAAATCCCTGCTCCCCACCCAGCCTTCAGCTTGCTTACCTTTGCACACCTGCCTTGCTTTGTTTGCGGTAATACCTGCAATCCATTGCATCAGCAAGCATCTCCCTGCCTGCAATCAAGCTCATCGGTGAGCAGCTCTATCTGCCTGGCTGCCTTCCTGCCTGCAGGGGTCTCCAACCTTGGCAACTTTAAGACTTGTGGACTTCAACTCCCAGCAAAGCTGGCTGAGGAATTCTGGG
>WNWU01000005.1:28589068-28611210 GCA_012654045.1 Ptyas mucosa | reverse complement strand
ATGGATAGATGGATAGATGGATAGATGGATAGATGGATAGATGGATAGATGATAGGTAGGTAGGTGGGTAGGTAGATAGGTAGGTAGGTAAAATAGGAATTATATTATAAACAATTTCCCTCTACGTTATTTCCCAGAAGGAAAAATAGATATTAAAGAAAGAGAAGCCTGACTCCAGTGACTTTTATTTCATGCAAATTCAGCTCTTGGCTTTCATTTACATATATATATTCTTCATGTTCAAGTCATTTTTGTGGCAATAATATCTGAAACACATACATTATCAATTCATATATATTATATGGATAATCCATATAATATATGATCCTAGCTAAGCAAAAGGAAAACATGCAATACTCTGATGATCATGTTGGAGTTATTCCTTTCACAGATTTCATTCACAGAAGCAATTTTTAAAAGAGTTCTCTAGATGTTATTGTCTGGTCTAATACTACCCACTGAAGGGGAAATTAGCTTTTATGGGGGTGTTTTAAAGCAGTGAAGCATTTAACACTGCCAAGGTAATAAACAGAAGAATATCCAAAATATGCTTTCTAGCCCAAAGAAATAAATTGTTTTAAAAATAATACTGTAGGTTTAATAGGCCTACAAAACTTTTTCTTTTTATATTTGTACACAAATCCCTCCCCCAAGCAAATGGACTGTAGTACATATAATTAAATCAATTTCACAGGCAAAGTGAAGATAAGAATCAATAAATGCCTCTGTTTGAGATCTTGTCATTTATTGATTAATGGGCTCTTTATCTCCTTCTAGCTGCCACTTTAAAAACAATAATCAGTTAATCAAATTACACAGATGGAGATAATAGAATGGAGACTAATAGCATTCCAGAAGTGATTTGTAAAAGGAAAGGAACATTCACTCTGGCTTGAAACCAAAGTGATGGAAACCTTTTTACTCTGGCAGATAAAGTATGCGTTTCTCAAAATGCTACGCTAAGTTTGGCTTACTTGCTCATCAGCTGACCCAGAAGAACCCACCCAGCTGTGGTCTTCTGGTCACTTGGAATGCTGGTCACCGACAAACATACCTTTTTCGATATTAAATAAATGTACAATCAAAGTGTCCTTGCTTGGAGTTGAAGACTTAAGCCTCCTTATATCATAAATAAAGCTGGCAGTACCATTCCATTGGAAAAGATATGAAATAAGCTCCACGGAGACCAGGATATGGCAGCCTTCAGATATGTTTTGAATAAAATACCTTGAGCAACTACGGTAGACAACATGAACATTGACTGTGACAACTAGGAGTTCTGTGAGCTGCATAATCTTAACAAATCTGGAGAGTAGATGTTTATGAAATAGGATTTCAGGCTAAATTTTTAAAAGAACAGATTTGACACCTGAGATTTGGCCCATTGCATTTTGAGAAATAATAGATAAGAGGACTGAACAACTTTTTTTTAATGGGGTCGCAATTTTAAAAATTCACTTTATTCCACCACTTCAACCACCTTTTAAGAATAGTCTGACATTTATAATTTCCCAGATGAGAGACATCAATTAATTTTATTGATTGTGAGAAGAAATGGGGTTAAAATCCTTGTGAGAGTATATCAAGGCTTCCTAACAACGTTGATCACTATGACTTAAAAAAGTAAGCCATTCTACTTGTTCTAAATTCTTCAGTACACTTTTAAGGGAACTTTTACATTCATGCATTTCCAGGGGAAGAAAGCCACCCAAAATAACATGTACATCAATGCTTTTAAGTTACCATGCATTTCATTGCATCCAAGTTTGTTACCTTTTAAAACCTGAATTGCTTATTTTTCTAAATGAATTAACTGATGGATAATGTTTTATTCTGGTTTTATTCTGTGACTCTTCAATCTAGCATGATATTTTACAGCTTTCTTTCTCCTTTGTGATCCATCCAGAGAGCATTCTGAATATTTGGGAGTAAAGAGTAAAGTAACATGGCTTCCTTCTTATAGTTATTTACATTGGAACAAATCCCACTGAATTGTATCTGTTTATTTGTTTATTTGTGTAATTATTTATAACTAACCACTTCCATACAGGACTTTAGTAGGTTTGCAGTTGCATTATGATAATCACTAAAAATAACCAACAATCTATTCTAATTTACTAAAGTGGTACCAATGCTGTGTGGAATAAATTAGTTTTAAGGTCCTCTTGAAGACTGAGAATAAAGAGTCATAACTCATCTTGAGAGACAAAGTTGAAAAGATATAGTTAGAAAAGATTCCAACTGCTTGGAAATGCTATGAAGAGCATTCAGGAGGAGGTATATCCTCAAGGAGGCATCAAAATGTTGGGTTACTGGGTGATCAAAGCTGTGGACATTATATGCATGCAATTCATGATACATGCATTTAGAAAGGGCTTCAGTTCCCTAGATGTCACCACCATTTTGATATCATTGATGACCCCCTTCCTGCAAATGTCCTTGCACTTGTTTCGTTATCAGTATGAATCCAAGGTAGTGTTTTCAGTTGATTGGGGCCAAATGAGATAATTGAAATTGGAGGTAAGCAGGTGTGATGAGCCGGGACATGGCACAGAGGCAACACAGTCAGCTGACAGTTCGAACTGCCCCTTTATTGCTCCAAATGTTCCCCAAATGCTCCCATGTTTCTGGCAAGTCCCAGAGCAAAGTGATCACACACACACACACACACACACACACACACACACACACACACTCCAGCAGCCTCTGGCTGCAAGTAGTCCAGCATAAAGCTGTGATCAAAAAGGCTGCAAAACAAGAAATCCAGCAAGGCAAGGGAATAAATCAATTAATCTAGGAAGCAAAAGAACAAGGCAATTAAACCAGGAAGTAAGAAATAAAACAAGAAGTCCAGGAAATGTCCAACATTGGCAATGGCACATAACACTCCATGAATTCAGCGTTTATTCCCAACAAATGCCCCTCCCCACAGCATCTCCTTAAGTCTTAGTCCCCTGGTGTGCCTTGTGGAGAGGGATGGGGTGCTCTCCTCCCGAGTAGTCCAGTCAGCCTGTACTGTTCTTGCCTTCTCTCCATTGTCCATGCTCAGGGATCAGGAGGGGTGGCCCTTGCTCATCGCTCATTGGGAACAAACACTGAATTCAGGGAGTATTGAGTGCCGACATTTGAACTTTCCTGGATTCCTTGATTTTTTTCTGGATTTCTGGATTACTTGCCGTGATCCCTTACTCCCTGGACTCCCTTACTCCCTGGACTCCTCAATTGGCCCTGCTGCCAATCCTGCTGGATTTCTTACTTTACATCTATGGTACTCACAACGTTGGACTAGACTATTTGCAGCCAGGGGCTACTTGAGGGGTGTGTGTGTGTATGTGATCACTTTGTTCTGGAACTTGCCAGAAATGTGGAAGCGTTTGGGGAAATTTGGAGCAATAAAGGGGCAGTTTGAACTGCCAGCTGCCTATGTTATCTCTATTCTGTGCCCTGGGTCATCACAGGATGCTGAAGGTCAGAAATGAAAACCCCAGAATGGAATGGTTAAAAGTAGAATATGGTAAAATAACCCACCAACTGGGAGGTGAATACAAACATTTTGTTGCTTGCCACATCCTTTATAAGCCTGATCCACAAGTTCCTGAGAATAATAAGGATTCAAATAGGTAAAGGGAAATGGCCACATCTCTGGGCCCTGTCTTCCACTTATGTCCCTGCCTGTTTCTTTTTTATATTGTGAGGCAAAATACAAATTGGGGTTATGTTTTAACTCTCCACATGATCCTGACATCTAATAAGATAACTGTGAGGAAAGTTTAGATGTTCAGGTAAACTGTTCAGATGCTGCAGTAAGGTTGGAACTGCCATGCAAGGTGTCTAGGGAAGGGGTGGTGCTGATGGGAGTCATAGATAGCATACCTAGCACAAAGAACCTGATGAAATCTTAGAAATGGAGGTGAATATACGTGTTCCTGGGATAATGTTGCAAGATCCAATCTGGGTTTGTCACCGGGACCAGAAGTTTAGTCTTCTGAGCTTTCAGATTCGTGCTGGAGCCTATTCTCAGGGAACCTCTCTCTGCCAGAGAGAAGTTCCCTGAGAATAGGCTCCAGCACGAATCTGAAAGCTCAGAAGACAACATTTCTGGTCCTGGTGATCGACCCAGATTAGATCCTGCAAATATCAGAAAAATTAATAAGATCGTCCCACCTCTCCAATCTAATAATAAACTTGTAAATAAAGGCAGATACTGCAAAACATCATAAACTCTTATGGATTTGTTCCTACTCCTAGCAAATCTACTTTTAGGCAATGATAGAGTGTAACATGATAATAACAGTGAAACAGCATTCAGACTTTCAGTTGTGAAAAAAGATAATAGGGGAACACTGGAGGAAGTAACACTGATTCTAAAGCCAAATGGTTTGATATGGAGATCACTTGCACAGAAAGAAGCACTTTTCACTTACCCAGGGAGGCATAGAGGAAACAGCACCAATAGAATCAAGTCGGAATAGAAAGAAAAATTGAACCAAGGAACAGACTGTGAATCTAACTTTTGTGGCTCAGATGGAAAGAGCTAATGGCTTTTTGTGCAAAGGGCACCAGGAAATCATAAGCCTCAAGAGGTGCTTTTTAATAAGTTGAGAGAAGAGATTTCAAAGGTGTTGTGCTAGTTGATAGCAAGCATCTTCCCTTCCAAACCAAAGCACTGATTATGGAATTAGTTTCTGCAAGGAAGGAAAATTTTGTCACTTATTTGAATGCCATATTCAGAGAGATAATGGCTTCAGTATGTGTTTTGAGTTCTGAAGTTAGAAACTTTATCGGGAAAAGGGACTTTTGTGTAAGTGTTTGTGAGAGATAAAGGTAAATAATATGACAAAATTTAGGAGAGCAAGAATATAATGATTTTAGAGGCCGGTAGATGTTATAAAGAAAAGTTAATACTATTATTTTAAAAAGAAAAGTTAACATATTTTACTGAACTTATTGCATTTATCCTCCGCCTTTTCTTAAAAAGATGAAGGCAGCATACATTAAAGCCTGCCTTAATTTTATCCCTAATCTTATGGTGTGTATTGGGGGGGGTGTCTTTTTTTTTTAAGATTAGGAGCTTTGGATAATTACAGATCTATCTGTAACTAAGTAACTAGCTTCCATTATAGTTAGGGTTCTGCAGTGGAAATAGTCTAAATCTAGAATACAAGATGATTCACTTATTTATTTATTTATTTTATTTTGTTGTATTTCTATGCCGCCCCACTACCAAGGGACTCTGGGCGGCTTACAACAGAGAATAAAACAATGTAACAATATCCCATACAAAAGTTAAAAGAAGACATTAAAACATTAAAACATTAAAACACATACACCACATTCAATTTGTGGCCGGGTTTCACAAGATCACTATAATGAGATCAACGGCCCCAGGCCTGCCAGAAGAGCCAGGTCTTCACCGCTTTGCAGAAGGCCAATAGGGTGGGGGCAGTCCGGACTTCAGGAGGTAATTGGTTCCAGAGAGCTGGGGCAGCCACAGAGAAGGCCTCCCACGCGGGCCCACCAGCCGACATTGTTTAGCTGACAGGACCCGGAGGAGACCGACTCTGTGGGATTTTACCGGTCGCTGGGAGCTATGTGGTAGAAGGCGGTCTCGAAGATAGCCTGGCCCTGAGCCATGTAGTGCTTTAAAGGTAATAACTAACACTTTGAATTGCGCCCAGGGACCGATAGGGAGCCAGTGCAGCTCGCAGAGAATTGGTGTAATGTGGGTATATCTAGGTGCACCCACTATAACTCGCACGGCTGCACTCTGGGCCAGCTGTAGTCTCCGAACACTTTTCAAGGGTAGCCCCATGTAGAGTGCGTTGCAATAGTCCTATCTAGGATGAATGGGCAGATCCAAATTTGCCCTATTCTGATTGAATTCCATTATTGTGTTTCTTGGAGCTTGGTTGTTGTATGACTGATTACCAGGAGAGTAAACCACAATCTTTTCATCAGTGAGAAAGACAGGAAGATGTATTGGATTCAGTAATTAACAGGTGTGTTTATAAAGAAAGTGCTCTTGCCATCATAACCCTCTTTTCTTGGTTGATGGACAAGTTAAAAAGAAACCTTTGTATAACTTCACAGTCTTCAGTCATGCCTTCTGAAGTACACGCTAGCCTAGCCTAATATTTATTTCATAGGAAAGAAAAATGAGTTAACCATTACTGTCAACCTCCAGCCATCGGTTGCATCAGTTGCATTATTTACAAGAAAAGATTCCATCATACTATTTCTTTTGGCTTGAAACTCACTCAACCTGTCTGTCTGAAATCTGGCACTAATATTCCCTATCAATGGGACCCCGTCTCTTGAAATTCCATTACAATCTGTCTTTTAAAAAAAGTAAAGATCCTTGTTGCTGTTTTGTTAGAGGCACTTCTTTATCTGACATACTTTATCACCACTTAGAAATCTAAGGAACCATATAATATATTATGCTTTTCTTCCTCATTTTGAATGATTAAATAATGAGCTGACATTAGTTATGAAAACAATATTAGTTTGATTAAATGGCTATCCTAGATAATTCAGAACAGTTTTAGTTACTCAGTAATCAAATTATTAAATACATCTAGAGGCAATCCAAATTAATTTTGCTTTCAATGAGGAAGATGTCAAATCTAATACTGACACTTAACCTAGATGGGACAATGCAATTTTCTTAATCCTTTATTTCTTCATCAAAAGTATTCTCTCTGCTATTTTCAAGTATTAGAATATGATAAAGATCCTTTTGAAGATTGAAATCAAAATCACAATGTAATTAGAATTGTTAGAGTTGTTAACAATTGGAAACATTGTGTTTGATTGCCATTGGGTGTATAACAAACATTTTAATAGCACTTGTGAGACAGATTCTATCTCTGTATCTGAACAAAAGTGAGTTCGGCTTTCATATAGGAAGCAGATGAATATCTAACAGTCATTGCTCTTATGTGGCATCTCCCAATTTGGGCCAATGAAAATAGTCTTCTATAAGGAACAGGTTATATGTAGGAACAGTCCAGAAAACAGGAACAATTGCGCTATCAAAAAATGGGAAACACTTTGTATATCCAAATTCCAAATTCTCTGCTGCAATTAAGCCAGCGTGTTATTAAGCACCAAAATAGGTGATAAGATAAGACCTCAGTAAGCCAAATCATCATTAATTTGTCTTCTTATGGTAGAAGAGAACCTTATTTAGCAAAGTGAGATGGACTAAAGAAATTCCTCAATACACTTACCAAAATCTAAGATGACAATATCTTATTAAAACTCCGAAGAAAATGCATCCTAATTCTGATCATACTAGAATACTAGAATAAGAAACTCATAGTCATATTTCAAGTGGCTTGATTGCATTGTTTTCAAGCTAGGAGAGTCTTTATAAATATAAGGGTGAGTACAGTACGGCGTGAAATTTGGAAGTTTGGCTTTAAATAGCTTAATAGCTGCTAGGACATAATTATCATAATCTTGGCTTCAGTTTTAGTATTTGGAAGACATCCCTTTGGCGCTTTTACTAAAAGCCCTCAAATTTAAATGGACCAGCAAGATTAAAAACAGACACCTAGATATTTAAAGGTTTTTTTGCCATTGAACATCCATTTCACTGGGGCCTTGAAGTGTGTCTTAAAGAACACTGATACTTTGTGTTTCAGAGTAGGTTATTTCAAGGAATTCTCTAGATAAGCAGAATGGTAAAGTTTAAGGCATCTCTGAAGGCCTACTTGGGTTACAGACAATATGGTTGCATCTTCAGCATAAAAGAGACAGGGGTGGGAATGGGCAAGGGAGAGAGGATGGAATTCTGGCTTAACAAATATCTCAAAATATTGTTAATGTGAAGATTGAATACTAATGGGGTAAGTGTACATGTACCTTTGCTAGCGAAGATGGGTTAAGTTAAATCACCAAAGGATATTAGCCTTAACTTGAGTAATTGTGCCTAGATGTAATAGCAGTATTAGCTGAGAAGCCAGTGGTGTCACATTGTATTAGCTAATTTCCTCCAGTCACTTTTATTATTAAACTTCTATGCCACCCATCTCACTGAAGCAACTGTGTAGAATAGAATCAAAAGCCACTCAAAGCAGAGGTGGGTTTCAGCAGGTTCTGACCAGTTCTGGAGAACCGGTAACAGAAATTTTGAGTAGTTTGGAGACCCGGTAGTAAAAATTCTGACTGGCCCCGCCCCCATCTATTCTCTGCCTCCCAAGTCCCAGCTGATAGGGAGGAAATGGAGATTTTACAGTATCTTTCCCCTGTCACGCCCACCAAGCCACACCCACCAAGCCACGCCCACAGAAACCCACAGTTGTGGGTTTCAAAAAAATTTGAAACCCACCACTGACTCAAAGATCTATAAAGCCATAAGGGCACCTTTAGCTGGCTGTAATTAAGTAATGTAGAAAGATTTTTAAAGCAGATTTCACTGAAGTTAGATGCTTAGGATTCAGTATTGCAGGGCAAGTGTCAAACTTATCAGACTGATAATTTTTAACCAGAAATGTAATGTAACATTTCCATGTATAAAAATCATAATTTGAATGATATACCTGAGCACTTCGTGCAAATTTATAGTAACACTTTGATTTCACTTGCTGTTTTGTATTGTATAGAAATGTAATGTGAAAAGCCCTCCTTTAGTACTTTTATTTAATGATGCAGGCGTCCTAATGGAAAGAATTATAAGTACAAGTTAGATAACAGAGCTTCATGTTAAAACAAGTATAATTAAGCCACCACTCTATTGAATCAAGTGATCCATTTCATACATGTTCAAATTGAAGATTGTAGCATGGTTCAAGATACTTTACTGTTTAAGTGAAATACACAGCATAGTATCGATAAAGGAGAATATTTGTAGCTCGGGGTAAAAATGAGGGGTCCTTGATGCTATCTTGTTTGTTTTTTTACACTGATGATGTTACCTGGTTTGAGTAATGAAATGTCTGCAAGAAAAGGAGTACCAAGGAGTACCAAGGGCCCCTCATGTTAGCATAGTGTTTTGAAACCATCAAATTTGTTTGCAATATCTTGATAAAATATATTTATTTATTTACTTATTCATTTACTTTGTTGCATTTCTATGCCGCCCAACTCCCAAGGGATTCTGGGCGGCTTACAACAATATACATTCTTTTACCTCTTTTTATCAAATCAATGGGCCTACTATTTTGAGGAAATTCCATTTTCCCATCTCAGTTTGGTAGCTACTGGCTATCTCTAGAGGCTCATGGCTCTCCTGCTATTCCATAGTACTTAATTGCCCTCTATGCAAGAAAGCAAATAATGATGGACATCGGAAGAAGCCATTGTTATCTCTGAAACCTGTGTCAGCTGAGCACAAGAGTAAAGTGAAGTAATTGGAGATAGCAGTAATATCAGACAAGAGGTGAGAAAGAATTATGATGGGATTTTCTTAGAAGCATGTTGCCCCAGGCCCTCTGCAAACAGAAACCGAGCATTGGTTTTTATTATTGAAGCCAGAAACCTTTTATTGAAGGATAGTAAAACAACAACAAATTACTGGATTAATAAATACTGAAGAAAGCTTTGTAAACAGAATGGGATTAACATACTATGGAAGAATAAATACTATAGAGTGTTGAAGAACTAAAACACATACAATATAAAACATTAATTAATGATAATACAGTATAATGTGTCAATATATTTATGAAGCAGATAAGAATTTTGCATACTGTATTATGAGGGATGCTCTATATAATATGTATTGTTTTATCATTTATAGGTAATATGTATGACATATTGTACCATAGGTTATAAATTATTTTACTCCTACTTGTTTGTCTCGGCAGTTTATATCAGAGGTGGGTTTCAGCAGGTTCTGACCAGTACTGGAGAACCAGTAGCAGAAATTTTGAGTAGTTTGGAGAACCAGTAGTAAAAATTCTGACTGGCCCCGCCCCCATCTGTTCTCTGCCTCCCAAGTCCCAGCTGATCAGGAGGAAATGGGGATTTTGCAGTATCCTTCCCCTGGAGTGGGGTGGGAATGGAGATTTTACAGTATCCTTCCACTGCCACACCCACCAAGCCACGCCCACAGAACCGGTAGTAAAAAAATTTGAAACCCACCACTGGTTTATATTATCAAATGAAGCTTGTGTGTGGCATTTTCTATTGGATACCATATCTGTGCAATGAGTTCTGAGTCTGATTACACATTTCAATGACATATCCACATAATTGGTGTGCTTTTTCAAGGGTAATGTTCAGTTACTTTAATATGTTTTCATAATTGTCATGGCCTTACTATTAATCCCTTTTAATTGTAAGGTGGGGAAAAATCTACACAGCCACATGTCATAAAAGTGTTCATCTTTTTTTTTCAACTCCAAATTCTGCCTTTGACAGCAGATGTACTTTGACTCAAATGCTGCATGTTTCCACTTGATCAAGAGACTTTCAAATATTAAAAACGTGCATAAAGATTAAACGTAAGGCACAAATATATTTTCAAAATGACACCGACAATAAAGAAAGTAATAAATTCTAAGAGGAAAGATGATGGCTTCCCTTGGGTTAAACTCTATATATCCATCAGCTGAAGAAAGTGACTGAAATCAGCCCAAGAAGAACCAAGGTAATAAAAATGCAACAAACATTAATTCCCAAGTCAAAGAAACCACACAGGAAGACAGAGTTGTGTATACAAGTACAAAGGTAAAGTTATAGCTTAGAATGAACATCTATATTCATATTATTTTTTATGTACTGACAGGCTGGGGTGGTTTGTTATATTGTTTCTTCAGTGAAAGGTGGAATGTGCTTGAGGTGACAATAAAAGGCTGGTGATGGGTCTGCTGTTGACACATGATGGAATTTTAGAACAAACGTTTATCCACAAGTAGTGTGTGCCTAAAAAATTTTCTAGGGCATGCTTTGAAGTAAGGGTACACAGTTTTATTCCCTATTTCAGAACAGATTCTATGCATCATTCAGAGGATCATGTAGAGATTCTTGCAGCTACTCAGTCTTGCTAAGAAATGAAGTCACCTACTAAACCTCAGCCCAATGAGAATGGTTCACGATATGAAAGGAGATAGAGGAAGCCTATCTCCTATTCTATAGCCAAAAGATCCAATTTGTTCCACTAAGAGAGCTACATTCAAAAGTAAACAAATATTTCCTCCTCCTCCTCCTCTTCCACTTCGTCCTCCTCCTCTTCCTTCCCTTTAGTACCACCTTCTTCTTCTTCTACCTCTTCTTCTTCTTCTTCTTCTTCTTCTTCTTCTTCTTCTTCTTCTTCTTCTTCTTCTTCTTCTTCTTCTTCTTCATTTATTTGTTTATTTGTTTATTTGTTTAATCTAATTTTTCTACCGCCCTTCTCCCAAAGGACTCAGGATGGTGCACAGCCAAAAATAAAACAAACACATACATAAAATTTAAAAGCAATTTAAAAACATATTAAATAATTTGGCCCCGACATCATTAAAAAAAACAAAAACAACCATTAAAATTAATGTTTAGGCCAGCCCAGCTTGTTGGAACAATAACGTCTTGAGGGCATGGTGAAAGGTGCGTAGGTCAGGGATCATCCGTATCTCCGGGGGCAATTCATTCCAGAGGGCAGGTGCCCCCACAGAGAAGGCTCTCCCCCTGGGGGTCGCCAGTCAACATTGTTTGACCGATGGCACCCTGAGGAGTTCCTCTCTGTGAGAGTGTACTGGCCTATGGGGGGCTATCGGTAGCAGAAGGCGATCTCGTAAGTTCTAGTTGTTGTTGTTGTTGTTGTTGTTGTTGTTGTTGTTCTTCTTCTTCTTCTTCTTCTTCTTCTTCTTCTTCTTCTTCTTCTTCTCCTTCTCCTTCTCCTTCTCCTTCTCCTCCTCCTCCGTCTCCGTCTCCGTCTCCGTCTCCTTCTCCTTCTCCTTCTCCTTCTCCTTCTCCTCCTCCTCCTCCTCCTCCTTCTTCTTCTTTTCTCCTCCTCCTCCTCCTCCTTCTAAATTTTGGCCAGCTGGTATAAACTTTGGCTCCAAAATTATCAGGCAAACCATTTAATCCTGAAATAGTGCAAAAAATTAGGGCAAGTTTATTTGAGCTATGGGGAAATCTGAAATTTGTCACTGTGTCTTAACCAGCCCATTCTGAAAAATAGGGTGGAAGAACGTAGCTGTGGACATTAAGCTATGGTGAAAGCTACTTTTTCTAATTTAGATGCTGCCTAGCTATGCCTCTTCCTTGGAAAATCAAATATTTATTGCATTAACAGGAGAAGAAGGAGCATTATGTATGTTTACCACCTTCAGCTAGTTATAAAGTAATAAAGGCAATATTAAAAAATAAACAAACATTGGATCATTCCAATGTATGCTAAATTATCTGCTGTTGAGCCTTTGCTTTTATTTTTATATTTCTTTTTTCATAAATGTAAACCATTCTGACTAATTATAAAACACTAGGTTAATGAATATTTTACCTAAAATTAGGCAAATTATCATTTGCTGATAAAATGCAGAATAAAAATGGCAGTTTCTTTTTTAACATTCTCAAGTATAGCAGTAAAAACATAAAATTAATATAGGTTCTACTAAAGCACCCATTTTGTAGAATGTCTTCCTGACATGGGTCTTCATATCTAAGCATCTGATCTAAACTTACGTAATCATTTTAGCTAATTGATTGATTGATTGATTGATTGTTCATATTTCTATGCCACCCACTCTCCGAGGACTCTGGGTGGCTTACACCAAAGACTATACTAAATAGCATATTGCCCCCAACAAATTGGGTCCTCATTTTACCCACCTCGGAAGGATGGAAGACTGAGTCAAACTTGAGCCGGTGAGATTTGATTCGCTGATCTGTTGAACTAGCAGTCAGCTGAAGTAGCTGCAGTACTGCACTCTAACCACTGCGCCACCTCGGCTCCTTGCTGCTGTTATTCTGCTTTTAGCATTTAATGCTCTTCCATCACAATTAAAGTCTGATGATTTAGGACACAGGGGCATAACTTTATTGCAAATATAATTTATGTTATATTTCTTCAAAAGTTATAATTGACTGTAATTCAGAGGTCTTATAAATTCTTCAAACTCCTGGTTCTTAAATGAACAATCAAATAACTCCAGAAACCTAATAAAATAGCTGTTCAAAATACATTGTATAATCTTTGAAACTGCAGTTGGAGCTCATTTATTCTATATTTTTCCATATATGTCCTTAATGTCAGCTATTGACAAATATTAATATATTTATTTTAGTTAATATAGAGCAGTGTTTTACAAACTGAGTGTGGACTTCAACTCCCAGAATTCTTGAAGTTAATAAGTTTGAAAAATGCTGTGTCTGATTGAAGTGCTTCAGCAGAGGAAAAAAATTAACCAGTCTTAGCTAATCTCACAAGCTAAGCAGGCTTGATTTAGGTTAGCAGTGAACAGGAACTATCTGGGAACTGCAATGCTTTTCACTAGAACAGGAAGTTTAAAACATGCTAGAAGATAGAAATGGAAATAAATGTCAAACCATTTCTGAAACTATGTCAAGAAAAGTGCATGGCTATAGCCACCAGGAATCAAGCCTGGCTGCAGGCTTGCTATCATTTTAATTATTATTATTCCTATTATTCTGAAATAGCAACTATACTAATTTATTATTTTTAGCTTTATGTTTCAGGGAGACTGAAATAAAATGAAGTTCGGTTGCATGCTTAATTCTTAGAAATCTAAGGTGACCAATCATCCTCCTTTAGGAAGGACAGCCCTTCTTTTGATAGTACTGTCCTCTCTCGAAAAGTGTCCTCCTACCTGTCCTCCTTTTCAATATTTGAAGACTAATCTGTAAATCTCTGTATTCAATTGATGCCGATCCGATCCGTTGCGTGTAATATGACGTATTTGTATTTGACATGACGATTCATCAAGGCTCGGTACAGTGCGGCGAGACACGATTATGAGACGCATGCATTCCAAACAGGAGAATTGTTTTGAGAGAGTGCGCTGCACGCAAGAGGCTTTGTTTACTTCTTACCGAAACAAGACACAGCACACATGCACGTGTCCTCCTTCTCATTGTAAAAAAGTTGGTCACCTTATAGAAATCAGAATATAGCTTTGGCAAAAAAAAACCCCAAAAATTCAGAGGTCAAGTGAAAATGTGCCTTCTTATTACAAAATCTACTTATATGTACAGTCAAATTCATAATAGAAGGCAGATACAAATGAAAAAGTTATCATAAATGCTAGGAATAACATGTGTGCATACACATTTCCACAGAAAAATTTAACCCTTCAATTTCATATTACTGTCTGGTTAACAAAAGGTTTTTGCAACAGATGTGTTTTTTATTAAAAAATCAAAAAAACCCTACACCTCAGTCTTTGAGTACATGATTTTTCACCTCTCAACAAAAATCATTTCCATTGCACAGTTGTATTTTCAGAACAGATTTCTAATTGTGTTTCTTTAGCAGCATTTTTCCTCATATTCCATTATAATTTTGAATAACCCTAAAAAGTGCTGATTGTCAGAGTAACAGAAATATTGTAAAAGTGATCCAGTAAGGAAAATATAAACTAGCCCAATAGTTAAATACAGTTAAATAAAGAATAGCTTGGATCACATCTATTAAAATATTGTCATATATTTCTCCTAAGTATAAATGTGTCCTCCCAAGGTTCAAAGTCGCTCAGCCACCTCTCTGTCAAATGGAGAACTAGAATTTGGACTTCCCATTCCTAATTCTACATTTGTATGCATGCGTGCGTGTGTGTGTGTGTCTGTTTGCATATTGCACTTAAGTAACACATGTATTTACATATCATGCGTAACATTCAGTCAATTAAAAATCAGCCTATGATCTCTCCTAAAGAGAATAACTTCACTTCTTTTTAAATTACTTTCATATTTATGCTGAGCAAAGGACAGTTCCTTTAGATACAATTTGATGGCAACCAAGTTTCCTATCTTCTCTTCCTCAAAGTTCTTAGCTTGTAAATAATAGATTGTATAGCAAGAGAAAGGACACTACTGGTTATATGCAATTGAATGAATTTACAGCAAAAATATCTTTTGCAGATCATAGGCAGTAATCACTCTACTTCATTCTGCGTTGTTCAGAAACCACTTTAAGCACGGCATACAATATAAAGGTAAAGGTTCCCTTTGCACATATGTGCTAGTCATTCCTGATTCTAGGGGGCGGTGCTCATCTCCATTTCAAAGCCAAAGAGCCAGCGCTGTCCAGAGACGCCTCCGTGGTCATGTGGCCGGCATGTCTAAAAGGAGCATGGAACGCTGTTACCTTCCCAACAAAGGTGGTCCCTATTTTTCTACTAGTATTACGTGCTTTTGAACTGCTAGGTTGGCAGAATCTAGGACAAGTAATGGGAGCTCACCCGTCATGCGGCACTAGGGATTCAAACCGCTGAACTGCCGACCTTTCGATCGACAAGCTCAGCATCTTAGCCACTGAGCCACTGCATCCCTGTATACAATATAGGGCATCACATTTTGCCAAAGATTCAGACAAATTGGAACAGATTCAGAAAAGAGCAAGAGAAAGGTGGAAAGTCTAGAAATTAAGTGCTATTATGCAGAGAGCTTGAAAGACTTGGTTATTTTTAACTTTCAGAAGAAAAGCCTGGAGGGGGATATGATACAACTCTTAACATACTTGAAAGGCTTAAGTAAAGTTCAGGACTTTTTCTTGATCCAGATGGCAGGGCATGAAATAATGGATTGAAGCTACAGGAAAACGCTTTACATTATGATGGACCAGTTAAATTGGAGGAAGGAACAGAAAAATATATCTCATCTCGAGAAACTAAAAAGCAGCCACATACTGTAGAAAGTGTTTCCTGATATTATTGCATTTATTTATTAGAGTTATACCCATCTTTTTTTCAGGAACTCAAATTATGCTCAGGAAGCATAGATATTGGCTGCTCTTATTTTTCCCTCAACCCTTAAGAGCTGCGAGAGTGTTATTGGCCCAAAATCACTCAGTGAGCTTCCAAGATTGTGAGTAGAGTAGAGAAGATCCTAGGACAAAGTGTTAATCATTAATTTCTAAAACGAACCTTCTATATAATGAAATCTTTACATGAGGATGGATGGATGGATAGAGGGAGGGAGGGAGGGAGGGAGGGAGGGAGGGAGGGAGGGAAGGAAGGAAGGAAGGAAGGAAGGAAGGAAGGAAGGAAGGAAGGAAGGAAGGAAGGAAGGAAGGAAATTTACAAGAAATTTTAGATGACCTCGGGAGGTGGGAAAAGAAATGGTGTCCAGGGAAGCATCACAGAAGAGAGGGTATAATCTCCAGCTACATAATTAGTGGAGAAAAGAGTTCAGGAGGGCTCCTTCCTAAGTTCTCAGGTTGTAAAGGAGACAGCAGGAAATTTACACTTTCAGACTTTCCAGATTCTGTTAAGGTGGTAGCCTTACAATAAAGTAGAATTAGCTCATCTCGTCATGATTCCTGTCTGGTCTGTCTGGGAAGGCTGACAGTAGCTGAGCAGTGAATGATTTTACAGATGAAAGTGGTAGTGTCAGTATTAGTATTTTCTAGAATAATCTAGATTTATACTGAATGTTTCAAAAAGCATCCTGTCATAGTAGAGGAGAAGCAGCACTTAAAAAAAAATACAGAGCTTGTGTCAAATAGTAAACTTAAGTGATGGAAAAGATGGATAAAATGGTCATGTATGGTTATTTAATAGTCTATTATTTAAGTTGTGTTACATTCACATAGAATAAATAAATAAAATTCTGTCATTTATGATGCTTCCATGAAGAAGATAATCTGAACAATCCTGTCTTATGGTTGCTTATAAGTCACTTGCAACACTTGCTTCCATAAATTTTGACTGCTATATTATAGTTGTGGATTATGGATACTAGTAACAACAATTTTATTGGATTGTGTTTGTACAAAAAACATCCAATGAATTTCACTATGATGTTGCAGTTTATCAGAACTTTGGGAGGCCTATTCCTTGAGAGTTTAAGATGGCATCTGTTAATGTTAGATGCCCATAATGAAAAATACAATTGCCCATTAAATAATTATGTCAAACATAGCCTATCTTAAATGTATTTCCACCCCTTTCATTTCTTCATTGGCTGCTTTGTGGAAACAGATCTTTATAAATCACAATCTAGTGGATTAAAGCTGATTAGCAATACTGAGCTGTAGCTGAAAGTTGTAGACAGAAGTTTCTTCAGATGCTATGGCAAAAATGGAATAAGTACATTTTGTTGCCATTCATTGTCATCAAAGCAAAAAACAATGTGCTGGAGTAGCCTTACTCAAGTTCGTGTCCTCTGGAATTGTTAAGCTTCAGTACATCTCACACAATTTTCAGTCAGCTCCCCGCAAAGGTGTAATCATTTTGCCTTACCTCTGTAGGTGATCTCTGACAATGCTCTAGTTTCCAGAGCTAAATTGGAAACCCTGTACAATGAGCCTATGTTTCAGTTACATCAAGTGGCTATTATTCTAGAGATAAAAAAGAAACCATAATGTTGTTTTTTATCTTGAAAAGCCAAGTGGACTTCATCATGGCAAGACAACATTATTTGAGTTTGTTGACATTCATTGTACTTGTCAAGGAATAGTTTTTTAAAAAAGTTCTGTAAAATCACAACAATAAATGTCAGGAAAAGTTTGATATTGTTGTTTAGGGGAAAAAAGCACAACTAGAGGTTTTTATATAACTTTCCAACAAAAATACACATGTTGTAGAAAGGTGCACTTCAAATTTCTGGAACAAAACTAGGAAAAAAAACCTAGACACATAAAGCTTCAGCCAGAAAAAAACACAAAGGATGGCATGCCTGTATCCATAATTTATTATTTTGTATTTTCCTCCTGCATGAAATACCATGTCCAAGATTATCCAAAGTACCTCTCCGAAGCCCAAAAAACAAAGAAAAGAAAAGAAAAGAAAAGAAAAGAAAAGAAGAGTCACTAGGCATTAATCAAAATTATATTCAGGTTTACCTTGAAGTAACAACTGTATAAGAATGATTAATTCCCTTAATTTGAATTTAAATAGAAATTAATTGTATTAAATACAGCAAATTGGTCTAGTTGCCAATTGTATCTAGACAATCCCTAAACAGTGCTGAAGGATTCATAGGCAACTGATTAACAGTAGTTTTATCTTGTAACAATGCTGAGTGTAACATGGTAAAACATTAAACAATTATGCCCCAGAGTTTTGACTCCAGTGCTAAGTTCACCTCCTGCTGGATTCATGAGGATGTCAGGGCAGGGGATCAAAACCTGAGTCTAGAGCTTGATGAATTCAATCTTGGAAAATGTATGACAATTATACCACTGAGATCCTATCCTGTATTTCAAAAGCCTACACTGAAAAGTAAAGCCAGTTCAATCCGATTGTAGTTCTGCTGACTGTTTATTTTTGTTCCATCTTCTTGGTCATTTTCTTGTGAAACAGAAGAACATTTCCTGTTTACCAGAAATATTATAGAGAAGGGTAGAAAGGAACATATCCTAAAGTTATAAATAGTGAATAGTGACCTCCTGAATTTGATCAAGAGAAGAATAGAAATAATATGAATATTAAGAAGAGGAACAGGCAGTCTCTGAGAATCAGACACAATTGAATGGAAATCATCATCATCACCATCATCATCATCGACAGGTTGTATCTTCCAAGAAAAATAGGGGGCAGAGGACTATTGCAAATCCATCAAACTGTAGAAGAAGAAAAATGAAGTTTGAATGATTATGTGAACCAAAGTACAGAAAAATTGCTGCAGGCTGTGAATATGGAGAACATTATAAAACAACAGAAACAAAGGCAAAATATAAGAAAAAACAGCTGGACGACAGATTAAATAGATGGAAAACCAAAGCTTTACATGGACAGCACTTGAAAAACATTGAAGGAAAATGCGATGACAACTTTACATGGGCATGGCTTAAGATGGGAACCATCAAGAAAGAAATGGAAGGTTCCGCTTCCGGTTCCGCAGGCAATGGACTCTGATCGGGCTAGCTCTGGCCCCAGAGTCCGATCCCCCCCATCTGGAGGCCCTTTGGGCCAAACGCCCCATTATTGGGGCGTTTGCCGTTTGAGGGCGGCTCGCCAGGGGTCCCCTGCCTCACTTCCAGGGGCCGGGAGGCCGATGCTGGCGTGCCCGAGGCTCCAGAGGGGGTGGGAGGCGATCGGCGGCTTTTTTCGAGGCCGCAGAGGCGCCACAGCGCCTAAGGGGACCGGTGCTAGTTAAGAAGGCACAACGGACTGAACTGACTGACTGGAGAGTGGAGCAGGCATCCTGGAGGCGAGAGGGGGGGTTGGAGTTTCCCCCCCCCCCTTGTAGCTGGAAAGGTGCCGTGGCAGAGAACTAGGGGGAAGGAGATGGAGTGAAACCCCTTACTTTGCTGACTTTTCCTTGGAGGATGGCTGTGGCAGAGTTTGTTGGAGAGGTCTGGTGGCCTCTCTTCCTGGTGAGCTATGGCGGTAGTCTGACTTCCTGCTTCTTTATTTATGATTGAAGACAACATTCTCCTCTGGCTTCCTGTTTGACCTACTCTATACTTCGGACTCGTTGCTCCTGTGAGCGCCCACTGGTGGATATTTGAAAAACTACTCTGACTGTCAATCCCTCTTTCTTCTCTGGAGGTTTGCCCTTTGATTTCTCATCTTCTATTGATGTAAGATGGCTAAGGGTCATAAATCAGCAGCAGCTGATATGGAAAAAATTTTGGAAAGACTGGCGAAATTGGATCAGAAGTTGGACAAGTTGGATGATGTGCAAAAAGGAGTATCTGAAATTAAATCTGAAATGACACTTATGAAAAAAGATTTAAATGATGTTCAACAGCTGGCAGAGCAAAACAAGAAGAAGATGGGGGGGTCTGGAGGGGGAGGTACGGGCACTCCAGAAGGTGGAAGATGGGAGAGGAAATGCAATGTTAACTTTACAATTGGATAAGATGTCTTATTTTCTCAGGTTCCAAAACGTGGAACAATTTGACCAGGAAAATTTGAGAGAAGTGATGGTTAAAATGTTGGGTGAATTTTTAGAAAGAGATTTGGAGTCTATTGGAAGGGATGTGGATTCGGTGTATAGAGTAAACTCACAATTTGCAATTTTACATAATTTACCAAGAGAGGTTCATATTAAATTTGTGAGAAGGGAACTGAGAGATGAGATATTGAGAAAACAAAGACTGGGGGCGCTGGTGTACAGGGGCAAGGAGGTCACCATCCTGAAGCAGATTCCCAGACAGGTACGAGAATCAAGAAGAAAATATTATTTTTTATCAAATAAGCTGTACCTTAAGGGAGTAGGTTTTAGGTGGTTGATTCCGGAGGGCTTGATGATTTTTTGGGAGGACAGTAAGAAGAAAATTAATAATGTAACGGAAGCTAAGGCTTTTTTTGACCAACATAAATCCTTCCTAGGTGGAGAAGATACAGGAACCGAAGAGTGGGAAGTATTAGATGATCAAGGAGCGGGGGCGGACGGAGCTGTGGCGGCCCGGGAGGAGGGGGGAGGCCAGACCATGGTTTTAAGAGCCAGAACCAGGAAATGAAGAAAGGAGGGGAATCTATTGTTTAATGTTTTTTTTAATTGACATTTTTCTTTTTCTCTCTTCTTTTATCGTATTTTGTATAATTTTTTTTGTTTATATAATTTTTATATAACCTGGTTGTTTGTTTCGACTTAAGATAATAATGTCTGTTGTGTGAGAACTTAAAAAAGAAAATAATAATTGAAATATCTTTATATAAAGATATTGAAAATTCAACATATTGTAAACTATAATATTGTATATTTTTAACCAATAAAAACTTTTTTTAAAAGAAAGAAAGAAATGGAAGGTTTAATATTGGCTGCTCAAGAACAAGCACTACAAACTAATACCATGAAAGCAAAGATACAAAAATCCACCGACAATCCAAACTGCTGACTTTGCAACAACGAAGTCGAAACTGTTTCACATTTAATATGTGAATGCAGCAAAATCACACAAACTGATTACAAAGCTAGACATGACCAAGTTGTTAAATTAATCCACTGGTCATTATGTAAAAAATACGACTTACCTGTATCCAAAAAGTCATGGGAACATAAAGTGGAAAAAGTTATAGAAAATGAGAAGGTGAAGATCTTGTGAGACTTTCGAATACAGACGGATTGTCACTTGGAACACAACACAGTTGTCGGAAATCGAAATGTACAATTTATTGACATCGCAGTACCAGGAGATGCCAGAGTCGAAGAAAAAGAATGGAAAAAATCATGAAATATCGCAACCTGGCCATTGAAACTACACAGCTATGGATGAAACATGTAACAGTGATACCCATTGTCATCGGGGCACTTGGTACCATGTCCAATAATTTTATAAGATACATCAATAAATTGCAGATTCCTGAAATAACACCAGTGGAACTGCAAAAAACTGTGCTACTTGAAACATTGTACATTTTAAGAAGGTACTTGGTTGATACCTAGGATGCTGGCAGCAACCGGTATCAACCATTAGCACCAGTCAATGGTATTTGTGATGCATTTTTGAATGTTGAGTTTCATGTTTAATGAATAAAGTAAATAATAATAATAATAATAGTAAGCCTTTACAGTCCATAGGTCAGAAAAAAAGGCTTCTCTCAAGATCATCTGAAAACGAGTTTTCCAGAACAGGGGTTTCCAATCTTGGCAACTTTAAGCCTTACGGACTTCAACTCCCAGCCAGCTGGGGAATTCTGGGAGTTGAAGTCCGCCAGGCTTAAAGTTGCCAAGGTTGGAGACCCCTGTTCCAGAGCATTTGCATGCATTGGTGAGAAAATGTGAACTATTTTTATACCTCACCTGAATTATATTTTGCTGGGAATTTTGGAAACATGGAGAAAGTTTCAAATATAGATATAGTATAAAGGTTTATAAAAGCTGAATCTGAAGATTATACCACTGTTGTGATTATAGAGTACATAGAGATATAGGCCCTCCATAATATCTACAGTATGCACCCCTAGTAAACAAGACACCAACAGAAATCTTTACTGAATTTAAAACTTACTCTTACTTTTGAAGAGTTTCAGTTTTACTGTTTTCCTGACACTGAGACTTAGTCTTTCTTTCTTTCTTTCTTTCTTTCTTTCTTTCTTTCTTTCTTTCTTTCTTTCTTTCTTTCTTTCTTTCTTTCTTTCTTT
>WNWU01000005.1:28574494-28585354 GCA_012654045.1 Ptyas mucosa | reverse complement strand
GAACAGAACAGAACAGAACAGAACAGAACAGAACAGAACAGAACAGAATTCTTTATTGGCTAAGTGTGATTGGGATCTCTTGGCTTATTACTAAGCCATACTACCAGACTGTCATCTTGTTAAGTAGAAGCCAACATTTTCAGAAGGCAGGAAGGGATGTCATCACCCTGTATTCACTTTTTGATCATTGTGAATGTGACTCCGAATGCATTTTCCTGCTTTACTTCCAAAATAGTGTTTTTTTACTTTTCTCATTTCAACTGCTGCTGTCTAGTTTGCCTGCTTTATTTGGATTTCTTCTAGGACAACCAATGAATGTTGGCTATTTGGCAGAGATGAGAATGTCCCCCTCACTGCATTTTCCCTGATTTTCCTGAGTAACCTTTGCTGCAAATGCTATTCTAACAAGTCTTTCTTACTAGCATAAGGGTTATAATACTTGTCTTCCATACTGAATATCCCCAGATTGAAACACAGCATGATTTTTTTTAATTACTACTTTTTTTTCTTTCCCTGAGCTCCTACTTCTCTGTTGGTGGTTTTTCCTCCCCTTTTTCTTTTAATAAGTCTATCCATATACCATTTAACTTTGTTGCTTTTGTTGTAGTTTTGCTTGAGTCAAACCAGCATGAGAATAGGACTGAAACAGCATAGGTGTGCAATGTAGATTTACCCTTAGAGTGTGACTTTCTCCCTAAAATTGTTCTTTCTTATTTACCATTCATCTTTAGCCACAACTGGGACGGACTTTTCAGCCAAAAAGCTATTTTCAAGCAAGCTTGCCTCTTTAAAGTACCGTATTCAGTTTTTTAATGAGCAATAAGTATCACCAATTCTCATAAAGCTTCTTGGTTTCAATGGGCTCCAGTCTGAACAGTATTTCATCCACAGATCTTGTCATCTTTCATCCACAGATCTTGTAATTATTACAGTTAAAGAATAAATGAAATCAGCATGGTGGTGGTTCAGTGGAAAATGCTATGATTTGCATTTGGAAGATCACGCTTAAGATGTTGGGATAAAGGATTATCGATAAATTGAAAGTTTATAAATTTTTATGCTTGTATTCTGTGACAAATAGGAATGGAATTGGTATTGATGTAATTTTCACAGACGAAAGAATATATGTGTTTGAATTGTGATAGATGGTACATACTTATATAGCGAAAAGGAACTGTATTTGTTTTTTTGTTTTTTAAATTTATAAACTTTATTAAAACACATATTAAAACATTTACACAACATACAACGTAGAAATAAATTATTATTTTGAAGCATTGTTTCACAGTGGTTCTTCAACTAATACGGTTATAATTATTCCCCTTATTCTTAGCCTAGTAGTTTTTTTCTTTTTCTCCCCCCACTTTTTTTCCCCTTAGAATACCCCCTTTAGCAATCTATATATTTGGATTATAACGTTATTTTTGGATTTTCATATTCATATTTATATGCCCATAAGAAATTATTTATATACATATTTACATCTTTATTCTGTCCTTCTTGTATCTATGTTTCTTTAGTAATGGTGTTATGCCATTGATACCATTTATTCCATATTCTATAATACTCTGTCTCTTCTTTTTCCTTAATCTCTTTTGTTAATCTATCCATTTCAGCGCACTGTGCAATTTTATCTATTAGTTCTTCTTCCGTTGGGATTTTTTCCTGTTTTCAATTTTTTGCATACATTATCCGAGCTGCCGTTAAGATATGTATCATCAGATATTTTATTTCTTTAGGATATGTTTTTGAGCTCTGGTGGCTCAGTAGACTAAGGCAGTCATTAACATCCACTTAACATCTGCTGCCTGCAATTACTGCAAGTTCAAATCCCACCAGGCTCAAGGTTGACTCAGCCTTTCATCCTTTCTAAGGTAGGTAAAATGAGGACCCAGATTATGGGGGCAATAAACTGACTTTGTATAAATATACAAAAGTATGAAGGCTATTGCTTAACGCATTGTAAGCCGCCCTGAGTCTCCGGAAAAGGGCGGCATATAAATCAAAATTAAAAAAAAAAAAAGATTCCTAGCAGAAAGGTTTCTGGTTTCTTCTCTATTTGTAGCTTTGTTATTTGTTCCAACCATTTCTTAATATTAGACCAAAATTTCTTTGCTGCTGGGCACATCCACCATAGATTATAAAAGGTACCTTGTGATTTTTTGCATTTCCAACATAATGAACTGTTTTTTGGATGGATTTTTGCCAGCCTTGTGGGCGACATTTGTATTTGTTGTAAGGTAAAACTTGACGGAAATGTTCAAACCGGAAAAGTCACACCATGTCCAATGTTTTTAATTGTGTTATTAATAAAAAAACTTTTAAATAAAAAAAAAAGATTTGAGCATAATATCTCCAAGAAGGAATAAGGTTTCAGCAATCTGCTACCAGGCAATATTGAAAACACCATCTTAACAGGGTGACTGTTTAGAAGCTGCATTCCTATGCTATTATCACAGTCAAAACTATTCCATTTGAATAACTGATCAGAATCATGAAAAAAAAGTTCCCCAAAGAAAAAGATTAGTGGTGGAGATTGGTCAGAGACAATTACATGTAGCCTAATGCTGGATAGTATGGTATCCTTCAACCTCTGCAAGCAACCAAACAAGCAAGTAAATAAATGAACTAGACTGTGCCCTGCATTGGCATGAAATGTGGGCCATTGGCCTTCCATTGGAGACAGAAAGTGAAGGGAGGGTAGAGTTTCCGTGACTGTCATGATGCTTAAGTGGCTGCCTATGCACTGTTCAGGGTCCTTGCAATTTCAGGGAATTAAGATTGTGAAGCCTACAGCCATTTTACACGGCAAATACCTTCCTTCCCCTCTTTTTTCTCTGTGATGAGTTGATGCCATTTTAGTTTTCTTCCAAACTTTGGTCTCCCTTGAGTTGACTCTTAGTTTGGCTTCCTTGCTCTGCTACACATTTTAACATTTCCTGCTTGTGAATTCATTTAAATTTTGTTCGGATCAGTCAAGTCTCTTTAGCAAGGAGGAGCTGCTGCAACAGATAAATCATAAAAGCATATGAGCTTTTTAATGAAACCGCTACTTCTCATTTACCTTTCCTCCCAAGCATTTCATCCATGTCTTTCCTGCTCCTTTGGAGAAGTCCCTATTATCCATTTGACCATTTTTCCCACAGGTGCACAGATTGCTTTGATAAAATGCAAATATTCAAAAGAGAATAACATTAATAATGACAAAAACTCAGGCTTGACAAATACCACAGTTGTTACCAAAGCCTTTATTTAGTGTGCTATCCACTGGCATCACAATTCTCGTTACTTTCAATGAATATTCATTTGTGCATTAGTGCTGGATGAATTCCCTCTAGTTCAGTGCTGAGAAATATTCAGAATGCAGCTATTTCTTTGCCATAACTTTATTGTTGAAATAATTGTACATGAACCTGGATTCCTTTTGTAATTCCTACATAGTGAGCAGCATTCGTAAAGATGTATTTCATGACTAATTCTTAAAGAGGTTAATATTTAATTATTTGCAACATTTATGAGTCAGCCCATCCCCCAGGCTTCTCTGGTTAGTTGAGAAATCCCAGAAAGTTAAATTTAACCATATCGTTAATAAAAGAAAATACAAATTGCAGTATAAACGCCTTAAGGAGCAGAGAAATTCACAACGTTGCCAAGTGCGATAATCTTACTTTAAATATTTTTACAAGTAGTAAAATGCCTACAGAAAATAATAACATCCCCCAGTGATTTGGATGACTCTTGCCCTGATCATGTTCAGGAAGCTATTAAAGATCTGGCTATTTTCTCAAGCTCCAGGGCAGAATGAAGAATGAGTGGTGAGGTGTTGCTGTTGGGTTTTTTTTTTTTTTTTGGTTATATATTGTTTTGTGAAGTACTTGGGTTTTTTTCTCTTTTGTGTTTCTTTTAAATTTACTTTGTAATTGTAAGTTACCCAGAGCTGTTGGGAACCAAGGGTCCTATGCATTATACAAGCAGACAAACAAACAAGCAAGCAAATGCATTATACAAGCAAACAATACAAGCATTATACAAGACAAATAAACAGACATTAACTTTAAGAAGAGAAAAATGAAAACTGAGTAGTCGTTAAGATATGTGATTACAGATATCCCATGATTGACAAAACTGTAAGAAATGCAGAAATGCAGAAAGAAATGCAGAAAGGCAGAAAGGCAGAAAGAAGGAAGGAAGGAAGGAAGGAAGGAAGGAAGGAAGGAAGGAAGGAAGGAAGGAAGGAAGGGGGTGGGGATGGGAGGGAGTGGGAGAGAGAGCACCCAATAGTAAATTGAGGCGAGCAAATGGGAATGAGTTTTCTTTCTTGCATTTTCTTCATTTTAAATTTTTAAGTATTTCAGAACTATATTCACAGTGCTGGACATTTCTTCTAACGTAAAGGAACAAGGAGTAAGAAATAATGCCTTGGATAGTACAGTGGTCTAAAGCCCTGTTATTAACATCAGCTGCCTGCAATTATTGCAGGTTCGAATCTCACCAAGGCTCAAGGTTGACTCAGCCTTCCGTCCTTTCTAAGGTAGGTAAATTGAGGACCCAGTTTGTGGGGGCAATAAGCTGACTTTGTATAAATATACAAAAGTATGAAGGCTATTGCTTAGCACATTGTAAGCCGCCCTGAGTCTCCGGAGAAGGGCGGCATATAAATCAAATTTTTAAAAAATGCTATAGACCAGCACTATTTACAGCAGCCATGAAGACCTTGGAAAAGATATTCAAATTCCATGATTTATCTATATAACTACACAGATCAGAACTATGAAAACCATGGTGTTCTTATGACACTATATGGAAGCAAAGGTTGGACTTTGAAGGAGTAGGATAGGCGGAGTATTGACACTTTTGAACTTTGATGCTGGAAGAGACACCTGAGAGTACTGTGGAGAGTCATGAGTACAAGTGATGATGCTATCCTTCTTCAGACAGTAGCTGGCTTAACTCTCTGGAAAAGGTTCTAATGGTATGAAAGGTGGAAAGAAAGAGAAGAAGAGGACAACCAGCAGCAAGATGGATGGTCTCAGTTACACTGGTGGTGGGAGAGCCATTGCAAAAACAAAAGGACCCTTGGAGGTGGAGAAAATATATCTATTTGGCTGCAAAGAACTGATGATAATTTGATAGCACATAGTCAATCAATCAGTTTAAATGCATATTGTTTAGCTTTTTCTCCAAATATACACATTGTTGCAGGCATTCTTCTAATATGTACATTTTCTGGAAATATGCATTTGGATCCATTTTTTCTCTAATATACAACTTTCTGTATGGGATGTGATGGTTCAGTGATTAAACATGTTGAGCTTGTCAGCTGGAGAGCTGACAGCCAGCTCTGTGCAATGGGGTGAACACCCACTACTTGGCTCACCTCCTGCCCACCTAGCAGTTTGAAAACATGCAAATGCAAGTAGATTAATAGGTACCATTTCGATGGGAAAGTATCTGTCAGCCGGATATCCAGCGTGGGTTTTCCCTTTGATGCTTGTTTGCTATCGGCTGCCATAGTAATGGGGAGGGGGGCATGGCATTGGGGTTTGGGAACAGAGCTGGTGTGAAGATGTCCCATGTAAATAAAAAGAGAAGTTTGCTTTCACGAATTACTGCGCTGCTGAATGGATTTGTTTACGTTCAGTCAAGGCCAACCAACCTGGAACTCCAGATAGACGAAAACACCTGAAGATGTGCCCCACATGACACTATGTGAGATGCGGATTGGACATTCAGCCTGGGTCCCTGGGGGGAGGGATTTGGGGAAACTTTCAATATGTAACTTCTGCGCCTTTTTGCTCAGATCTTGCTTTTCTTTCACTGCTATCATTTCAAACTCAGTAAAAGTACCTCTTCTCTACTTCAATGGAGTCAGGGGTTTTCTTTCTTGGCATTTGAACTGAGGCAGGCCTGACAGTATCAGTATTCGGGATGCCTTTAACGTATAACTATGCTGGCCACAGAAATGCTGGCTCCTTCAGCCAAGAAACAGAAATGAGCACAGTGCCCTAGAGTCGGACATGAGTGACAGGAAAACCTTTACCTTTCTATACATTTTGATACTTATTGTTTAAATTGCAAAGTGTATTCTAACATACTGTCCCTTCCAGTGTCGAGATTGCACATAATATGCAAATACATATGAATTGTATAATCCATTACAATGCTGCATGCTTTCAAAGATTTTAGAGTACTTTGCATTAAAATCTTAACATTACAGTGAAACACTACAGCAGTTATAAATCCCTCTCCCCCCAAAAATCAGCATCTAACACTTATTTTTTTAAAAAAAATACAAAAATCTCCATAATTGACTCTTTCCAGAAGGGCAAAGAATATTTAAAAGGGTGGTTCAAATGTGTCTTGCTCTTTCATAGGGAATACTCCAAACAGATGCACATCTTTCTCTGTGTTGGTTGTTTTGATGGCACAAGATTTAGTAGGGCAACAGCTGTGTTGTAGCTTGTGAAGTTATTTGCAGGAATATTTTGTAATCCTGATGCTCTAAGTGTTGTTTACTGATCTTTTCAGAATGACATCTACGAAGATTCCCTATGGTGGGTCATTAATTTATCCAGCTTTATTAATACACGATGTATGCTTGTACTGTTTACTGCATGCATTTGGATATGTATTTTGCATTGCAAATATTGTAGGTATACTGTAACTAGGAATTTCTCCTTATGTCTTATATTAATAGATGGAAGGAGGTTTCAAGCCAGCTGAAATTAATTGTGATTTTGGCATACGTCTCACAGTGTGCAGATAACATAGTAAACAAGGGACCAGACCGCACCATTTCTGAATATAAGTAGACTGTCCCTCACAACTTCTATAAATGAACTCTTCCCCCTCCCCACCAACATCACTAATGTAATATTTAAAATTCAAGTTCTTTCTCAGACATTGAAACTAAATGTGTATCAGGACATGTCATTTCCTCCAACCCAATCTACTCTACAGAGTTGTTTTGTGGGCATGCTCTCTTTCTTGTAGGAGAGATAGAATAGACATCTAGTAAATATATAAATAGTATTATAACAGGCTGATCTACTACGATGACTGATTACACCCAAGTTGAAAATGTTATACATGATTCTCTCAGAATGTGGCTTCTTTAGAACTGAGTTGAACCTACAGAAAAGCAACATTAAACAATGTTTTGCCTCTTTTGCAGTGAACAATTTTAGTTTGTAGAAGAGAATAAAACTATCGGTTACTATCATATTATTTTGAATCATAAATGTTGTCTGATAACTAATTACGTTAAAAAAAACCAAAAAAGCAAAATGGAACTGCAGCACTGTTACCGGGCAAGAAAAATGTTCACTAAAGGAACCCCAGGGCATTGAAATGGAGATATGTGTTTCAAAACTGGTACAAGAATACTCAAAGCATTAACCATTTTAAGAGACAGAAGGAGAAATATGTTTCTGTATGGCACATAAGGCCCATTGGCAAAAGACTTTGCAGAGCCAACTTCTCCATTTCTCTTCCTTTAAATCAGTGTGGACTTCTGGCAACTGCCTCAACCAGTCCCTGTGGTTTTCTTGACAAATGGTTTACCCTTGCCGCCTTCTTAAGTGGAGAGAGGGAGGGAGGGAAGGGAGACAGGGAGGGGGAGGGAAACAGGGAGATGGGGAGAGGGAGAGCGAGGGAAGGAGGGGGGGAGAGAGGGAGAAGGGGAGAGGGAGAGGGAGGAGGGAGGGAGGGAGGGAGGGAGGGAGAGAGAGCGAGCCCAAAGATAACCAAAAATTGCCTTTTTGTCTAAATCACGACTAGAAATCACATTCTCCTAGTTTCTAGCCTGGTGCCTTAGCCATTACACCAAACTGGCTCTCACAAAACTAACGATCTACTAGTTAAAAGACTGTTCTCTAATCACCATTCATTCTGGTTTAAATGGAGGTAGTATTTAGGGACAAACCAGAGTCACCATCTCAATCAGTAGGCAGACAAAACATCCCAGTCTTAAACCGTATACTGTAGAGCTTTAAAACACAATCCAACTATGAACTGAGCTCACAGTATAGTAGGAATTAATAATAATAATAAAATATTAGTAGCGGCTCAATATGTCAGCCGCACCCTAACCACAGTCTCTGAGTTGACTTCAAGCAGTCGAATACATAAAGATCATTGCAGTACAAGATTCACCTTTGGGGCCAACACCCCTGAACTGTTGCTAATAATCTGAAAGCTCAAGAAGGTCCACGAGGATTGAGCACAGAATAAAATCTAATATGAAATGTACTTCTGGCTAATCAAAATCCTACAGGTGCCCCTTTCCCACCTTTGATTATGCAAATCTATGAACCTTGCCCCTTTTATACATAGGAAGACAATTGGATAACACTTGGAACCTTTTATTTTCTTGGTCAAACATTAGCATTTCATTCTGATTCAGTTCCACTAAATGAACTGCAGCAGTTATAAGTATGCAGGAAATACATTGCACTGTACTTCTAAAGCACACTCTCATAAATGTTATCCTGGGTACCCAGCAGCAAGAAGTCACATTTATAAGCAACCAGAGTAAACAACTGGTTAATTGGGGTATAAAAATCTAGATGGTGATGATAATGGGCAAGAATTATTCTCTTGTGGATATTTTGGGACCCTTTCTCATCTAGAGGTGATTGGGAGAGGGGAGGAAACAAGTTGCATGTAATACAGGATTATGAATTTTAAAAAATTACATCTCCTTTTTTTCCATTCAGCATCATGATATGCTGTCTTGTCTTGCCTGGAAAAATGCTCAGGACATACAGGGGAAAACAAAAGACCAAAACAGTAAAAAGAATTTGTCTTATTTTAGGAGGTTAAAATGCATAAAGACAAAAATAACATGATTAGACCTGATTCTGATATCAGTGTTCCAATATCTCAGGGGTTGCCGTAGAGAAAATGGAGTCAAGCTACTCTCCTAAGTGCCTGAGGGCAGGACAAGAAACAATGGATGGAAACTAATCAAGGATAGAAGCAACCTAGAACTAGGGATGTCCCAAAGGTGCTTTTTCAAAAGTCAACTGGACTTTCTGGTTGTTCTTTTAAGATGTGTTGCTTCTCATCCAAGAAGCTTCTTCAGCTCTGACTGGGTGGTGGGGAATGGAAGGAATTATACTGCTGATCATTTTCTTTGAAGAAATGTCTTCAAAGAAAAACCAGAAAGTCCATTTGCTTCTTGAAAAAGCACCTTTGGGACAACCATGACCTAGAGATGACTGAGAATCTCCACAGACATCTAGAACGGAGGAGAAATTTTCTGACAGTTAGAATAATTAATCAGTGGAACAACTTTCCTCCATAAGTTGTGAATGCTCCAACACTAGAAGTTTTTAAGAAAAGATTGGACAACTATTTGCCTGAAATGGTATAAGGTTTCCTGCCAGGGCAGGGGGCTGGACTAGAAGACCTCCAAGGTCCCTTCCAACTCTGCTATTCTATTCTATTCTATTCTATTCTATTCTATTCTATTCTATTCTATTCTATTCTATTCTATTCTATTCTACTCTACTCTACTCTACTCTACTCTACTCTACTCTACTCTACTCTACTCTACTCTACCCTACCCTACCCCACTCTACTCTACTCTCCCAATAACTGTTATTTAGCCATACAGCAAAGTCATGGTGAAAAAAGAGTTTGAATTATGAACAATCCTGGGAATATTTCATCAACTGAAATTTTATTGACCTATTTGGGCTATCAGAGCAAATATAAGCTTCATACCTGAGGTAACATTCATTTGCTGAGGCTTTGCCATTGGGAAATGGACCTATTATTATTATTTTTTCTATATCATTCACTGCCACCCTACCAACCAAGTAATTAGACTTCCAGTGTGTTTCATTCAAGTCACAGTTGAAAATGTGGTGAGGGCAAGGTGGGAGCTGTTGAAAAGCAATCTCATTTAGAGAGTGAAAAGCATATTTCAGCTTTCAATTCTATCTTTGTTTAGCTGGTTTTGTTATATTGATGCTAGCAGGTAAACCAGTGTAAATTAGAGTAGAATTCATTTCTTAGGGTTTTGACTCACTACATTGGGGGAGGGGAGGGGAGAGGGAGGGTCTGAAGTGAATGGCCAAGAAAAGGAAAGGAAGTCAACAAAAACAAAATTTAAATGACTGCTGTTCTTTTGTGGCAGCCACTATATAAAATGGTAAAAGACAGTATGTTTGCTCCCCAGTAGATTATAGCTCAAAATGATAAGTGAAATTGGGTAGTAAATGATGTACCTAGTATAATGTATGTAATATCCTACTATGAGTAATATACTGCAGTAGTAGCTTGAAGCTTGGCATTCCTCTCAGAATGTCTTCTAAAGGACTTGAAAGAAAATACAATTTTCTTCCATGTGCCTTCATAACAAAAAAGCACAACCTCAGCTGATGGTTTGTCAAGCAGATGATTATTTGGGTACAAATAAAATGAAAACTGTTATAGCGCGGGAATAACGAGAGGCACAAGCAAGCTAGTGACAACAGCTCTTTAATTCAGGGTGAGACTTCAGCAAACAAACACAGGCAGCAGCCCTCCTTATATACAGTTCTGAAACACCCTCTAACCACCCTCCAACCACAAACAGTTCCCAATTCAAATCTCCCGCTCAAATAGATACATACATAACAAAAACATGAATCCAATGGAAACATTTCTTGGTATGTCTGTATAACAATCTACAGTATATCATCTGTATCTATAACTTTATTAACATTTTGAGGAAGAAAGTTAAAAATAAACAAAAACTAATATTTAGAATAAAAGGAAGATTTAAAAAAGCTAAAAGTGGAAGGAGGGAGGGAGGGAGGGAGGGAAGAAAGAAAGAAAGAAAGAAAGAAAGAAAGAAAGAAAGAAAGAAAG
>WNWU01000005.1:28528362-28574484 GCA_012654045.1 Ptyas mucosa | reverse complement strand
AGAAAGAAAGAAAGAAAGAAAGAAAGAAAGAAAGAAAGAAAGAAAGAGAAAGAACTTTTAAATGTAATAAACATTATAACAGGTTAATAAATGTAAATTAACCTGATACTATATAGTTATAGCATGACTTATTTTTTTTAACAATCTATTTATTTCTAATAATCAGAACTTTATATCATAATTTCATTTATTTTTTTTTAGTCAATAACGAGTCATAAGCATTAAATTTGATTCAATGTCTTGTATTTAATTGAAGTTCTCAGTTTGGTCATCTCATAAGTTCCATCATCTTCTCCATTCTTTCTTCCACTGTGAGCAATGTTGAATCTCTCCACTTTCGTGCATATAATAATCTCACTTCAGTTTTCATATATACTGTAAAAACAAAGCTTGAGTTAAACTGTTTGTCCATCAGTTCCAAAAGAAAAGTCTCTGGTTTCAAATGTATATTAATCTTTAACATCATCTATATTAATGTATGAAATTAAATTCAAAATTTTCTGGATTTTTTACATATCAATCAAGCATGATAAAATGTTCCCTTTTATTGTTTATATTTCCACCATAAATTTGAAGTACCTTTACACATTCTAGACAATTTTTCCAGAGCAATATACTAAAATACATCATTTTATAAACAGTCTTTTTTAGATTATAATATATTGTAAATTTCAGTCATTTTCACATGTTCTTCCTGTTCCATTTGTATATTATAACCAAAGTTTTAGCCCAATTTCACTTGTTTTGTTTCAATTTTTTATAAAACATACAGTATATGTTTGAATAATAAAGTATTAATCATTTGTACTTAATTCTGCTTCAAACTTGGTTTTACAATGATCAAAATCAAAAGTTATTTTAACTACTTTAAATCTTCGTAATTATTGTATATTAAAAATCAGTTGAAAAGAGTATCCTGCTGCCAGCTATTCTCTTGATTTTATTTTGCATTCTCCTTGACAAAACTTTAGTATATCAAAACAAGTTAACTCCATATGTTTACTTATCATTCCTCTTTTATAAAAACTACTTGAGCCAAGATCCACAACGTTATTATGGGGGCTCAAGCTGGTTTATATTTGTTCCAGGTACTCAGGATGGTACGTCTAACAAAACGATTTTTAAAAACTACAGAGAGATGTGCTAAGATCCACAAAGTTATTTATGGGGGACAAGCTGGTTCATATTTCTTCCATGTTCTCAAGATGGTACATCTAACAAAATGATTTTAAAAAACTACTGTATTTTTCGGAGTATAAGACGTACCTTTTTCCCCCAAAAAAGAGGGTGAAAATCTGGGTGCGTCTTATACTCCAAATGTAGCCCCATCCAGTTTCTCAAATGGAGGTTTCAGAGGCTGAAAAAAGCATAAGAAATGAAGCTTCAGAAAAGAAGCCCCCAAACAGAGTTTCAGAAAAGAAGCCCCCAAACAGAGTTTCAGAGGGTTTTTTTTTTTCTGAAGCTCTGTTTCGGAGGCTTTCAGAGGCAGGAAAAAAAGTTTTTTCTGAAACAGAGTTTCAGAAGTTTCAGAAGCAGGGGGAAAAAAGCAAAAAAAAAAAAGCAAGGCACAGAGCTCACAGCCAAGGAACCTGTTGCTAAAATTCACTTCTGGGAACAGCTGATTGGGGGTATTCTGGGAGGCCAATCCACCTGCCAATCAGCTTTTTTCTTATTTTCCTCCCCAAAAACTAAGATGCGTCTTATACTCTGGTGCATCTTATACTCTGGAAAATACGGTAAATTAAACTTGGCTTTGCCATACCATAAATATTCATGCCACCCAAATCTCAAGTTATGTCCTTCTAGGTCCAAAATCTTTTCGTTTCTCAGCAACATCCATTTTTTCATCCAGGCTAAGCAACAAATTCTTCTGTATGGAGACTTAGTGCAGGGAAAGTGCCTCAGAGGGAGACCACAGCTGCAATATAAGGATATCTGCAAGAGGGACCTAAAGGCCCTGGGAATGGACATTAACAACTGGGAAACCTTGACCTCCGATCGTTCAACTTGGAAGCTAAAGATGCAGCATGGCCTTCTCCAATTCGAAGAGACACTTGTTCGGCAGGCTGAGGCAAAGAGGCAGTCCTGGAACTAGCGAAATCTGGGGGCTGGGCAGGGGACAGAATGTATCTGCCCTCAGCGTGGAAGGGATTGCCACTCTCAAATTGGCCTTTTTAGTCACACTAGATGCTATTTTAGGACCTCTTTCCAGAGCATGATACCATAGTCTCTTGAGACTGAAGGATGCCAATGATAAGCAACAAGCTTTCAAATCAGGTATTCTTGATCCTCATCCTTCATTTACATGAACCTTATATTGAACTCATTTCCCCCCAGCCGCATAAATTTCGATCATAGAATCATAGAAGGAACCTTGAAGGCCTAAGGCAGGAGTTCTTATACCACAGCAGACAAATAGTCCAATCTTTTATTGAAAATCTCCGGCAATAAGTGTACCCACACAACTCTGGAAGGCAAGTGGTCCATTGATTAATCACTCTCACTGTCAAGAAATTCCTCCTTATTTACAGGTTGAATCTACCTCTGATGAGTTTCTACCCATTGTTTCTTGTCCTGCTCTCAGGTGCTACCCAAAATAAATCAATACTCTCTTCCCTGTGACAGCACTTCAAGTATTGGAAGACTGCTATCATATCTCCCATGAGCCTTCTCTTCATTAGGCTAAATATGCCTTAGCCATTCATCGTATGATTTAGCTTCCAGACCCCTTATCATCTCTATTGTTTAATTGGTACATAAAATGTCAAAAAAGATATTGTCTGAAATAAAAATAACATTCTAGGTGAAACATCCATCTTAATCACAGAAATTCTCCCCTTAATGACAATTGTGCTCTCTCTCATTTTAACATATCTTTTTTATCTTCATTCCAAGTTGTAACATAATTATTTTGAAATAATGAATAATTCATATTTGTCATATTAATACCCAAGTATTCTATCTTCTTCCTGATCTTACAGCTTATTTTATTCATTAATTTCTAATATTTACCAGAATTGTTGGGGATAGTTCTAAACCTTAGACAAAATTCTTTCAGTTCCAATAAAGTTAAATTATCCAACTGTCATCCAAAAACCTCTGTTGCCAACATCTGCCAAGCAGGTTGGCCAGAACATGAACATCTGGCTCTGCTCAAAGTTCTTAAATAGTTCTTAAAAATTCTCAGCTAGATAAAATTGGTAGTCAATGACTTGTTTCACTCATTCATTCATTCATTCATTCTGCTGGGGGCAGTAGAGGAGGTAAATTAAAAGTTTATTTGAGACTTCAATTTTTTTTAAATAAAGATAAGAAAATCCTAAATATCCAAATGGAATATTGTAAATGGCCTTCAGGACACTGCTATCTTCATATTGATTGGCTTATAGTAATTGTATGTTATGTTGTATTTTAATGAGATTGTAAATAGAATAAATATGCAATCATAGAATATAGAATAATAGAGTTGGAAGGGACCTTGGAGGTATTCCAGTCCAACCCCCTGCTTGAATAGGAAACCCTATACCATTTCATATAAATGGTTGTTGAGTCTCTTTTTGAAAGTGTCCAGTGATGGAGCACCCACAACCTCTGAAGGAAAGCTGTTCCATTGGTTGATTGTTGCCATTGTTAGGAAATTTCTCCTTAGTTCTAGGTTGCTTCGCTCCTTGGTTTGTTTCCATATATGGTTTCTCTTCTTGCCTTTTGGTACTTTGGGAAATAGTTTGACCCTCTCATCTTTGTAGGAGCCCCTCAAATATTGAAACCCTGCTATCATGTCTCTCCTAGTCCTTCATTTCATTAGACTAGACATACCCAATTCCTGCAACCATTCTTCACATGTTTTATCCTGCAATCTAAGGAATAATTAATGTAGAATCAATTTGAAAACAGAAGAATAGTTCCCCATGATTTGCATGAGAAATGTGCACTACAAAAATTATTTAATGAAACTTTTACATTTATTATGACTGAGAATTCCTTTGAACACACAAAAAACAATAAACTCTAAAATGCTGATTAAAAGGCTATAGTAAATGAAATAAAAGTGTCTTTAGACACATTTTATTTTTATGTCACTCAATTTCTTTCTATTTCAATTTTTGCTCAGTTCTCCATTTCTATAAAATTCTTTCTGTTGGCATATAACATCCATGAATGATTTACTTAACGGTTCTTCCTGGAAGATTACTTTCCTTCTAATGATAATTGCCTAAAATCTTTAGCATGAAACAGTATTTTTGCCAAGAGATGATTGGTAGTAAAATATGAAATGACAGCAGTAAAAGTATAAAATAATTTGATGACTATTTGCCTGCAGGAAAGTTTTGTTGTGAAGCTTCAATGTTTTTCTCAACCATGACAGATTTACAAACTCAAAAGGGAATTTCCATAGTTTGAAAGCAAAAGTCTCTGCTAAATGCTGTTAACTGCAAGATGAGACGGATGGAGTAACATAAAGCACTTCATCAAGGACTTTCATATTGCCTCCAAATCTTGGCGTGGAAAATTGTGTCCCTTTTGAGGTTACATATGGTACAAGGAAAGTACAGCCACTTTATACAGTCCTAAAGCAAAATTCAGGTTCATTAAGGCCCTGTCATCAAAGAGCATCTAAATTTCTTAAGATTATTCCAATATATCTTTTAGTAACTTCCATTAAAATGAGCAGTATCATATTCTTGTGGTATTCAGCTTATTGGCTGTTAGAATGAAACCACAGGAATTAGTTTAAGATGATGTTTTGGATTAGAAAGAAGGAAGAGCAGTGTTCTGATATCAATGTTCTGATATCAGTGTTCCAATATCTCAGGAGTTGCCACAAAGAAGAGGGAGTCAAACAGAGGTGGGTTTCAGCAGGTTCTGACCAGTTCTGGAGAACCAGTAGCAGAAATTTTGAGTAGTTTGGAGAACCAGTAGTAAAAATTCTGACTGGCCCCACCCCCTCTATTCTCTGCCTCCCAAGTCCCAGCTGATCGGGAGGAAATGGGGATTTTGCAGTAACCTTCCCCTGGTTTGGGGAGGGAATGAAGACCACACCCACAGAACCCATAGTAAAAAAATTTGAAACCCACCACTGGAGTCAAACTATTCTCCAAAGCACCTGAGGGTAGAACAAGAAGCAATGGGTAGAAACTAATCAAGGAGAGAAGCAATTTAGGACTAAGGAGAAATTTCCTGACAGTTAGAAAAATTAATCAGTGGAACAACTTGCCTCCAGAAGTTGTGGATGCTCCAACACTGGAAGTTTTTAAGAAGAGATTAGATAACCATTTGTCTGAAGTGGTGTAGGGTTTCCTGCCTAAGCAGGGGGTTGGACTAGAAGACCTCTAAGATCCCTTCCAACTCTGTTATTCTACTCTAACATCCATGAAGTTTTAAAGATGTCAAAACAGAGAGTACAGCTAGGTGAGCAATCTTTTCACTATATGTGTGTGTTTGTGTATCTGTGTGTCTATGTGTAAAATGCATGTTAAAAAGGGGGGGAAGCTTCACTTACCCACTCTTTTGACATCTTTGATACTCTTAGCCCAGTACACACACACACACACACACACACACACACACACACACATCGCCTTTCTGGAAATCTTTTGGTGGCTTAGGACCACAATAATAGAAAGAACCTATTTTCCTATGCATTTCTACCAAGAGCTAAGATCATTTTCAGAATCCTTCCTCCAACTGCTCTCTGACTGGTTGTCCAACAACAAGACTTTTCAGTGAACTCTAGAAACAGTTTTCCCAGAAGTTACATCCATACCTATTTTATTATGCACAACTTGGTTACCAAAAGGTGTTTTTTCAAAAGGCAAGCGTGATTTTTTTTTCCTTGAAAAAGTTTCACTTATCATCCACGAAGCTTCTTCAATTCTGGCTGAATGGTGAGGAATGGAAGATTTTATATTTCTTAGTAGTCATCTGGTCATAAGTACTATGAAGATCAATTGTTAGGTCTCTGAGAGTCATTGAGGTCACTTGGGGAGGGGTGTTATCTGTACTCTCAAGGTCACCTGAATCAGAGTGCAAATGGATGTAGAACCTTCTTGGGATTGCTGAAAGGACTCTATGTTGTAGATGGGGAAGATGGCATCGTATCCCCACCCTTCTGTTGAGTTTACACTCTGATTCAGGTGACCCTGAAGCAGGGGTGAAATGTAATATGTGTTACTACCGGTTCTGTGGGCGTGGCTTGGTGGGGAGGTGGTAATGTGACTGGGTGGGCATGGCCAACTTTTTTTTTTTTTACTTTTCAAAGCATTTTTTCTAATGCTTTAAAAAGTCTGGCGATCAGGCAACTCAGCTGGGATCGTCAGAGAGGCATTTAAAAAAATGCTTTGAAAAGCCTCTCTGATGATCAGGAAACTCAGCTGGGATCGTCAGAGACTTTTCAAAGCATTTTTTTTAACCACCTCTTCGGCCAAGAGGTTGCAGAAAAAAATGCTTTGAAAAGCCTCTGAAGATCCCAGCTAAACAGCATGATCATCAGAGGCTTTTTTTTTTTTACTTTTAAAAGCATTTTTTCGTCGGAAGAGGTTGTAGAAAAAATGCTTTTAAAAGTAAAAAGAAAAAAAGCCTCTGATGATTGTGCGACTCATCTGAGAATGGTTGGGGGGGGGGGGGCAAGGATTTTTGTTAGCAGTTCTCTGAACCACCCGCTGCCATCACTACCAGATCGGGCGATCTGGTCCGAACCGGGAGCATTTCACCCCTGCCCTGAAGGTACAGATAAAGCCCCAAGTGGCCTCAAAATCCAATGGAATCAATTAAAATCAATGTAAACATCAATTAGCAACAAAGTATAACAGCCCTGCTGGCTTTTCTTCTAAAGGAAGAGCCAGTAGGGTTCAGATGCAAATTGCAGGGTGTATTACACAGCCTGAACAAGCAAGACAATTATCTTCTCCAGTCTGCCAAGAGGTGAGGTTTTGATGGCTGGAGGCATCTTTACAAAGGTTTATCTTGCAGAACTTAATGAAGAGCACATTGCAAGACATTTCAATGTGATGGCACGGTGTAATCAGGGCAAGGATGATTGCCAAATCTGAGCAGCTTGGAATGTATTGCCGTTAATACACTAACCATAACTTGCAAAAGTTAATCCAGTAATTATAGAACTGAACCTAACAAGTTACAGAGTTGTTTGTTTAGGGACTCTCCATCCAAAAAAACTGTCCCTCAGCCTGGCTATTTATCAACAGTATCTTCATTTGGTTTGAATTTAACTTCATTTTGTTCTTTTGCAGACAAATTATCAAATTTAAGAAACATATATTGGTATGAACTGATTTCCTGGACTTATATGATAAACAACAATAATCGAGTTGCTTAAATTTGGAATAGCACCCCATTCCAAATTGTTAGATGACCTTTCCTAATGGTTTCATATACTGCAGATATTAAAGAACACAGGACAAGATGTAATATTTATGAAATCAGGCTTATAGGTTACACCTTCAGAAAAAGGTGAACTCTTATTCAGAATGTTTTTTTTCCCTTTCCACTCTTTAAGAACCAGATAAACACATGGTACTAAATAAGAGTGCTCCCTGACCTAGGGAAAAAAATCAAGTCCAATTACCAGTTGACAGAAAGTAAAGGTAAATGGCATTTATACTGACAGAAGAGAATATTTGTAGCTCAGAGTTGAACTGTGGAGCCCTTGCTGCTCTCTGAGCTTGGTTATTTTCTTGCAGAGGTTTCATTAGCCAGCTAGGTAACATCATCAGTACTAAAAGGCAGTGGGTAATGGTGGCATTTGTATATTAAAGGATACAGCAAAGAACAGTCAAGAATGTTTAGTGGTAAGTTACATAAAACATAGATTTTGCTAACTAAGACTTGTCAGAGCTATGCTGACAGTATTAGGATGCTCAATCTTTGCTGACAGCATTAGGATACTGAAACTCAATACTTACAGAGCAATTATCTTTAATTCCTTAGCAGGGTTTTGCCTTTACATCCTGTTAGCTCTGGAACCCAGAACAGTTTTTTTTAACTAGAGATTTTTATTTTTAATTTTTGAGGATGGGAGAAGCTTCTAAATAAGAAGATTTAAACTAAACCATCAATGTCTTGAATGAGCTGATCATATGTCTTACAGTTCTCATCATAAGACTGAGCCATAGGAAAACCCACCTGAGAGAAGGATTCAGATAGGTTTGGCCAGGGAATAGAATAGAATAGAATAGAATAGAATAGAATAGAATAGAATAGAATAGAATAGAATAGAATAGAATAGAATAGAATAGAACAGAACAGAACAGAACAGAACAGAATAGAATTCTTTATTGGCCAAGTGTGATTGAACACACATGGAATTTGTCTTAGTTGTATATGCTCTCATTCTCATAAGGAGAATAAAATACATTCATCAGGAATAAAGATACAACACTTAGTGATAATCAAGGTTACTAATAAGCTATCAAATTGTACTAGGAAACAAATAAAAACAATATAAATTGAAAGATACAAGCAACATGGTTATAGTAATAAGTGGCTATTTATTTAATAAGAATGACTGAGTACCCCTGGATAAGTCCTTTGTTTAAAGGATGGCTCTAGCCAAAAGAGAGAGGAGTCTGGATTTATCCAATGGCATTCACCGCAAACTGCAGTGGCAGGAAGGTGATCACATCCAAGAAAACATCACTATGTAAATATCACAGTTATGCACTTGCTCCTTGATATCTGGTGCAAGTTCATAGGTCAAGCATTTGTTGAATGCCGTCACGCGCATTTCAACATTTGTCCTCTTATGGATGCAGGGATTCCAATAGAAGGTGTAAGGCCCTATCTTCTTAATGACTTTTCCAGAAACTGAAAGTTTGACCTGGAACCTGTACAGATAAGAACAACATTATTGGCATCGGGAAAAGACATTCTTATTCTCCTGGGCCTTTCAATGTTAACTTTCTGTTCATGCTGCAATGGAGTTTTTTAATTAGTCTTCTGCTACTTCAGTTCCTGCTGTCAGAGGCGGTTTTAATTGCTCGTTTAACTTACTGCTTTATTTATGTTTATGCACTTAACTGTTTTTAGGATTCCTTTTATAATAACATTTTTACTTTAAACATTTTGACGCTTTTTGTTATTTTGAAAGTCATCCAGCCCACTCACCCCCAGGTGGATATTGTTTTGAAGAACACATAAACCTCTTAAATAATAAATAAGTTTCATGGATACAATTAGCATGCATATTTTAAAATTAATGGGCACTGCAGAGATAGGGCTCCCAGATTTAGGTTGAAACGTGAATGACCACTAGATGGCGGTAAAGAAATATTGGGGGGGGACCTTTTACCCACTGCTGTCAACCCTGAAACTGACCTGACCGAGGCCATTTTGATGCTTGAGTGATGCCACACTGGAGCTGGGGGATAGGGAAGGCGGAATAGAGATAGTTGGGGTTTGTAGCCAAAACAAAATACTTTCTCTTGGGAAAAAAGAACATTACCACAGGTGATCGAAGAAAGGAGGAGCGAAGTTACCAGGCAACTGGACAACACCTTTTATTTGTATTTATTTATTCATTATGTTATTTGTTTGTCAAACATGTACAAGGTAGCAAGTATAAGTATGAACATAAGCATGAAAAAAAGGAAGTAAATACAGATAAATGGGGACAGTTAGACAGGGATGGTAGGCACGCTGGTGTGCTTATGCATGCCCCCTTTATGGACCACTTAGGAATGGGGTGAAGTCCAAGGTAGGCAGTTTAAGGTTGAAGCTGTGAGGGTTTGAGGATGAACCAACAGAGTTGGGTAGAGCATTCCAGGCATTGACCACTCTGTTGTTGAAGTCGCATTTTCTGCAATCGAGTTTGGAGCGGTTTACCTTGAGTTTGTATCAATTGTTTGCCCGTGTATTATTGAGGTTGAAGCTGAAGAAGTTGTTGACAGGTAAGACATTATAGCAGACAATTTTGTGTACTATGCTTAGATCAGACTGCAGGCGGCGCAATTCCAGATTGTCCAAGCCCAAAATTTCAAGCCTGGTGGCATAAGGGTATCTCTTGTGAGTAGAGGAGTGAAGTACTCTTCTTGTGAAATATCTCTGGATCGAACTGATGTCCGATACATAGTGTGGATTCCAGGCAGACAAGCTGTATTTGAGAATTGGTCTGGCAAAGGTTTTGTATGCCCTAGTTAACAATTCAATATTATCAGAGAAGAAGCTTCGCTCTTAAGGCCTTTTTGGCAATGCTGTTACAGTGAGCTCTGGGGCTTAGATCATTTGAGATAAGTACTCCTAGGTCCTTGACAGAGTGAGAGTCATCTACAAGATCATTTCCGCCTAATTTGTATTTGGTGTTCTGATTATTATTATTATTATTATTATTATTATTATTATTATTTGCCAATGTGTAGGACAGAGCATTTGTTAGTTGAAATTTGGAGTTGCTTGGTTGAACCAGGTGGATTGTTTGGGGAAGGGAGAAAATTTTTACTTTTAATTAGGTGAAAACCACAGGAACATCCAGACTCAGTTTTCGCCAGCCTATGCCAATATGATATATCCAATCAAACCATTCTTTGAAGAATTCACCTGCCTCAGAGTTCTGTTTGCTATGGGTTTATTACTTGGAACCCTGACAATGGCTGCCCTCACCTGGATGTATAGATAACTGTAGTTCATATCTGGCATGCCTGTCCTGTTTAAGGATGCGCCTCTTCCATACAGGATCGGGGAAATGGTATATAAGGAAAGAGTCTTAATTCTTTCCCCTGTTGTAATCTCAATACAAAAAAAAAATCATCTCAAACATAGTTTTAAATTTATTAGAGAAGTTCCTCTTGGTGAAAATAATGCTATGCTGATGCTCAGAGTCTATCTTGGAATAGAGTAGGAATATCTCTACTCTTCATTCTGGGTGAATGAATCTTTTCAGCCATTTTATGTTTGCTTTTCTTAGAAAAATGTTTGCTTTTCTATTTAGAGGCCATCCTTACCAAGGGCTGAAAAGGTCAACTCAGAAAATTCAAGCCTCGGGAGGAAGGAAATATATTTTCTATGGGAACAGACAGTTATAAAAACTTTATCACCCTTGTAAGGGAGAAATAGAATCATATATATAAGTGCTATAGGCAAGCAAGGAAAGGCATGTTAAGGAGGAGACATGATAGTTTTGCAAAGGAACTTTAGGTAACAAGGAGAAAAGAAACTGATCTGAATGCAAAAAAAAATTAAAAAGCAGAACAACAGGACAAGTGGAGTAAAACAAGCTGAAAGAAATTGTTTCAGCGCTAAATCTCAGCTGATAAAGGGAAGCCATCTGATTATGCTTAAACCGAAGTGTTTCTCTGAGAATGTTACGCTTAACTGAAAAATAGGATTTTATATCTATTCTGTCTCCCTACAAAATATCTTTATAACAACTATAAAATTGCTTTTTTAAAACTGTAGCAAAATCTAAATTTATTGTTGGTTTAATATTGGTCTGATGACAATATAGGCGGTATTAAAAATGTAATAAATGACAAAAGGTTGTTTTTATGAAAGCAGCCAGTAAGAGGTGGTTTTCTTCTACTTTCCCTTTTATAGTTCAGACCATCACAGGCTTGGTATGAAACATTAAAATATACATTTCCATGTTCTATGTTTCCAGTTCTGTTCCTCTTACATGCATTAGCTATTTAATAATTTAATAACTAATAACTGAGTGGTGGCTCAGTGGCTAAGACGCTGACCTTGTCTATCGAAAGGTCAGCAGTTCAGCAGTTCGAATCCCTAGTGTCACGTAACGGGTTGAGCTCCCGTTACTTGTCCCAGCTTCTGCCAACCTAGCAATATGAAAGCATGTAAAAAATACAAGTAGAAAAATAGGGATCAACTTTGGTGGGAAGGTAACAGCACTCTGTGCGCCTTTGGCATTTAGTCATGCCGGCCACATGACCACAGAGATGTCTTCGGACAGTGCTGGCTCTTCAGCTTTGAAATGGAGATGAGCACCGCCCCCTAGAGTCGGGAACGACTAGCACATATATGCGAGGGGAACTTTTACCTTTACCTATATAGAGACAGTGATTGATATGTGACTGCCAAAAAAACTGGAGTGAGAAAGGAAAAGAAAACATCCAAATTAAGGGCAGTTTACTACTTTGCTGACAGCAAGTTGATCTGTTTTTTCGAATATTCAAGTCATCTCCAAGGGAACAGTATTTACTCTACACTTTATTAGTGTCTTGCAGACGCAGGGCAAGGTTAGATGGTGATTGTGGATGGGCCGATTGTAGTGAACTGAAACCAGAAGACTGGCAATGGAGCCATTTGCATGAGATGTTTTCAGGATCACAGGTTCATCTTATGTTATCATTCAGCATTCCTAGTGAAGCACATTGACTCAAATCTGATCCTTAATGTACACCACAAATAATTGAAAGGCGAGTTGTCAACTTCGCTTGACAGATCCAAGTTCAAACAGCAGAGTTTGCAAACTTCTTTAGGCAGTTCTGTGGATTTGGAACTTATTGGAATGGATCGGTCTATTAAAGAAACACAATCAGACTTCTTATGATTAAAGCAAGAAAAAGCAAAAGGACTACATTGCAACATTGTCCCATAAAGTAAAAGCATATTTTCTGATTAATAAAATAGAAACATATGGCATAATTATGTATGCTTATCCCAAAGTAAGATGCTATAGTGTTCAGTGAGATTTACTCTCAAATAAGTGTCAACAGACTGTTTAAACCACAGATTTATGTTGACTAATCTTGCAGGGACGGGGAAAAAAGCAATAAAGAAACTTGGCCATAATAAATAAAACCATAATATTGATATTTCTTTAAGGTGCTAAATGACTTATTACTGAGTTGGAAATTATAGCTTTAAAATCTAAAAGGTAACATGTTCTATGCACATATTAAACTTTTAATTAGAATTTGCAAAAGTTTAGTATGTAGCAGTGGTGAAATCTGAATTTTTTTACTACCAGTTCTGTGGGCGTGGCTTGGTGGGTGTGATGAGGCTTGGTGGGTGTGGCTTGGTGGGCAAGCCAGGGGAAGGATACTGCAAAATCTCCATTCCCATCCCACTCCAGGGGAAGGATATTGCAAAATCTCCATTCCCACCCCACTCTGGGGCCAACCAGAGGTGGTATTTGCCGGTTCTCCGAAGTACTCAAAATTTCCGCTGCTGGTTCTTCGAACTGCTCAAAATTTCCACTACCGGTTTTCCAGAACCTGCTGGATTTCACCCCTGGTATGTAGGTTAATATAGTCCAGTCCTACATTGTGCTACAGAAAGCACAATGTCAATCTCAGAGCTCTACTGAAGCTTCAAGTTGAGCCTTGTACGGAAGGACTTCTGTACATTGGTCCAAGCAATGAAAAGCATGAGTAACACTGGGCCTAAATCATCTCCCAATTTCCCCAAAAAGTTATTTTCTGTTTTTTTTTAAAAAAAGGGTAGCAATATCTTGCATTTTTGAGAGCAGTAAAGAGACAATTTCAGGAAGTATTTTTGGTTTGGTTTAGTTTGGTTTGGGAAGAAAGCACATAGCTTAACATAGCAACATAATCTACTATTTGTTTGTTTTAAGTGAAATAATTATCAATAAAGGCGTTCTCTGCTTTGGCAACAATGTAGAAAATTATCTGCATACTACAGCAGCTTTAGAAACATTAACTAGATGGTGGTGTGATCACTAATTGACAAGCTGAGACAGGTACTTTCCCTTAATTAGATTTAAGCATTCCCAACATTGTACCAACTGGAAAAAAATGCACACATTCAAATGAATATGGCAATATTTTCTTTCTTTTACATAAGGCAAAGCTGTCTAAATATATGCTGTGGTCCGCCAGCAGCCTGCAGAGCTGGCAGTGGAGTTGGACAGTGAGGAGGCTGAGGAAGAACATGGGCCAGTCCTGGAGGCTGGGGAAGGCCCAGATGAGGGCTCTGCATCAGAGGCAGAGATGGGGCCAGGGCCATCTGGGAGTGATGTACGGACTCCAGAGCCTCCAGAGGATGACAGCAGAGAGGCAGAGGAACAGGATGAGCCTGTTCCTAATGCACGCGTGAGAAGAGCTGCCAGAAGGCAAGAGCAGCTAAAGCAAAAAGGACGACTCGGGAGTAGGGCCAAGAGATGATTGGCCCCTCCCATAAGGCTTAAAAGACCAGCAACGGCTCTTGGGCTCTTTGATGGAAAACAATGTTGATAGATTTGCTTCTTGTCTTGCATTTATTTCTTGTTGGCGTCTTCTGCTTCTGAACTTTTGCCAAGAAAAGCCTTTGGCAGGTTGCCTAATTAGACCAAGGTTGGTGATAAGGCTGAAGAATTGTTATAAAGAAATTGTTTTGATTTAGTTTAGACTATGCTGAGAATGAGTTAATTCTCAGCTGTTCTAATAAAGTCTGTTTGTTTTCGAACTGATTGCGTCTGACAATACCTACTTGGGCCTGGGTCAAAACAATATATGCCAATTGCAGATGAGGTGACAATAGTATATTATTTTTGACTGTAAGAATAGATTGTTTTATAAATGAAGGCAAGTATATGTGTCCCAGGATAAAGTTGCAGGATCCCATCTGGGTCAGGCACTGGGACCAGAGATTTTGTCTTCAGAGCTTTTGGACTTGTTTTGGAGCCTGAAGATGGGCTCCGGTGCAAGTCTGAAAGCTCAGAACACAAAACCTTTGGTCCTGCTGCCTGACCCAGATGGGATCCTGCATAGATTATTTCAGCAAATATTTGTCCATATTGAAAATGCCCATCTTCAGAAAGAAAGAAAAATTGTAGCAAACCCCACAAACCTGGCTTATTTCATAATATTGCCATTAGAAAGGGTGTAAAGGCTATTGCTTGTTTTCTCTGTACCTGGATATGAAATATTAATGTGCACAATTCTTTCCCCAACCTGAAGATCTGAAGTTGCTTTTAAAATATTGGAATCTGTAAAAGTTTGCATTGACTGGTCATAAACATCTAACGTTTACTCTGTGTTTATTTATGAGAAGACAAGAGACTAGAATGATGCAGTACTATTTACACATACACTGCTGAAGATTTTTTTTCTGAATACACATTTATAGGATTGCTACTATTGCAGATAAAGAATATAATGAACAGAGGAAGTTAGCAGTCTGGTTTCTGTAAGAGAAATTAGAAAGAGAAAACGTTATAAACCAAATTAGTATTATAACCATTTCAGAGAGTCAACTATTAGCAAAACAGTCCATCAACAGATACAATAAAGTTATATTTGTTTTGATCACACCAGGAGACATATTTTTTTTCTAATTTCCAGGCTTAATTGTTGATTATTAATAGTACCCTTTTGATGCTTAAAACAGCTAAGGGCACCCATTAAATTTTCCTTTGAATCTTTTCAGCACAATATTTCTTTCTTTCTTTTTTCTTCCAAAGGATTTACTGTTCCTTTTGTTGTCACTTCTGCTGTTATCCTCAGGACTTACTGTAGTAGTCCATCCCAGGAGTCGTGCATTTTATTTTATTTATTTATTTTAAAAAATGCCTCATTAAAGTTGTCATCTCTGTGACATTGTGTTTTTGATGAAATAATGTTGTTAGCAAGTTGCAAATGCTTATCCACAGGTTTTGAAATAAACTAACAAATATATTGTTGATAGAAAAGCAAAAAGGACAGTAGATATCAAAGTTTCCAAATTCTTCTCTAATCTTTCTCTAGAAGCTAGTATTCAAAGAAGTTGCTGATCGGTTCAACAAGCTATGAAATGCAGCTTTTCCATCTCATATCAAGGTCCAATTCTCATCATGTGCTTTACCCAATTAGCCATGAAGCCAATCATTCTGTTCATCTATTATTCTGATAGGACACAATCAAGCTACATTTTTAAAAAAATCACCATTTGTGGAATCCAAACTCATCCCTCCCACCCTGTTTCCAAAATACATCTAATGTTCATAAGCCCTTCTAAGTGTCTACGTTGTCCTGACCCAATTGAACATTGGAATAGGCCCCTGATGGTGAACCTATGGCACGCGTGCCACAGGTGGCACGTGGAGCCATATCTGCAGGCACGCGAGCTGTTGCCCTAGCTCAGCTCCCCAGCTGATTTTCGGCTAGCCCTGCCCACACCATCCCTCCCCTCCCAGGAGTCTCCACTCATCCCGTTTTGGATACCAGGTAAGTACAGGGCTTGTGCAGAGGCTCTGGGCGGGCGTTTTTGGCCTCCAGAGGGCCTCCGGTGGGGGGGAGACTTTTTTTGCCCTCTCTAGGCTCCAAGAAAGCTTCTGGAGCTTGGGGACGATGAAAACCATGCCTGGCGGGCCCACTGGAAGTTGGGAAATGGGCCATTTCTGGTCTCCAGAAGGCATCTAGGGGACAGGGGAGGCTGTTTTTGCCCTCCCCCGGCTCCAAGAAAGCCTCTGGAGCCTGGGGTGGGTGAAAAAGGGGGACTACCAGAAGTCTGGAAATGGGCTTCAGGGAGGCCTGCTAGGCCCAAAAGGGGGCGTGGGGGGTCGCGCATGCATGCTCAGGTGGGTGGGGCATGGGGGGCATTGAATTATGGGTGTGGGCCCACAGGTGTGTGACCCTTTTGCGCTCCCCCTGCTTTTGGCACCCAATGGCAAAAAGGTTAGCCATCACTGGAATAGGCCTTCGGGGTTGTTTGTTGTCCTTTTAGACCTGCCAAATTACAACAGGTAGTTGAAGCCACAAATGGAGGAATGACATTATTAGGTTTATGATTACAGATAGGCAAGAGCAACCCAGAGCTCAGATAGTCCCCCTGACCCTTTTCTGGTTCCTAAAGTATCCCAACCACAGTTGTTCTTCTTGCTATTGTTGTCCTGATGAAATGATACAAAACAGATGTAAAAATTTGAAGGAAGAAATGGTGCACAACTCTAAGGAGAAAGCTCATATTTTATTGAAATGATGATCCCTGGGTTCCAGCATACATACGAAGAGGAACAGAGAACAGCCAAAAGGTAAAATAAGATTCTGATTTGTCATAATACCTTAGGACTATATAAGAAAAACCAGGCAAGTTTTGTTGCGTAAGGACAGACTTTTATTATTGAGGAAAACTGTGCTTTTTAGAGGTGGCAGCAATGGTGGAAATAGCCATTATCTCTTGTTAACAAGTGGAGGAACATTGATGGGACCTGGCACGTGCTCTTAATTGACAATGAAACATCTGCAGTTTTGCACAGTTATATTGCCACCTCTTTCTTATTAGATTTGCTTTAGAAAATTGCATAAGGCTGGATCTTCACCGCCTCTAGTCAATTTCATTCTGCCTTTGTTAAGGTGAGCAACACTTCTTTCTTTTTGGTAAGGAAAGGATTAGGGAAGATTTGTTCTGGGAAGGGAATCATTTCCTTAGGTATGATGGGATTATGCAAAGAGGGGAGATAATCTGGTCCCTGTCTTGTCACAGGGCAGAGACAGATGTCCTAAAAATACTCTTTATTTTAGTCATAATGCCTCTCTCCTGCCAAAAAAGATACCCCAACCTTTTAAGATCAAATATAATGTCTAATTTCTTTATCTACTAGCAACATCAGGAACCGAGCTGACAAATGCAAGAATTTGAATAGAATTCAAATATGGGTACACTGGCAAGCACTTGCATGCATCTGTTTATTTTTCATCAACTGAATGAATGTCCCATGTGCACTGCATTACAGTGGTCTATGCACATTGTGATGAGTGTATGAGCTACATGTACTAGGTCCTCCTGTGCCAAGTGAGACCATATTTGTTTTATCAGTTGCACTTGAGCAAAGCACATCACACTCCCCAGATCATAAATTCTACCTGCTAATTCAGTAGAAGCTGCTAATCCAAAAATAGAAAGAAGAAGGAAGGAAGGAAGGAAGGGAGGGAGGGAGGGAGGGAGGGAGGGAGGAAGGAAGGAAATAATATACAATTTTAGAAAACAAATAACTGGTATAAGGTATAACTTAATTTGGAGACTCAGTTAGAAGGTGATTCAGTCAATGCTCAAAACTGAATTAGAATTCCAAGTTGACAAATCAGCATGAGTGGAAATGGATGCCTCCAAATTGATTCAGTCTGTTTAGAAGACTTATATAAATAATCAGAAATGTTTTTTTTTTCCAGATTAATTTTAGATTGACAATTGGGACGGGTGTTCTTGGTGTTCTCTAAGCTTGTTTATTTTCTTGCAGATATTTCATTACCCAAACTACCCGTGTTTCCCCCAAAATAAGACCCTGTCTTATATTTTTTGAACCCCAAAATAAGCGCTTGGCCTTATTTTCGGGGAGGTCTTATTACTTTGGGACACATGGAGCAAGATGGGGCTCCTCTTGCCGTCTTATCTGATTTCCAGCTCTGTGTTTAAATATTTTCAGGGAGGGCTTATTTTCAGGGGGAGGCTTATTTTAGTGCATGCGCTCAAAAGCCCGATTGGGCATATTATCAGGGGATGTTTTATTTTCAGGAAAACAGCGTAGGTAACATCATAAAAACTACACATTGGTGATGTTACCTAGTTTGGGTAATGAAACGTCTTCAAGAAAACAAGTAAGCACAGAGCATCAAGGACCCTTCATATTAACCCTGACCTACAAATATTATCCTTTATTAGATTGACTATTTGATTTGGAAATCCAACTTGGATTGATGTTCTGAACTCCATTTGAAATTTGAACTGAATCAGACCACAAAGATGGGTTAATTATTCAAATCACCTTTCCCCTGATTCACACACACACCGACAGACATCTGTCATACCTGTCATAAACATGCATGTTTGATAGATTTCTAGGAACTGCAGATGTGATTGGAAGGGAGTGTGGGTTCCACCTTTTATCAAACATTTCGGGCAGCACACATTTTCCCCATTGAAAATAATTGGCGATTTCAGATCTACCTCCAAGAGCCTTGGATAGTACAGTGGTCTAAAGCACCCTGTTATTAACACCAGCTGCCTGCAATTATTGCAGGTTCGAATCTCACCAAGGCTCAAGGTTGACTCAACCTTCCATCCTTTCTAAGGTAGGTAAATTGAGGACCCAGTTTGTGGGGGCAATAAGCTGACTTTGTATAAATATACAAAAGTATGAAGGCTATTGCTTAGCGCATTGTAAGCTGCCCTGAGTCTCCGGAGAAGGGCGGCATATATATATATAAAAAAGTATGAATAGAATACAAATTCAGCCTGGCCCATTCGCTGAAAAGGGGGCAACGAAAATAGAGTAAACGTAAAGATGCATGATACAAGGAGATAAGATTGTTTAGACTCCCTCCATTTCACATGAATAAAGTCACTTCCCAAGCGGAATATTCCAATATCTTATTTACACTGAGGAGAAATGAGCCATCCAAGTAGAGTCCAGATTGAAACAAAAGTGGGATATATCAGCTGTGAAAAAGTTTACAATATGGCACAGCATGTCTTCATCTGCATCCTTCTGTAAAATGGGGTGGGTGGGGTGAATAAAGCCTCTGGACATGAACATGTATTGCTGTCTTTACCACTATAGTATGCTCCTGGACATGACATAGAGCCGTGGGTTGCTTTCACATTTTGTTCTCCAATTTTGTTCTGGCTGTCTGCTGATTTCATCAATAAATCAAGAAGCTTGCTGTGATCTGCAAGAGAGGAAAGTCTGCTCATCTTGTGGGCATTGTATTAATTCTAGTGGTGAGATCAGGAAGAAGAGATATCTAGAGTGTTGTGGGCACATAACCAGCAATAAACCTGACTGAACCCATGTTAAGAACCACTATCAAGGCCTACCTTGTGATAAGGCAGCAAAATGCAGTACTTCTCCACCGTTATTGCATTGGCAGATTGGCATTCTACAGCCCTGTTTCAGGTGAGATGAGCCCTTTTGGGTGAAGGAGGCCTGGGAAATCTTTTGCATGGGCATGCAGGAGAATTTCCTCAGGATCTGTTGGACAAAAGCACTCAGATTTGTTCCCAATTAGGTGCCAGTTGTACTCAGTGGTGAAATCCACTTACCTTCGTTACCGGTTCGGGAATGGGAGCCCATGGGAGCGCACGTGAGCCTCTTCTGTGCATGTGCAGAGGGTAAAAAATGGGACATAATGACATCTCAGTGGGTGGATGGAGCCTCCTGCTGCCAGCGCTACCGGTTCGCACGAGCCGGATAGATCCGGCTGGATTTCACTGCTGGTTGTACTCCAGGTTCAGAAGAAACAGTTGTGGAGTTATCTGGGAATGATTTGAACTTGTTGGATCTGAGAAAATGGACAACAAACTTAGGTCCGTGATTGCAGACACCTGCTCTTTAGATCTATGCTGCTCCAGGCTTGTGAAAGTGGCCTGGTGGTTATCATGTGAATGGGTATATTAGCAGTGGTTAATTTCTTTCACTGAGGGGGCTGTTCTGTTATACCTTAAAAAGCCTTGGTTCGTTGCCTTCTTAAGAAGCCATTGCTAAACCCACTATAACTGGACCAATTTCATCCAATATCTAATTTCCTTTTTGGGGAAAGATAGTTGAGAAAGTGATTGCAGAAATTTTTTCAGAGGATCTTGGATTATCTAAATCAGGGGTCTCAAACTGGTGGCTTACAGGCCGGATGCACCACGCACAGGCCATGCCCACCCTGACTGGGGAATAAATAGAAGGAAAGGGGAGTGGTTGTCATAGGAGACAACAGTTTGTATTTCTGAAGCTTTTGCTCATTGTGTTCTGTGCATCAAAGACTGCTTGCCAGAATTTAATTTGCAGCCTTTCGGCCAGAAGCTCACGGCCTTGCAATTATCACAAGGAACTGATAAGGTCTGTTGCTGCCATTAACTCCTTGAAGGACTCTTGCCTGGACTTTTCGGTGGGTGAATGCCATTAATTCACAAGAGGTAAATAAAGAGGGGGTTTTCGTGACAAGGAGTCTGTTTCTTGCTTCTGTTAAGGCTGGGTCAAAACACTGCCCTAGGCTCCTTCTATGTAGGATGTCTCAGGATTCAGGGTTCCCTATTTTTTAACATCTACTGCATATGAGGCCATTAGTTGAGCTCATCCATCACCATGAGCATATTAATGATACCCAACTATACATCTGGGCCAGTGGTGAGTTGCCCCCAGTTTGGATCGGTTCACAAGACCCGGTAGTAAAACTGGTGGGAGGCTCCACCCACTGACCTGGACATCATCATAGGTGATCTGCGCATGTGCAGAAGAGTGTGCGCACATGTAAGTAAAGCGAGTGAAGCGAGGTAGTAAAGGTAAGTAGAACCCATCCCTGATCTGGGCCCCTGGCAAATTAAGCAATACCATAGTTAAAGTGATGTATTAGTCTAGTGTTTGGAGGCTATGAAGATCTGAATGGGGAAGAACAGGCTTCAGATGAACCCTATCAAGACTGAGTAGCTTTGGGTTTGGGGACCACAAGTTATAGGATTATGCCATCTTTGGTGCTAGATGAGGCCACAATATCCCAGACAGACCCGAAGTGCTATCCTCACAATGCTGCTCATAGAGAAAATGGCAGTCATGGATAGAACAGCCTTTGCATAGCATCATGTTGTGTACTACTTATGCCCTTTCTTGGATTGGGATGCACTACTCACAGTCACTCATGCTCTAGTGACCTCCATATTGCACCGACAGGCCTGACGATCCCAGGGAATCAAAGACTTTAGATGGCTCCACTATTGAGTTGGATGGACTCTTTCTCACTCTGCTTGTGGTTGATATAATTTTTAATTAATCTCTATTTGTAATATTGATTTTTATATTTTTAAATGACTGTTTTTATATATGTATTTTTATTGATTCTTATATGTCACCCAGTTTTGTGAAACTGGCAGCTATATCAATTTGATAAACAAATCAGTAAGATCATATCCAGGATTTAAGTTGATGTCTCCTTTGGGATAACTAGGATCCATACCGAGAATGAGTCAGAGGAAAACATTAAGAGGGGTGCCTGGGTTATATCCGCAAAGTACAAGACATTGCAATACTAATTCTGTGCTTCAGCCAAAATATGACATCTCAAATCTTTCTAAGACTAGACTTCTACTGTTTACCATAAAGCAAACATGTCTTTGGATCCAAAGGCCTGAATAAAATGGCTCCCATGCAACCTTTTCTTTCACTCTTAATAAGATTTTATACTGTATGTTCTGGATCAATACAACCTGTGGAGAAACTAATGTACTATTGACCCTATAGAGCTTAGAAATGGCTACTAATGTATTTTTGAACTGTTATGCACTTGTCAAATAAGCCCTTACTAATAGAAACACAGGCAAAGGGTCTACCTGAATTTATATAACAAAAGGACTTCTGCAAGAACTGGGTCAGTTCTTGAGAGTCTTCCAAACTCAAGAACTTGAGTCAACTGATAGCATTGCAACAGGAAGATGGAAACATTCTCCCAAAGCAGGAAACCTAAAATTGGCTTATTTGTTCTAGAGGAATACACTTGTTCATGCAGGACAAGCACAGAAGAATGGCAGTTTCTGAATAAATATTAGGTACACAGTGATATAACTGGGAACTTTTAATTTGATTTGCTGCACTGGGAAGGAGATTGGACTCCACGGCTCTAGTGCTCTTTTTAACTCTCTCATTTTCTGATTCAATTCTGTTTCAGTGACATTAACTGGAACAATTATCTTCTGTTTTATACTGTTAGCAGCAGGCCTGGTTTCTGCAAAAGAGAATAATTCAGCTGCATCAATAATATTAATATGATATTACCATTTGCTTAAGAACCTCCTCCACCTCTCCAAGAATAGGAAATATTTTTAATTATTGATTGGTTGGAAGTATAGTGAAAGAGCTATTCAACTGGGCTTGTGATAAGCTATTTAAAAAACTTTTCATTGGATTCAGATTGATTGCTTAAAATTTGGTTTATAAAAATTGCAGGTTGCACAAAACCACTGGGTATGTTATTAGCACAATGCCAAGTAGTTAATCCTGAGCTGTCTCCTTTAAAATAATTACCATAGATTTCTCGTTACAGTAAAAGGTACAGGTTCCACTCGCACATATGTGCTAGTCGATCCCGACTCTAGGGGGCAGTGCTCATCTCCATTTCAAAGCCGAAGAGCCAGTGCTGTCCAAAGACATCTCCGTGGTCATGTGGCCAGCATGACTAAACACCAAAGGCGCACGGAATGCTGTTACCTTCCCACCAAATGTGGTCCCTATTTTTCTACTTGCATTTTTTACGTGTTTTTGAACTGCTAGGTTGGCAGAAGCTGGGACAAGTAATGGGAGCTCACCCTGTTACGCAGCACTAGGGATTCGAACCGCTGAACTGCCGACATTTCGATCGACAAGCTCAGCATCTTAGCCACTAAGCCACCATGTCCCTTTGTTTTCTCATTAGGAAACACTACATCTAAAAAAATTGATGCACAATTTAAAAAGTTTTTATTTTATACAACATAAGGCGAAGTTATAGAATAATTAAACAGAAAAGTACAGGTTGAAGAGAAACTTTAATGTAATGGTTGAGGTTTTGGACTAGCACTGGAGAGACCCAGGTTCTAGCTATGGAAGCTTACTGGGTGACTTTTGACATCAGGATTATCGTGGAGGAGGGGGAATAACAGCTAGCATAATGTATACTGCCTTGAGCTGCTCTACAGAAGGCAGGAAGTACATCTAGCAAATAAATATTAAATGAATCGTCTTTCTTCCTATCAGGCTCAGCTATCACTTGATTGCACTCAAATCAGTACAATGATGATGGCAGCAAAGGAGTTGACACAAGGAGTGAATGATGATTTTTCCAGAAAACCAGTGTCCCCTGTTAATTCTGTTGGAATTACTTTATATAAAGATTTGATAGACTTGAAGCCAAGAGTTCAGTTTTGCAAGGTTTTGTGGTTTAATCATTCTGTGTCTGGTTATCCAATGTGTTGACTTGCTAACCATCTCAAAGGTAAAAGCAGTCAAATTTTGTATTTTTGTATGAAGTCACATTTTAACAAAACAGTTGGTTTGTTGTTGCTACTTGTTTAAAAAGGCAATTACTGTTTCTACAATTAAACAGCACAACCTGAATCCATCAACGTCTACTGTAAGTCCTCCTGTAACAACTCCTCCTCTTTGTTATATAGAAGATATGGGCTCTTTAAGAAATCCTTCAGAGGAAACATTGAGCTCTATCACTAAAGCTGTTGACAGTACTAAAAAAGAAGGTGACTTATTCACAGAGGTGGGTTTCAGCAGGTTCTGACCAGTTCTGGAGAACCAGTAGCAGAAATTTTGAGTAGTTTGGAGAACCGGTAAATACCACCTCTGACTGGCCCCGCTCCATCTATTCTCTGCCTCCCGAGTTCCAGCTGATTGGGAGGAAATGGGGATTTTGCAGTAACCTTCCCCTGGAATGGGGAAGAAATGGGGATTTTACAGTATCCTTCCCCTGGAGTGGGGAGGGAATGGGGATTTTACAGAATCCTTCCCGTGCCATGCACACCAAGCCATGCTCACCAAGCCATGCCATGCCATGCCCACCAAGCCACGCCCACAGAACCAATAGTTAAAAATTTTGAATCCCACCACTGCTTATTCAGTTGTGCTAATTTCCTCAATTTTTTTTTTATTTTTATTTCCAATTTATATACCGCCCTTCTCCCTGAGGACTCAGGGCGGTGTACAGCCAGACATAAAAAACATGAAATATAAATATTAAGACATTTAAAATATATATAATTTGGCTACAAAATTTAAAACTCACAGACCAATTAAAATATTAAAAATATTTTAAATTTCTTCTTAAGCCAGCCCGGCTTGTTGGAAAAAATGTGTTTTTAGGGCACGGCGGAAGGCACTGAGGTCATGAATTCTCCTAATCTCCGGGGGCAACTGGTTCCAGAGGGTGGGTGCCCCCACAGAGAAGGCTCTCCCCCTGGGGGTCACCAGCCTACATTGTTTGGCTGATGGCATCCTGAGGAGGCCCTCTCTGTGGGAGCGCACGGGTCGATGGGAGGTCATCGGTGACAGCAGGCGGTCTCGGAGATAACTAGGCCCTATGCCATGGAGCGCTTTAAAGGTGATCACCAACACCTTGAAGCGCACCCGGAAGACCACTGGAAGCCAGTGCAGCTTGCGCAGGAGCGGTGTTATTTGGGAGCGCCACGCTGCTCCCGTCACTACCCGCGCGGCCGCATTCTGGACCACTTGGAGCCTCCGGGTGCTCTTCAAGGGGAGCCCCATGTAGAGAGCATTACAGTAGTCTAGGCGGGAGGTGACAAGGGCGTGAGTGATTGTGCACAGGGAATCCCGATCAAGAAAGGGCCGCAACTGGCGAATCAGGCGAACCTGACAAAAGGTTCCCCTGGCTACAGCCGTCAGATGTTCCTCCAAAGACAGCTGCCTATCCAGGAGGACTCCCAGATTGCGAGCCCTTTCTGCGGGGGCTAAAGACTCGCCCCCGATAGTCAGTGATGGAGTCAACTGACTATATCGGGATGCCGGGAACCACAGCCACTCCGTCTTGGACGGGTTGAGCTTGAGTTTGTTTCTCCCCATCCAGATCCGCATGGCTTCCAGGCACTGGGACATCACTTCGAGGGCATCATTGGGGTGGCCTGGGGTGGAGATGTACAGCTGGGTGTCATCAGCATACTGATGGTATCTCACCCCAAAGCCACGGATGATCTCACCCAGCGGCTTCACATAAATGTTGAACAAAAGGGGCGAGAGGACCGACCCCTGCGGCACTCCACAAACGAGAGGCCTCGAGGTCGACCTCTGCCCCCCTGTCAACACAAACTGCGACCGGTCGGAGAGAAAGGAGGAGAACCACTGTAATACAGTGCCCCCCACCCCCAACTCTTCCAGCCGGTGCAGCATGATACCATGGTCGATGGTATCAAAAGCCGCTGAGAGATCTAATAGGGCTAGGACAGAGGAACATCCCCTGTCCCGAGCCCTCCAGAGATCATCGACCAATGCGACCAATGCCGTCTCCGTGCTGTGCCCAGACCTGAAACCCGACTGGAACGGATCCAGATAAGATGTTTCCTCCAGGAATTGTGGAAACTGTTGTGCAACCACACTCTCAACAACCTTCGCAATAAAGCGGAGGTTGGAGACAGGACGATAGTTAGCTAATACTGCCGGGTCCAGGGAAGGCTTCTTGAGGAGGGGCCTCACCACCGCCTCTTTCAAGGCGGCAGGGAAGTGACCCTCACTCAAAGAAACGTTGATAATACCCTGGAGCCAGCCTCGTGTAACCTCCCGGGAGGCCAGTACCAACCAGGAGGGACACGGGTCCAGTAAACATGTGGCCGCACTAAGTCTCCCCAAAATCCTGTCCACATCATCAGGAGTCACAGAGTCAAACTCTTCCCAGATAACATTCTCAAGACTATTCCTTGTCACCCTGCCCAGATCTACCCAGTCGGAGTCCAAATCCCCCCGAATCTGAGCAATTTTGTCATACAGGTATCTTCCGAAATCCTCCGCCCTGCCTTCCAAGGGATCCTCCCGCACTCCCGCATGAAGCAGAGAGCAGGTCACCCTGAACAGGGCGGCCGGACGATTCCCTCATGGTGCAATAAATGTGGAAAAGTAGTTCAACTTTGCCGCTTTTATCGCCACTAGGTAGGTCTTAATACCAGTGTTCGATCTTACCAGTGTTCGATCAGATTCAGCGAGACTGGCCCTCCAACCACTCTCTAGGCGTCTTTTCCGGCGCTTCATCTCTCTCAGCTCCTCAGTAAACCAGGGAGCCGCTCGAGATCCGTACCGGGTCAGAGGCCGCAAAGGCACGACTCGATCCAAGGCTCCACCAGCTGCCCGATTCCAGGCAGCTACCAGGTCCTCGGCCGAGTTGTGTGCCAGATCCTCAGGAAACGGCCCAAGCTCCATCTGGAACCTATCAGGATCCATCAGGTGCCTGGGGCGGACCCATCTAGTTGGTTCCGCCTCCCTGCGGCGGGGTGTAGCGGTTCGGAGATCTAGGCGAAGGAGCGAGTGATCAGACCATGACAAGGGTTCTATGTCTATACCCCCTATAACCAGATCACTCAACCACTGGCCAGAGACAAAAATCATGTCCAGAGTATGCCCCCCCCCTATGAGTGGGGCCATGAACTAATTGGGTCAGGTCCATGGCCGTCATGGAAGCCATGAACTCCCGAGCCACCTCAGACGTTTCACCAACGGAAGGCAAGTTGAAATCACCCATGACCATGAGCCTGGGTGTATCCACTGCCACCGTGGCTATCACGTCGAGTAGCTCGGGCAGGGCTGTTGCCACGTGGCAGGGAGCCAGGTACGTGAGCAGCAAGCCCAACTGAACCCCATGACCCCATTTCATAAGGAGGGACTCACATCCGGCAATCTGTGGCACAGTGGTCTCCCTCGGACCTAGATCTTCGTTAATAATAACCGCTACCCCCCCTCCCCTCCCCTGGGCCCTTGGCTGATGGAATGCTCTGAAACCTGGTGGGCACATCTCAACCAGAGGGACCCCTCCCTCTGGACCCAACCAGGTTTCCGTAATACCTGCCAGGTCCGCTCCCCCCTCCTTTATAAGATCACAGATGAGGGGGGCCTTATTTACCACGGACCTGGCATTGCACAGCATCAACTGAAGGCCCAGATCCTGAGTATCTGTGCTACCTAGTGTCCGAGTGGAGCTTTGGAGACCGGGGCGAGCAATCGCTCTCAAATAGCGAGTGCGCGCCCCCGACACATGATGTGGTCCCCTGCTCCCGCCATATCTGCCCCTCCCAACTACCGTGCTGATGGTGCAACCCTCATAAATATGATCCTCCGTCCCCCCTCCAATCCCTTGTTCTGCACCCCCCAAACCGTTATCCCATGCCGGGCTAGGCTCTGACCATGGAGGATGACCCCCCCCATCCCCATCGGTCGTCTTCTCAATTCCCCTTAAAAAATTATTACAAACCCCCCTCCCCGGATCCCTTAAAATCTTATTAAAACACTTCACCAAAAAGCCCCACACACCCTTCTTTGCGTCATACCATCTCTCCGGACTCCAAAGTCCGTCATCGAGATAGGCCCTTGGTAAGGTGGAGGGCCAAACCTGCGAGAGGGGGGAATCTCGCAGGGCAAGCAATTCAGATACTGAGTACATCAAGACCCTTGGGGGGGGGAATAGTCCAAGGTCAGAGACCACCAGATGTTGAAAACATAGAGGGACAGAATTCTGATTCATGGTCCAAGTCACCGGGCTCCATTGCCCTCTCACAGCAATGGAGGGGAAGGCAGATACAATTCAACCCCCGGAAGTATCCTGGCCGGCTCTCCTCTCACAAGGCCGACCAGGAAAACTTAGATGATAATCCAGGAGTGAGGTGGCCATACTCCGCCTTCCACTGGCCTCAGGTCCATGGTTCCAGTGCCCCCTTGGGTTAGGAGCATCAAGGGGTCGAATCCTCCAGCTCACACAGAGTGTTCAAATAGTTCAGGAGATATCTTCCGGGGCAGGAAATAGATGGCAATATGAGGGGGGGGGAGAGTGGAAATAGTTCAGCAGACCCAAATAAATGGGGCTGTTATGGCAATAACAAGGTCTAACAAGGTCTAAGCATGGTCCGGGAAGAAGGAGGGGTGGGGGAAATTCAGACAGCAGGAGTCTGTAGTCATTCACCGACCCCACAAATCCCTCAAGCTTCCATTGTAGATGTAGTACTCCCCTATTTTCACCCTCCAGATCACCTAAAGGGGGGAGGGGACTGGGGGATTCCAGGTCCGTATGGGGACAGCCCATCCCCACGGCCAAGCACCCTCCGGCCGCTCGGGGGGTACTTTCCAATCCTCTGGAAAACCTCCATTCTGCAGTTACTGCCAAAAAATCCCACACCGGCTTTGTAGGTATCTGCAGGCCCTTGCAGGCCGCCCCGACCTCGGCTGCCATCCCTGCAGTCGTCGCTGCGGCCGCCGCCACCACCGTCGACATCGCTGCCATTGGCCCTTCCGCTGTCATCCCCAGCCGCCCCTCGCCTCCATAGATCTCATACGAGGCATCGAGGGGTGTGGGGAACCTCCGCAGGGGGCCCCAGCATCGCCGTCTTCGAGGCCGCTGCTGTCGCCCCGCCAGCCGCAGGTAGTCGCCGATATCGCCCTGGCTGTTCCGCCAGGCCTGTGAAGCTGTGCCCACTCTCTAGCGGCGTCTCCCGCCGTCTTCCCTGAAGCCGTTTTTTTTTTCCCCGGCTTTTTTTCAGAGCTGGGATGGTCCGGAGAGCTCGCGAAGCTCTCGAAATGTCCTCCTGACACTCCTTTACCCGGGTGAGTGCCTTAGATGTTCCGCCCGACCCTCCAAAGCCTCCTTAAACCGAGGCATCCCCTCCCAACAATCAGAGATCTCAGTACCGGAACGCCATCTTGAGCATGCGCAGTAATGAGTGATGTGAGGCTTGATCTTTAAAGATGTGACACTGGGTATTTAGCAGCTGGAGAAACACTGAAATGTTGTGTCTCACAAAACAGACAGTCCAAGGTGGGCAACTCCGTATCTTCCAGATATTTTTTGATTCCAACTCTAGAGAAGAGGAGAGTGTTTTCAGACCTTGCTTTTCTAACTCTAGTTCCAGCAAGATTCCCGGCCTGGTCCAGCATAGTATAGTTGTTCAGAATGGGAAAAATGTATCTACCAGTACTTTGCCTTCTGTTTTAGCAGTTGCTTTTCTATAAAAGAGAACATACATACATTTTTTATTGCTCTGCTGGCTTTGGAGAACTCAAAGAGTTGGGCTTATTCGCTTGTATTCTTTTCCTTTCCTATCATTAGTAAATAACAATGCATGTATATTAAAAATACAGGTAGTTCTTGACTTACGACCATAATTTGATCACATATTATAAAAAAAGATGTAGAGATTCTGGAAAGAGTGCAGAAAAGAGCAACAAAGCGGATTAGGTAGCTGGAGGCTAAAATATATGAAGAATAGTTGCAGGAATTGGGTTTGTCTAGTCTAGTGAAAAGAAGGACTAGAGGTGGCATGATAGTAGTGTTCCAATATTTAAGGGACTGTCACAAAGAAGAGCACCAGAAGGCAAGCCAAAAAAACAACAGATGGAAACTAATCAAGGAGAGAAGCAACCTAGAACTAAGGAGAAATTTCCTAATGGTGAGAACAATTAACCAATGGAACAGCTTGCCTTCAGAAGTTGTGGGTGCTTCATCACTGGAGGTTTTATAGAAGAATCAGGACAGCCACTTGTCTAGAATGATATAGAGCAGGGGTGTCAAACTCGTGATGACATGTTATCATCACATGACGTATCGTAACTTTTTTCCCTTTCACTAAACTGGGGATGGGCATGGCCAGCACATGACACATCCGGCCATGGGCTGCGAGTTTGACACCCTGGTATAGGTTGGAGTAGAAGACTTCAAAGGTTCCTTCCAACTCTGTGATTCTGTTATTTCCATTGTTAAACCAGACCATTGTTAAGTGAATTGTGCCCCATTTTACAATCTTTCTTGCCACAGTTGTTAAGTGAATCTCTGCAGTTGTTAAGTTAGTAATACAGTTGTTGGTCAATCTGGCTTCCCCAATGACCTTTGTCAGAAGGTCGCAAAAGGGGATCACATGACCCTGCAATGGTCATTAAACATATGCCAGTTGCCAATGACCAAATTTTGGGGATGCTGCAATGGTCGTAAGTGTGAAAAATGATCATAAGTCACTTTTTTTCGTTGCCATTGTAATTTCAAATAATCATTAAATGAATGGTTGTAAGTCAAGGACTACCTATAAAACTAATACAACGAACAAGGAAATAAGTAAAACAGGAATTGAGATGTAAAATATTTGATGGTAAGAACAATGACCAACAAAAGTAATAAAAGGCTGGACCAAGTAGGAGTTGCAATAGTAGCTGTGCACTGGGGACTAACTTTTTCCCCTAGGGAGAAATCTTTTTTTTTCTCCCTCCCTCCCTCTCCCTCTCTCTTTCTCTCTCTCCCTCCTTCCCCCTCTCTCTCGGTGTGAAAAGAAAAATTATGCAGGATGCACTGTGATCCATCATAGCACAAGAGCTGAGAATCCATAACACATGTGGAGGAATGTGAGAGACTGTGGAAAAGAAGTGGAAGAAGACTGCAGTTTAGGTGAGAAGAGACTACACAGCTCAGATGTGGAAGTCCTAAGTAGAAAGTATTCAAGGAGACTCCACTTTAATTAACTCAGGACTGGTTAGGAATTTACTCTTACAGTTTTGAAGGATGTGTTTTTATCCAGACTACCATTAAAATAGCCTTTCTGAAATCTGAACAGTTCTTAAGCCTCCCTACTTTGCTTATGGAGACCTTGACAAGGATTCAAGTTCTATCACTCTACCAACCAGCCTGTGTTTCATGTTGAAGAGCAGCTCTTCAATATCATAGCTCTACAGCCATCCCAGCTTCTGCCTTCTCCCTGTCTTTTTGCATAACTACTTAGCATTAGAGCAATTTAGCCTTGTTGGACAGGAGAGCTCATAGTTACAGATCTTTCCTAAAGAAATGCTATTTTTCGCAGACATCATGATGTTGTTTTTCAATTCATTCATTCTTCTTAAAAAGCCAGTTCAAGAAGGATACCCATGATGAGTCAACACATCCAGAAGAAATAATCCCAAAGAAAGTAAAGGACCTAGAAAAACCCATCTCTATCCATGAGTAATAGGGAATTGGACTAGATGGGACAGGGTCTGATCCAAAGGGTACTGTTTATGTTCCTGAGTAGAAATCTTTGGGAATCTCCAACCCTGTGGGCATGGAAGAACTCTCTGAACAGCAATAGTTACTAATTCAAAACCTCCTTTGAGAAGAATTTGAGAAGATTTAGAACCAGGTTTATTTCCAAATAATATGGTCAAAAGGAAATATCCTTTTAAAGTCAATACTTCATAGTCATCACTCTCATTCCATGATTCAATCAGGTTCCATGATTGGCCAATCACTTCTTCCATACTTTTCATCTTATTTTCAGTCATTTATGACAGCTAATAGAGTATTCTCCCTCTGGAATGCATTGATTGATTTTATCATAGACCGTTAAAATGCAGCTCTATAGAGATCTATGTAATATACTGACATATTCTCGGAATGCAGATTCACTGATTGCTTCCTCTATATGGAGAGCAGATCTGTGTATGTCCTAGCTCTCCCATGCCAAATTAGCCTTTTCTGTCTTTTAAGGTCCTGGAAATAAGAGTTCGAAATTCAATCAAAATGGCCCTATAGCCCCATCCTGCTACCTGACTTCTGTAACATGTCTATGGAGAGTCTCAGTCATCCAGGTCATGGTTGTCTCAAAGGTGTTTTTTCAAAGGCACTTTCTTTGTTTTCCTTGAAGATGTTTTGCTTCTCATCCAAGAAACCTCTGTCCAATTGTCTTTTGAAAAACTACCTTTGGGCTTCAGTGGTTTTAACGTAATAAATGAAGAACCAGTAAAGCTCTTACCTATACTTACATGAGTAAAAAATGGAACCTTTTAAAACTCTTATATGGTATAAGACAAAACTTCCTGATCGTATTAAATTGAAAGAAGTTATGTCTACTTGCTGAGGAGGCTGGACAGATTTTCAGAAAGCTAAATTTCCTCATTCCAATGCTGCCTAGAAAAGTATTCTTCCCTAAGTATTTAATTCTGTTCAAAGTATTCCTTAAGGTAAAAATTAAGAAAGGGAAAGAAACAGCCATTGTCTAATTTTGCAAACATTCTGACTACTACAAATATTTCTCTCATCAGTATTAGATCAAGCTCACATATAAGGGGTGAAATAGAAGCAGACTTTGCTAACAGAAACAGATTATTGGATGTCTAAAATAATTTGTATGGCTCGACTGGAAGAGGACACTTTAATACAGAACATTTTAAAATGCTGTTCAAGAGCAAGAAGTTATTTGAAGTTATTTTCAAGGGAGAGGCCAGATAATAGGCATTCATTGCAACAAATGAGCTGGCACAATCTGCCACTGAGAGTCGGCTTGAAAACAAAACAAAATGAAAAAAGAGGAGAATACAGTTTGTCATTATCAACAATGATGAAAGCTATACAAAATAAGATGAACGTGCCAGCAGCTAAATGCTGAAAGGTTCCAAGAGATTTGCAAAATTAAGATTCATTGTTAGGGGCCTCCTTCCACTCTTTCAGCAGTAGCCTGCAAATGGATTTCTCTGTATGCTGAAATGCAGGCTTATCTCTGGAAAAAAAAAACAAAGAAGGCAGGTTGTATCTTCTCCCTTCCCATTTCTTAATAATTATTTTAATAATTTACAGGAAACCATTAGAGAAGTTTGGGTCCAAAATGAGATATTAATAAATACAATAATTATGCAGTATTTAGATAAAATTGTTATTAAAATTATTAAAAGGATTGAAACACTACAAAATAAATATATTGTTGTGGTCCGCCAGCAGCCTGCAGAGCTGGCAATAGAGTTGGATAGTGAGGAGGCTGGGGAGGAACATGGGCCAGTCCTGGAGTCTGGGGAAGGCTCGGATGAGGGCTCTGCATCAGAGGCAGAGATGGGGCCAGGGCCATCTGGGAGTTATGCACGGCCCCCGGAGCCTCCAGAGTCGGACAGCAGAGAGGCAGAGGAACAGGAAGAGCCTGTTCCTAGTGCATGCACGAACAGAGCTGCCAGAAGGCAAGAACAGTTGCAAAAGGGTCAACTAGAGAGTAAGGCCTGGAGAGGATTGGCTCCTGCCATAAGGCTTAAAAGAAGAGCAAAGGCACATGGGCCCTTTGCAGGAAAGCAACATTGTTAGTTTTGTTCCCAGTTGGCATCTCTGTTTGATTCTGGACTCCGTGTGGCTTTGCCAAGTAGGTCTTTGGCAGCGTGTCAAGGGAGATAAAGGTTGGTGATTATCCCGAAGGACTTCTCCTGAAGGACTTTTTGCAACTAATTGAGACTCAGCTGTGAATGAACGTAATTCACAGCTGTTGCAATAAAAGAGGTTTTTGGGACTACTTATGTGTTTTAATGACTCAGGAAGCCTAGGTCACAACATATATATGGCACCAAGTAAAACTGTGATTATGGATGTTAACCCCTTCCTGAGCATGCAACCAACTCTTCACAGATATGTGAAAGATTAACAGAATTGGGGTCATCCTGATATCTGAAGGGAGATAATTCCAGAAGGCAGGGGCTACAACATGAAGCCATGCATCCTGGTTCCCACCAGCCAACATTTCTTGGTTGAGGGGACCCACAGCATGACCCACTTGCCTGACCAAATTAGATGTATAGAGAAAACTGAAAAGATGGTTACTTAGTTAACCTGACCTCAAGGCAAAAGATGATAAATAAAAAAATAAAAAAACTTTGTCATTCTATGTGTATACACAGTATACACATACAACGAAATTTGCTTGACACTCAAAGACCAGGTCCCACTCACATAATCCCCAAACACACTCCCACCCACCACAATTCCCCACCCCTAAACCACCCAAACATCCACACAACAGACCAAGTAATACTGCTCAACAGCTCACTGATGGTGGCCCTTTAGTAACTAACATTTTGAATTGTACCTGGAAACAAACAGACATGAGTGACTATGAGCAAAGCCTCCTGATCCAGGAATGAGAGAAACTGGTGTACTACTCTAGGTGGGCAAATGCCCTCCTGGTCATGGGTTCCTCTGCTCTGCTAGTAAGAACTGTGAGACCAAGAAATTTCCCAGACTGTACACTGGGTTTGGCTGGGGCAGTGCCACCCTATCCAGGACTAGAGGTGGAAAAACTTTATCATCAGGGAGTTCAAATACCAATCTATCTTGTTTGAGTTGATTCGAAGCCCATTGCACCCCATCCAGTCACTTATAGCCTCCAGGCACTGAGAAGGAGACATCAACAGCATCATTCAGGTAGCTTGGGAGGTGGAGATATAAAGCTGGATATTATCAGAATGTTTTTTTTTATTGAAAAAATTTTACACATACAAATTCCCCCCCCCTTCCCCAACATTATAAAAATACATATACAAAAAATATAATTCCCTCCCAATCCCACCCTAACCCTCCCCACCACCCCTTTCCCTCCCCTCCCCCTTGACTTCCACTATATGCAATGCTAATAATTCCAAACAATATATATGTTATTCATCCCTACTTTTTCTCTATTTACTAACTCATCAATCAATCCCCCTCAGCTGAAAGCTACATAATATTTTCTAGTCTGATATTTATTCTGTATGTAATCAATCCACTTTTTCCATTCCTGCATATAATTCTCATGCATCTGGTCTTTTAAAAAAGCTGAGATCTTCGCCATTTCTGCAAATCCAGCCATCTTCTAAATCCATTGGTCCACAGTCGGTAGGGCATCATTCTTCCAATATTGCGCAATCAACAACCTAGCTGCTGTCACCATATACAAAATCAATTTTGTTTCTCCCAGTGTAAAGTCCTTAACTATACCTAATAGAAATAATTGCGGAGAGAAAGATATTATCAGAATGTTGATCAATTTTGATCAATCTCAGGGTCAATGGGTCAATTTTTAACTTCAGAAATCTGAACATCAAATAAAGAGCCAAAGATTTCAGAGGATGAAGACTGGAAGTTGAAGCTGACAGACCCACCAGGGTTACTCAATGTTTTATTCTACTCTAGAATGAAAATATCTACCTGCTTCATACTAGACTAGAAACTCTAATACTACCATATGCTGAATAAAGTGAGTTCCCCAGAAAGCAAAGGGGATGGGGGGATAGAAATATCAAACATAATGTACTAATATACTCAACTCTCAGTTTGATATCACAAAGAAACATGATGTTATATCCAGCCATTTTTGCGTCTTACTGCAAACATTAATTCCTCACAATAGGCAATATGCTATTCATTATAATTCTACCAGTATTTGTGCATCCATGCACATTGGTTCCATTTATTCTGTCACTCTCAACTATATAATATTTCTCTTTGATACATTAATTTTCAGCTCTCTATTGCTTGCTGCACCATACAGTTTATCTGACACCTGCTGAAAACCAATCATTTTCTCAGCCAAGAACATGACATCAGTGTATGTACATTCATGTCCCCAGCTAACATGCCTATAAAGTAACTACACATTCATTTTTCATTTATGCATAAATATATCAAAGGGAACATGATGCATGCTTGTTATATTCCCTCTCAATTCTAAACCATTTCACCAAGCTTTCCACTCATATGTTATGTATGTTATATTTCCATCACATATCAGTCTCTTTGGTTCTGACAGGTTCTGGAGAATCAGTAGTGGAAATATCGAGTAGTTCGGAGAACTGATAATGGAAATTTTGAGTAGTTCGGAGAACTGGCAAATACCACCTCTGGCTGGTCCCAGAGTGGGTTGGGAATGGAGATTTTGCAATTTCCCCAGGAGTCGGGTGGGAATGGGGATTTTGCAGTATCTTTCCCCTGGAGTGGGGTGGAAATGGAGATTTTGCAGTATCCTTCCCCTCCCATACCCACCAAGCCACGCCCACCAAGCCACACCACACCACGCCCACTAAGCCATGCTCACAGAACTGGTAGTAAGAAAATTTGAATTTCGCCACTGACTTAGCCCCATATTCATGCAAACTCAAGCCTATTTATTTTATCATTTTCTTTCTCTAAATCGTTATATCTATAATAAAATTCATTTCTCACAATCATGTTTCATAGTGATTTGCTGAAAAGCATGTCTGCACCCATCCTGCCTGACTTAAAGCCATAGAACATTTCCCAAATTTTGTTCACAGTCAATTCTCACAGTCTTTCTATCAGGACTCTGCCAAATATCTTCCCTGGCACATTTAACAAATTAATCTGCCTATTGTTGTTCCATTTATTTCTGCTATTTTTTCCATTTGTATGAGGAACAATTACCCCATTCTTCCAAATGCGAGCATATATAGCCTTCCAAACTTATTAAATTGCACAGCCATTCTCTAAGCAAACAAGCTATTTCCAATGTATTTCCAATTAACACTATGTATCCTTCCAGCTTTACATTTGCAACAATCTCACAGCATTTATGGCCTACTTTTCTCTCTCCCCCCCCCCCCCTCAATCCCCTTGGGCTCTTATATTGATAGCATCCATTTTTATTTCCACTTTAATTTCAGTTTTTTAAACAGCACATTTTTTACTATGCACATCTTTAAAATAATCCATCTGCCATTTCATCACTTCAGTTTCATCCCAAATAATTTCATCCTTTTCAATCTGAATGCCATTCACTGTATGGGGCAGCTCCTTGTGTAACCCTTGAAAATTCTAAAACTGTGTTTCATTTCCATCAAAATTGTTTGCATGTTCTCTTTTCTTTACTTGTAAATGTTGCTTGTTCGGTTTAACGACATTCTACATTCTGTCTATTTAGCTACATGTCTCTTTTTCTCATTTATTTCAGCAATAATTCTCTTTTCTTTAGTTTCTCTTCATCTGCAGCCTTTTTCGTTTCATAATTTTCCATACTTTCCATACTTCTATGGCATAATTTCATGCATTTCATGCAACTTCCATATTTTTTCGTATATTCATTTTCTATTCATTGGGTTGGGGAAAGTATTCTTCATTACATTTTCATAGAGAACTCATATTTTTCCTTCCTGTAATCACTCAGCTTTCACTATAGACTCTTCTAGGTCCATTTTTCCTCTGAGACCTTCCTCTTGACACTATCAAGTAATAATCTGCCCTGTATTTAGAACCTCTTGTCATTATTTTGCTTTTCATTGCTTCTCTCACTTTTCCATCATAAATGATTATATCAATTTTGCTTTTAAATCTGTATTTATTCCTTTGCCGAGAGTACATACGAATAGGTTTATTTCCAAATAATATGGTCAAAAGGAAAGACCCTTTTAAAGTCAATACTTCATAGTCATCACTCTCATTCATTTTAGGTTCCATGATTGGCCAATCACTTCTTCCATACTTTTCATCTTATTTTCAGTCATTTATGACAGCTAATAGAGTATTCTCCCTCTGGAATGCATTGATTGATTTTATCATAGACTATTAACATGCAGCTCTATAGAGATCTATGTAATATACTGACACATTCTCAGAATGCAGATTCACTGATTGCTTCCACTATGTGGAGAACAGATCTGTGTATGCCGTAGCTCTCCCGTGCCAAATTAGCCTACCACCCAGTAATGGGTTTCAATTTTGGTCGCTACCAGTTTGCTTGCAGGTGCTCACATGCGCATGCGACGATTCTGCGCATGCACAGAAATATCCGGGTGGGTGGGCAGAGCCTCCTGCTGCCACCACTACTGGTTTGCCTGAACTGACGGGAACCGGTAGAAACCCACCACTGCTGCCACCTCAAGGTATTGAAGAAGGTTAAATCCCATGGCCTATGTTTAAACCAGTTTATCCAGTGTGTATATACAAATTGTGAAAGAGGTTGCTAGAACTACCATTTGTGACAGCGGTGGGTTCAGTGGTGGGATTCAAATAATTTAACAACCGGTTCCGTGCCATAATGATTTCTTCCAACAACCAGTTCACCAAACTGCTCAGAAAGTTAACAACCAGTTCTCCCAAAGTGGTGCGAACTGGCTGAATCCCACCACTGGGTGGGTTGCTCCCAGTTTGGTCCAGTTCTATAGAACTGGTAGTAAAACCGGCAAGAGGCTCCGCCCACCTACCATGACGTCATCATGGGTGATCTGTGCATGCTCCCATTGCGAACTGGTAGTAAAGATAAGTAGAACCCACCCCTGATTTCTGAGCTGTAGAAATGTGGATTGCCATGAGACAGCAACAAACAGTCCAGATATGGTAGACCTATGTAGGGAGCCCCCATTTTTTATGTGAGCAAATCTATTAGATTGTTTTATCTATTTTACTCCAGAAACATATTTTCTCTCTGTCTCTGTCTCTGTCTCTGTCTCTGTCTCTGTCTCTGTCTCTGTCTCTGTCTCTGTCTCTGTCTCTGTCTCCGTCTCCGTCTCTGTCTCCGTCTCTGTCTCCGTCTCCCTCCCTCCCCCCTCTCTTTCTCTCTTTCTCTTTCCCTCTCTGCCCCTCTGTCTCTCTCTCTGATATATAGGGCCCATAATAAAATGTTCAACTGTTCTACCCATTACAACTTGTGTTCCATGCGTTCTCAATATCTCAGGCCTGGTTTGCAATGATATCCAACAATGCAACCCTATATATGTTTATCCAGGTAGCACTGGAAAGATTTGCATCCAGGAAAGATTTATTCCCAGCCAGCAGTCAACACCACTGCATTCTTTGTTGGTTCTTGAGATTATTTCTCTAAATTTACTTGTTCCCGAAAGCTTGCTGAGATTCCCCTTATTATAGATTAGCATCATTTTGGCTACATAATAATCCATGCTCAGGGAATTATCTTCCAGAGCCTTTCCAAAAACTGCTGCCAAATGAAAAGTTTGAATGAGACTACATGGGGTGTAATAAGATTAACCAAGTTTAATTAATTCTATATTAAATGAAAATTTCTTTATTTCTGAGATCTTACCTACTTTTTGAGGTGTGCCATTAATAAGGCTATGTAAAAGACCAGGCATCCCGAGCAGATAGCATTTTATGAACATACATAAAATGCTATCTGCCAAATGGGACACATTTGTAAGGAAGGCCTGCAAGCCAAATGTTGCATCAAAACCATTTCTTGCTCTTTGCTATACGAATGGGTAAACTAGAAGTGAATAGCTTTTTTTTAAAATCATTTATGATAATTTAATTTTTCCAGGAGTCAGAATTTATTAAGTCTGTTTTTGTACAATTGATAATAGATGGTGGATGGAGTGCATAGTTTTGCTTTTGGTGCAATAAGAGAGGCATGAAGTTATGTTTGGGTGCACAGTTAGCCAGATGTTTAGACTGGATGTGGTATTTTGGTCTACCTTTCAAGTGCTTCCCAAGGACCTAGGATAGGTAAATATTGTTTGACGGTGTTAAAAATATTGTCACAGGATGTAAGCTGTTCCAAATAAAATTGGTTTTTGCAATTGACTGATGGTGGGGGTTTTCCCCCCAGTGTTGATAGAGTTCAAGTAGTACTCCAGATGAATGAAGACAAATATATATATATATATATGTACCAGGATAATGTTGCAGGATCCAATCTTGGTCAGTCAAGATTGTTTTCTGAGTTTTCGGACCTGGGATAGAGCCCATCTACTCTCTCTAGTAGAGTATGTGTTTTGGGCTATTCTGTGTGCAGTATTTTTATGTGTGTGGCTTTTTAGATATTGATTGGGGTGTTGATGACTGGCTATTAATAATATAACCAACCACTTACTAGCCAGTCATCAACACCCCAATCAATATCTAAAAAGCCACACACACAACAGGCATCATATAAATATCACACACAGAATAGCCCAAAGCACACACTCTGTTAGAGAGAAGTTTCCTGAGGTTGGGCTCCAACACGAGTCTGAAAGCTTGAACAATGAAACCTCTGGCCCTAGTGACTGACTCAGTTTGGATCTTGCAGTACTCCAATTTTTTGGGATTGCACCAGTGGTGGGCTGCTACTGGTTTGCCCTGAATTGGGCAAACCACTAGCGGCAGGAGGCTCTCCCCACCTGGCTAGATGCCTCTGCGCATGTGCATGCGTAGAAGCATTGCATGTTCACGCAAGTATGTGCACACCCATGAGCAAACTGTAGCAGCCGAAATTGAAACCCACTACTGGATTGCATGCAAGGAACCTATTATTAATGTTGCTATCTTTGCTTTCTTTTGCCAGTGTTCTACTTCTACTAAGATTTTTGTGTTTTGTAATTTTCTCCAGTTTTTTCCTCTTCTATTCTGCAGTCTCCAGGACTGCATTGTCCAGTATCCAGACTTGTTTGTCTTTCTTATTTACAATTGTTAAGTCTGGGATGTTATATGGCAGCTCCCTGTTGGTTTGAATTCTAAAGTCTCAGAGAACTTTGACTTCTTCATTTTCTATTGCTTTGTTTATTTTGTGGTCCCACCAGTTTTTGCTTGCAAGCAAATGGGATATTTTGCAGATATTCCAATGCACAATTGTTACTAGTCATGCTACTCTTTGTAGTCAGTGATCTTCTAATAGCAGCTAACTCGAGAGCCACTATTTCTTTAGCTTCTTTGCACAGATGACATTTGTTCTCTGTTACTTCTCACTTCTGATTGCTATGCATTTGTTCTTAAGGCTTGGGCTTATGCAACCAGTATTATTAGCCCCTCTGTCTCTTTTGTCAATTTTCCTGCTCTTAGCCATTGCCAGGTCTTATCATCTGTTTTGCCTACTATTCTTTTTATATATTGGCCATGTAATACATTGCCTTGCCATTCTCTTTACTTCATTTGGTGTTTCTTGTAGGCCAATTTGCTCTATCCATTATTCAGCAAGTCTTCATGGTATACTAGCTTCAATGCATCTTCATCATTGTTCTTCAGGTATTCTTCCAATGCCCTTTTTCCTCTTCAACTGTCTGATATGCTTGCAACATTCCACGCCCACCTATTGTCCTTGGTACATAGAGTCTGTCAATGTTGCTGTGTAGATGATTCATTGTCATTACTTTTCTGATCTTCCTCTCTAGGGCTTTTAATTCTGCTTGAGTCTAAAGTGTATCTAACATCCAGTCTGAGGATTAGAATTGCCCAGGTGTTAATTGGCTTGATGGTATTTGCTCCACAGCATTTGGACTTTTTAAGATCTTCTTCACTCTCATGATGTGTTCACTTCAAATGTCCTTCTTGAGTTCAGTGTATGGGTGATGGTGTCAGCTTATCAGTATAAATTTCTGCAGCTATAACATTCTTCTAAATCAAATGACATAACATATAAATGCAATTCTCATTACTTTTTTTTTATCTCACCAGTTATCATTGTTAGCAAAGAACACCTGTCAAGGATCCCTAAAGCCTGATTCATGACTAAAGCATCCCTAAAGCATATTCACTTCTTATAGACAGAACATATTAACCAGAAGAAACATGATAATGTGTCATCACAGATGTATCAGAGCCAATAAAACTTTCACATGCTCTTACATTGCCTGTAACTTATTGCTTTCCTACAGCATGAATTCAAATATACTATGTCTATAGACTAGATGCAGAAACATCTCATATTAAAGCAGTGGCAAACCACGTACGTATTGTTGCCAAGAAAATGATATGGATGTTTCCATGAAGTCACCAGGAAGAGAGAGCAACTTGAAGAAGTCTTAATTTCAAGCATCAAAACTCCATATTAGTCTTTGTGAGGATTGAATTCTATTGATGCAAGCATAAATGGATAAGTGAGATTGCAGTGTTGTAATTTTGATCAGAGATAAAATATTTGCATTGCTTTATTTATTTTATTTTATTTTGCCTTTGATGAACAGTACTGGGTTGGCTTTTTTTGTTGAATTTGATCTTGCTGGTTTAATATATAAATATATTATATTAATATATATGATGATGGAAAAAGTGCTTTTGCAACTGACAGCTGATCATTTGAGACTGACATTTCCCATTCTGATTTATTGCTATAGAGCAGAGGTCTTCAAACTTGGCAGCTTTAAGACTTGTGGACTTCAACTCCCAGAATTCTGGGAGTCGAAGTCCACAAGTCTTAAAGCTGCCAAGTTTGAAGACCTCTGCTGTAGACACATAAACAGTTGTATCCATCTTCTCTTTCTCTTTCTGACAGAAGTGAAAATGGATAACCATTGACCCCCAAATGTAACAATTTGTGTATCTGCTACCATGGTGCCAAAAATTCAATACTTACGGTACAATATGGCTTCAATCAAACTCCATGGTGCTTGGGTCTGGTGTCATCTTCTATGAAATCCAAGTCCAGTTTAAATAGAGTCCTATGAAAGGAGAACTGGTTGTTGAAGTGCCAACATCAACAGGTAGCATTTTTACAGTTGATTGATTGTGACAATTGATGGTGCTTTAATAATTTTTACAGAAGATAAAATCACAGCCTCAATAATAGCCCTCATAAAATACATTTTAATTGACATTTAAAAAGACATGAGCAAATAAAAGTGATTTTTGATCTACTTCAAGTTAAAGGCCCTCAATCTTCTTCCTGGAAAATGTTCCAGAGTTGAGAAAATTCTCACTGCTATGTAAATATATAATGCACCACTACTAATGATCAATGTAAGAGAAGGAGCCTCCTCTTTTGTGAATGTAAGATGGAACCAACAGAAAAACCAATGCAAGATGAGGACAGTTGCAGTGGTGGGTTGCTACCGGTTTGGCCCGGATTAGGCGAACTGGTAGCGGCTGTGGTGGGAGGCTCCACCCACCCATCCGGACACATGTGCACGAGTGAACCAGTAGCAAACTAAATTGAAACCCACTACTGGGCAGTTGGGTGAAACTTTTTATACATCTCATCTGGTTCCTTAGCCAATTAAACTTAGACCAATAATATTAAATATATGAATAAACAAATAAATGCACACATATGTACATATATATGTTCTATTTTTATGGAACTGTATCAATAATGGTACTAAAAGTTGCAACTAATACCATGAGGATTTATATGGCAGAATCACCCGGTGTTTCAGTTTTGCTCTTTACTAAACCAAGTTACAATACAAATGGATAGCAAGCAATCAAAAAGGGTGCCTAATAGAGGTTGATGGCTTGCTGAAGACAAAGCCCCATATTTTGGAGCAGATGGTACTTTTAATAAGGCCAACTTATAACAAGTTAAAACCCATCAGAAAGTAAAATAACTGAGGTTCCCATATGACCCCCTGATTTAAATGATGTGTCCAATGTGCAACTTCTTTTCTAAATGCTGCTGATATACAGCCAATTTCAGCAGAACTAATTGGGATGTTGGTGCTATTTTGCTTTAAGACAGCCTTATATCAAGCTGTGAGGCAATCATTGAACAGTCCTATTTCAAACAGAAAGGAAATTGTTGCAATCGCTCCTCCATAAAGCCAAATGATTTATTTTTTTTAATCTGAAAATGTGAATTGACATTACAACGGTCATGCTGTCCATTAGTTTGTAATCTAGTTAAGACAGGAAACAAACGAACATCTGCGCCAGATAACATTATGTGCAGGTAAAAATCTGAAAGAGGGAAATGTGCTTCTATTCATATGATGGAGTACAGCACAAATCTTAAAACGGGAAGCAAAATTCAGGTATGAGCAAAATGTATGGCAGTTTCTAAGGAGGGGTGTTTATTTCACAAGCCTTAATGTTACTTCACAGGGTACAAAGCACCCTTTCCCAAAACAATAATAATCAACGTAACACAATGCAATAATAGCATTATAAATCACATTCTAATGATATAAAAATCTCATATCATTTATATCTTTATACTGTCACCATGCCACGGTGTCTATGGAGATCCTCAATTATCCAGGTCAAAGGTGTTTTTGACAAAGGCAGCTTGACTTTCTTGGTTAGAAAGTTCAAGAAAAATCCAGCTGCCTTTTGGAAAAGCACTTCTGGAATTCACCATGCCACCATTCACTGGTATTTGGCACTGCTTTTCAAAACAGACATATATTTAATAATTTCTTCAGTCACCCCCCTTATTTTTCCGAACATGCAGTATTCAGACATCTGTTGTCTCTAATTCTGGAGGCAATATAGAGCAATAATTTGCTTACATGATTTATAAAGCCGTTTGGGTTAATGGTTATCATCGCATCCTGTGGCAAATGTGGACCACTGGTGATTCCCTTCTCCTTAGGTGATCTGTTCTGAAAATATCATTGCATTTGTTTATACTTATCTGTTGCATTCATTTATCTTGCAAGATGGTTCGTGTGGCACTCCCACCCCCACCATATTTTGTGACCCATGAACTTTATCTCAGACTGCCCTAATTAGTAGCACAGTTTTTTCAAGGCTTCTTAAAATTAGGAAAACAAAAAAGCATAATAAAAAGTAGGCTTCATGTATACCATTTTGCCTTTGTAAAAAAATAAAAAAAGTAAAAACAAACAATACATTAAAATAGCCAATACTGTTGTAATACATGTTTAAATATTCACAGAAATGAATGAATTAGTCTGTTTGCATTCAGATCTGCATTGGCTACCGGTTGCCCTTCGGGTGAGGTTCAAGGTGCTGGTTATTACCTACAAAGCTCTTCGTGGCCTAGGCGCAGGATACTTGTCAGACCCCTGCAGCCAGCAACAATCTCCAATCGCCCGGTGCGTTCCCACAGACAGGGCCTCCTCAGGGTGCCGTTGGCCAGACAATGTCGGCTGCCGACCCTCAGGGGGAGAGCTTTCTCTGTGGGCACACCCACCCTTTGGAACCAACTTCCTTTGGAGCTCTGGATGGCTCCTGACCTTCGCTCGTTCTGCCGTGATTTGAAGACCTGGTTGTTTCATAGCCTGGACTAATGTGTGTGTGTGTGTGTTTCTTAATAGTTTTTAAATTGATTTTAAACCGTTTTAATTTGGACTTTTAATTTCATATTGTTTTAATGTGCAATTGTGTATTTTATTGTTGTGAGCCGCCCTGAGTCCATTGGAGATAGGGTGGCATATAAATCGCATTAAACTAAATTAAACTAAACTATGAGCGGAAGGGAATTGCTAAGAACATGTGCTGTTTAGATTAACTTCACACCCACTTCTGCTTCTTATGGGGAGGGGCAAGCTATCTTGACAGAACAAATATGTTGCAGAAAAGAGTAAAGACACTTGATCCCACTTGTACTGTCAGCACAATGGAGCAAAGTTAGATCATGACACTACAAGGCAAGTCTCGATGCTAATAGCCTGGCATGGATCTTGTAGGTCAAAGGCCCATGAAACACCAGCAGCTGAGTATTCCATGTTCAATATAACTAACTAGCAAGTCCAGCAGATAAAGCAAGCGGCAACTTCTTTGATGGAGAGGGGATCAATTCCTCATATGATGAATTATCTCTTGGAATCTCTTGCAAAAATGTGCATTGATTTCTATGAGATAATTGCTTGTGGATAAGATGCCCATTAGTGAGATCCAAGAATCTTGATATAAAGGGTTTTTTAAAAATTATTTTTAAAGATAAACCTGAAAGCTGTACCACATTCCTTTATAATTAAATAATATCAGTTATTAAATGACAGTTAAATAGTTATTTAACTATTAAATAAGTGACAGCTAATCAGTTATTTAATGTCTATGACAGTTTCTGGCATTGACAGTGACAATGGGTAAAGCCATTCCCTTGTGGGAACCCAAGGGAGAGGGGCAGTTATGAAATATGAAGGATAGATAGATGGTAGATAGATAGATAGATAGATAGATAGATAGATAGATAGATAGATAG
>WNWU01000005.1:28485016-28527684 GCA_012654045.1 Ptyas mucosa | reverse complement strand
AAGGAAGGAAGGAAGGAAGGAAGGAAGGAAGGAAGGAAGGAAGGAAGGAAGGAAGGAAGGAAGGAAGGAAGGTTGGTTTCCAAAGGGGAAGCTGGCAGGAAGTCAGATGTCACTTCTGCTCCCATTGTTCTGTTTTGCTTTTTTTTTTTTGCCACTCTTGGTCATTCTATTACTCTGCTTAGGTAAGGAAATATCTGTGAAATGATAACCCAGTGGGACATAGTTTGTCTAGTATTATTATTATTATGATAGATTGCAATGTTATTAAGACAGCTTCCACTATTGCAAATGGTGAGATACCTTTCCCCATTCCATCCTTTGCTTTTCTAATCTGTGAGAAAGTAGCTTGCAAGGAACTGTCATCTCATTTTCATGACATGGGATTCAGAAAAGGGATTAACTATTCAAAGGTAGTCACTGAACCAGTGCAAATGGGAATTGAACCACGAGCAGTAAGAATGAAATATTAAATCAACTTCGTCTTGAAGCTTAAGGCAAATGGAATGTCATAGCCTGTGCCTGTTGGGCTTCCAGTGAAATGGAAAAAGTGACAAGTTAACTTTGGGTCCATAGAAGCAAACTTCTTTTGTAGCATTATATTGCCTTTATTGTAGCTGCATGGTCATGTATATTAGGCAAATCCTCTCTTGAATGAAATTTAATTCTCGTAATATAAATTTTATATATATATAAAGAGCAAATACTCTGTTGCCCATTGGGAGACTAAGGAGACTAAGGTAGATCTATTTCGGACTTATCTTAGTCTCCTTAGTCTCCCAATGGGCAGCAGAGTGTTTGCTGTCTGCCAGAAAAAAAAAACCTAGAAACTAGTGGATTGTGATTTCACTGAACTAGGGCTGCATAAAAATCTTGGTTTACGTAGGAAGAACCTGGCTAAAGAGAAATACACATAAACCCTACGAAAAGGAAAGAAAACAAATATATATATATATATATATATATATATATATATATATATATATATAACTAAGCTAACTGAAGAAGGCAAACAAGTCAGAAATAGCTATCTTAGTCTCCCTTAAAATCTCACAACAGACAGCAAAATGCTGCTTTGATGTCTGATAAAGCCAAAAAATCTAGTGAACGAGATTTCACTGAACCATGGTTGTATAAAGATCTTGATTTACGTAGGAAAAACCTGGATGAAACAAATATATATAAATATATGGTAGTCCTCAATTTACAATCATAATTGAGCCCAAAATTTCTGTTGTTAAATGAGATATTTATTAAGTACATTTTGCCCCATTTTGCAACTTTTCTTGCCACCGTTGTTAAATGAATCACTGCAGTTGATAAGTTAGTAACCTAATTGTTAAGTGAATCTGGCTTCCCCATGACTTTACTTGTCAGAAGGGGATCACATGATCATGGGACACAGCAAAGGTCATAAATATGACCTGGATTTTGATCACATGATCATGGGGATGCTGCAAAGGTCATAACTATGAAAAATGGTCATGTCGCAATTTTCAGTGCTGTTGTAACTTTGAATGGTCACTAAACCAAATGTTGTAAGTTGATAATTACTTACGTGTGTGTGTCTGTGTGTGTGTGTGTGTGTGTGTGTGTGTATGTATTAAGTGATTTAAAAGCTGCACCAAGAGCAAATTTTGCTTATATCTGATTAACCAAACATTTATATCCATATTGCAGCTTTCCCCAATCTAGTAATCTCTTAATATATCGCAGTCATCTAGATAAGAGTTGTAATTTGAAAAATATGGAGGGCTCAAGACCAGGGAAGCATGCTGCACACTGGGATGTCATGGGATATATGCCTGCAGACAGATAGACCCATTCATATTCTTTAATATCCCCCTTCTAGAAGTTAAGGTGAAAATATTTTAGCTAGGTAGAAAGAGGGGACTTACCGCCAGTTCTCACACTTACACGGTCACCTGATTAAAATTTGGTTGCTTGGGTACCAGCAGGTACTTACAACTGTTGCAGCCTATGAGGGTCATATGAACAGTGGTGGGTTGCTTCTGGTTCAGATTGGTTCTATAGAACTGGGAGTAAAACCGGAGATGGGTGGCTCCGCCCACCCATCTTGACATCATCAAAACGCTTCTGCGCATGCACAGAAGAGCAGACACGCGTGGCCCCATTGTGAACTGGTAGTAAAGGTAAGTAGAACCCACCCCTGCATATGACCCACATCATGTGATCAAAATTCAAATGCCTGGCAACTGGTTTAACAACCATGTTACTAACATATTAACTGCAGCCATTTGCAAAATCAGTGGGGAAGCTGGATTCATTTAACCATCATATGATTCACATTAACAATTACAGTGATTTGCTTAGCACGCATGGCAAAAATGGGTCATAAACGTCTCATTTAACAATCACCTTTCTTGCTAATGGAAATTCTGGTCCCAATTGTGGTCATAACTCAAGGACTACCTATACTTGCTTCTGGATAGGAAGCACCGGTTAAATGCTGTGCTAAAATACTTTGTGAACTATGTATGCAAAGTCTCATCTCAGAAGCTATCAAAGTCCTATTGGTGTGAAAACAGCCTCTCCATCTCACATAGGATATTTGATTGAATGAACATCTTAAATGGGATTATAATTTGCACAAATAAATAGGAAGATTTAATTTAGCATCCCTTGAGCCACTTTATTTATTATTTAACTATTACCTTCCTGTCATTGCTATTCTATAGCTTTCTTCCTCTGCCTAACTTTATATTCTGAGAATTGAAAAATGTTAGACCTAACAATGGCCTATGGAAACAAGGAAAGAGGAAAATACATACAAGTGAGAAATATTATGAAAAGTGGGAAAATTTCCCTACAGGTAGCCCCCGACTTACAATAGTTCATTTAGTGACCATTCAAAGTTACAACAGCACTGAAAAAAGCGACTTATGGCTGTTTCTCACAGTTACGACCTTTGCAGCATCCCCATGATCACGTGATCAAAATTCAGATGCCTGGCAACTGGTTTATACTTATGACCGTTGCTGTGTCCCGAGGTCACATGTGATCCCCTTCTGCAACCTTTTGACAAGCAAAATCAATGGGGAAGCCAGATTCACTTAACAACCATGTTCCTAGCTTATTAACAGTGATTCACTTAACAACTGTGGCAAGAAAGGTCATAAAATGGAGCAAAACTCACTTGACAAATGTCTCACTTAACAACAGAAATGTTGGGCTCAATTGTGATCATAAGTCGATAACTACCTGTACTTGTCAGTCCACAGAACAAAATATAATTAATATAGTTCTTCTTGTGACCCAGGCCCACATAGTTAATATTAAATGTAAAACCGTTCCAAAAAACAAACAGATTTTATTAAAACAGCTAAGAATTAACTCATTCTCAGCATATTCCAAATTAAATGAAAGCAAAGTCCTCAAAACACCATTCTTCAGTTTATCTCTGACCTTGGGATAATTAGGCAAACTGCCAAAGGCTTTTCTTGGCAACAGTTCAGGAACAGAAGACACTGACAAAAAAGAAATACATCCAAACACGAAGCAAATCTCTCAACGGTTGTTTTCTGGCAAAGAGGCCAAGAGCCGTTGCTGGTCTTTTAAGCCTTATGGGAGGGGCCAATCATCTCTTGGCCCTACAATCATCCCTTGGCCCGAGTCATCCTCTCTGCTTTAGCTGCTCCTGCCTTCTGACAGCTCTTCTCATACGTGCACTAAGAACAGGCTCCTCCTGTTCCTCTGCCTCTCTACTGTCAGCCTCTGGAGGCGCTGAAGTCCGTGCATCACTCCCCGATGGTCCTGGCCCCATCTCTGCCTCCGATGCAGAGCCCTCATCTGGGCCTTCCCCAGCCTCCAGGACTGGTCCATGTTCTTCCTCAGCCTCATCACTGTCCAACTCAGCTGTCAGCTCCACAGGCTGCTGGCGGACCACAACACTTCTACTTTGAGAATCAACAAGAGTACAGCAATAAATGTGGTCTAACATACTGTATATGTCCTTGTCCTTGCATAGTTTGTTGTATGATCTCAGTAACATAATCCTCAGTTAGTTTTCAGATTGAAGGATTGAGTTTCTGGATTTATATATTAGCTTACTGGGCCAAATTGTGTCTGGACTGAAGTCTGCTACTTACAGTATATAGCTTCATGGGGAAGACCATTTTTGAATACAAGGAGGTTTCCAGGATTCATGCTTAATGTATTGGTTCTCATCCCAATCTATAGTTACCTGCAGATATTGATCGAGATGTTCAGCTGTCTCTCCTGGTGAAGATGAAAAGGAGATACGGAGATGAAGATCACCTGCCTAGTAATAATATCAAACTTTTCAAACAACTTCCTACATATATTAAATAGCTTGGTAAAAAAAAAAAGATTTAACCTTGTGTAACACAACAGCACCAGCACCATGGGGCCAAAAGCAAGCTCCCAGCACCACTTTTTAAGGACAAAGCTGGACACAGAAATGGAATCACTGCAACATATCACCTCCAATATCCAGCTATAGAGTTGGTGCAAGCAGATCCATGATACTAAAAGTCAGTAAGAAACTGAAAAGGATAAACAAAGCAACAATCCTTCTGTTTCCTTTTAATAAAGGTCATCTACCAGGGCAACCAAGTTTGTTTTTATGCTGAAACCAGTTCTAAAACTGGACTGTGGCAGATTCAGAAACTGGTTTCATCCAATGGTTCCTGTAATTGTTTTTATTTATTTTTATTTATTTTTATTTTATTTATTTATTTTGTCAAGCATATATAATATTACAGATAAAAGTATAAACATGATTATGAATACATGAAATGTATAAACATGATTAAGAATACATGAGATGGTTACGAATAAAAGGGGACATTAGGACAGGGACGGTAGGCACATTGGTGCGCTTATCTATGCCCCTTACAGACCTCTTAGGAATGGGGTGAAGTCAACAGTAGACAATCTAAGGTTAAAGTTTTGGGGGTTTGGGGATGTAACCACCGAAACAGGTAGTGCATTCCAGGCATTGACTACTCTGTTGCTGAAGTCGTATTTTCTGCAATCGAGTTTGGAGAGGTTTACCTTACGTTTGTATCTATTGTGTGGTTGTGTATTGTTGTGGTTGAAGCTGAAGTAGTCATTGACAGGTAGGACATTGTAGCAGATAATTTTATGTACTACACTTAGGTCAGACCGAAGGCAGCATAGTTCTAAGTTGTCTAAGCCCAAAATTTCTAGTCTGGTGGCATAAGGTATTCTGTTGCGAACAGACGAATGGAGGACTCTTTTCATAAAATATCTCTGGACTCCCTCAATTGTATTAATGTCTGTTTCGTAATGTGGGTTCCAGACCGATGAACTGTATTTGAGAATTGGTCTAGCAAATGTTTTGTATGCTCTAATTAGTAGTACAATATTACCAGAGAAGAAGCTATGCAAGATTAGGTTAACAACTCTTAATGCCTTTTTGGCAATGTTATTACAATGGGCTCTGGCACTTAGACCATTAGAGATGAGCACTCCAAGGTCCTTGACAGAGTGAAGTTTGTCGTGTCCATCCAGTTTGTATTTTATGTTCTGATTTTTTTTTTTTTTGCCAATGTGTGAGACAGAGCATTTGTTGGTTGAGATTTGAAGTTGCCACTTGTTTGACCATTCTGACACATAGTCAAGATCTTTTTGAAGGGTAGCAGCATTGTTGGCGGTGTTGACTAGATTTACATTATCAGCAAAGAGAACTCAGTTGCTTTTAATATGATCGCAAAGGTCATTTATGTAAAGTATAAAGAGTATTGGCCCTAAAATGCTGCCTTGGGGGACACCGCTGTTAACAGGTACAGGATTTGATGGAGCGCTCCTTATTTTGACTACTTGTTGCCTGTTTGACAGGAACGCAGCTATCCATTTATGCCATTTATGTCCAGAAATGCCATAAGATTTTAGTTTTAGAAGTAGTTTGTCATGTACTACTGAATCAAAGGCTTTACATAAATCTATATAAATTGCTTTGCCCTGATCGAGTTGTGTAGTCCATGTTTTTGCAGTGTAGGAGTTGCAGATTACAGGATATTTTTTTCCTGAAACCAACTTGTTTGTTAGAGAGTAGTTTTTATTATAATTTATAGTTATTGTCAATACACCACTGAATAAAACTGGATATCAGCAATGGTGAAGTAGATGGAAGAATTATAATCTATGGGTTCAGAGAGGCCCTTTAATGTTAGGTAACCAACATCTCATCTAACCTGAAAGGGCCTCTCTGAACCCACTTCAACAATCCTGACCAATTTATCTTTAAGAGCCACAAAGAACAAGAATCAAGAGGACAAAACCTGGAAGAATAATCACAATGTGGAGACCATTTCTGATCATTCAACTTTAATTTGGCATTCTAAATTGATTAAATGATTTCACCCATAAAATGCACCACATGCTCGTTACATTGCTTCCCTAACCCCAACCCATCTCTACATTTTCAGATCACTAACTAATGGAAAGGTATTAATGTACTGTTCAATATGTGGATGCAGCAACAGAGGGAAAAGTTGTCTTCTTTGCCTCTCTATATAATTGCCAATGACAGAGATAATAATGCACTCTCAACTTCTTCATAAAAGTTACATTGGACCATTGGCACTTTAGCTTTCTCTCTTTGTTTCAACCTGCTTTGCTCCTCAGTTAACCAAGGAACCCTCTGGGCAAAAAGTGAGTGAAGGGAATGCTTTGATATGATCCTCTCTATCCCCTGGGCCATCTTGCTGTTTTATAACAAGGCTAGAATGTAAGTAGAAAAAAATCAATCATATTGATCAGAAATCTCCCCCAAAGCATCCAAGAATCATTCAGATTTCAAAGGAAGTCTTCAGAGGAAAGCCATCCTAAATGACCCTTCACTCATAAGAAGGGAGCAGCAGTTAAACCAAACCATATCATGAAGTGATCCAATTATGATAACAGGATAATATTTACTTTTACAACCTACCAGATGTTCAAAAGTAAAATAAAACAATAACAGAATAACAGAATTGAAAGGGATATTGGAGTCCAACCCCCTACTCAAGCTGGAAACTCTATACCCATGATGGTGAACCTATGGCATGCGTGCCCAAAGTGGCACACAGAGCCATGTCCCCTGGCATGTGTGGCATCAGCCATTCCTCTTCCAGGTTTCTGGTGTTCATACACACGCAACGATCAGCTGGCTTTCATGCATGCGACAGTGTCAGAAACCAGAAGATCAGCCGGCCAGCTGATTGTTACACATGCATGCATGCCAGTAACCAGAAGACCAGCTGGCTGGTATGCATGCGTGCACTGGAAACTGGAAGTTCATTTCCCAGTATGCGTATGCCCACTGGGTAGCTCCTCTTAACATGCATGCACACTGGCATTACCGTCAATGCCTGCATGCAGCCCTGGGACATCCACCCCCTTGCCAGCCAGGAGTGCTGCCGCCAGTCACTCCCCTGTGCCTGCCTGTCTACCTCGCTGCCGCCACCAGGAATGGCCCTGAAGCTGTGCTGCCTGGGATCCATGTGGGCTGCCGCAGTAGGAGACCAGATGCACACATTGCATTTTGGGGTTCGGGCACCCATGTGTGCATCCATGCGTGAGTGCTTTGGGCACTCGGCACTAAAAAGGTTGACCATCACTGCTCTATACCATTTCAGGGAAATGGTTATCCCATTTCTTCTTAAAAATCTCTAGTGTTGGAGCATCCACAACTTCTGGAGGCAAGCTATTCCACGGATTAATTATTTTAACTGTCAGGAAATTTCTCCTTACTTCTAGGTTGCTTCTCTCCTTGATTAGTTTCCTTCCATTGCTTCTTCTCCTGCCTTCAGGTGCTTTGGAGAATAGGTTGACCTCCTTTTCTTTGTGGCAGCCCCTTAGATATTGGAATACTTTTTATGATGTCACCCTCAGTCCTTCTTTTCATTAAACTAAACATAGACACTTCCTGCAGCATTCTTTGTATGTTTTATCCTCCAATCTCCTAATAATCTTTATTGCTCTTCTCTGCACTCTTTCTAGAGTCTCAATATCTTTTTTATATCTTGATGATCAAAACTGGATGCAATATTCCAAGTGTGGTTTTACCAAGGCATTATGAAGTAGCATTAATACTTCATGTGATATGGATTCTATCCAGGGGTGAAATGCTCCCGGTTCAGACCAGATCGCCCAATCTGGTAGCGATGGCGACGGGTGGTTCGGAGAACCGGTAGCAAAAATCCCTGCACCCCCCCCCCCCACCACCACCACTACCACCATGCCCAGCTGAGCCACAGGGTCATCAGAGGCTTTTTTTTTTTAACTTTTAAAAGCATTTTTCTACAACCTCTTCCAACGAAAAAATGCTTTTAAAAGTAAAACAAGAAAAGCCTCTGATGATCGCGGGGCTTAGCTGGGATAGTCAGAGGCTTTTCAAAGCATTTTTTTCTGCAACCTCTTGGCCGAAGAGGTGGTAAAAAAAATGCTTTGAAAAGTCTCTGACGATCCCAGCTGAGTTTCCTGATTGGCAGAGGCTTTTCAAGGCATTAGAAAAAATGCTTTGAAAAGTTAAAAAAAAAAAAAGTTGGCCATGCCCACCAAGCCACGCCCACAGAACTGGTAGTAACAAATTTTACATTTCACCCCTAATTCTATCCATCTCATCTGCATAGTGTGCCAGATGAGATGGTACACTTTTGGTATACTGAACCAGTTTCATATCTGTCATTGCAACATGAATACTGACACAGCCCAATTAAAAGATCCCCATCTTGGATACTGAAGTCTCCAATCCCCCAAATTGTAACAAGTTTCAAGTATTGATCATCAGTTAATGCAGGTTTGGACAAAAAAAGAGAGAAAAGAATAGACTTCCAGAACATCAACAGTATTACCCCACCAACTGTCGTCTTCTCCCAAATCAAGCACAAGACACAAAGATTCCCCATCCACCCCAAAAAAGTGTTTTCCTAGTGAGGGAAAGTAAATCCCTATGGATGATTTCAACCCTTCTCACCCCACCTATCTATGTAAAATAATCCAGGTGGGCATAGTTCGGCTAAATTTGGCCCTTCCAGCAATGCTATCCAAATACCTGTAATTCAAATCAGATCATCCCACTAATGATGCTTTCTTGGATATAAGAACTCCATTTGAAACATTTATTAACAGCATCAGGGAATGAATTGGACTGTCTAGTACAGTGGTGGTGAACCTTTTACTCACCAAGTGCCAAACAGGTACTTCACTTTCGTGCAGCTCCCCGGTGTGCTGTGTGCGCTACCGCGCCATCTACGCATGCATGCAGCTTTTGCGTGGCTCCCCTGTTTGCTGTGTGTGCAATTGCACCATCTGTGCATGCGCACAGCTTTTGCGCACGCAATGCTCATGCATGAATGCCATCTGCGCATGCACACACTGCATGCAGGTCCTTGCACATGCATGCACAAATGCGCACACAGGTACAGGAGAGCTCCAAAGACCAGCTGGGTCTCCGGAATTGCACGTATGCACATCAGAGGCCTGAATACCAGCTGGGGTGCAAGCGCATGCGCAGCTGCAGATGAGTTGGGTGACAGCTCGCGTGCCCAGAAAGATGGCTCTGCATGCCACCTCGGGCACGTGTGCCATAGGTTTGCCATTACGGGTGTAGTATGATATCTGCTGGTAACCCTGGCTTCAGAATAGTCCTAAGAATATAGTTTCTTTGTCTTGGAAAAGTGTCATCTTTTCCACATGCAGTTTCCTTCTATCCCTATTTACTTGATACAGTTTAATACATTTTAAAGAAACCTCACCTCACTCTTCCACACATCTTCTGTCAGGGAGATGATTCTGCCTTTGTTATCCTCCAAAGTGGATTCCAAAGGGACAGCCACTTTGATGGGCAATCTTGCCTAGTGATGGATCTAAAGCCACAAACAAAATTTCTATGCAACCTCTGCAATTCAAGGAAGATAGAATCGTGAACACTAAGCAGCAGACCCCAATCTTCAGGAGACTTCTCATTATGTCATCAGCATCCCCAGCAGTCCCACTGATGTAGCCCTTATAATAACTACACCTGATAAATGACAAGCTCTTATCCTGGTCCATCTGGGAGCTGTACACTCTGGCACGCTTTCAGATAAGAGCTAATCATTGCTATTGTTACTGTCTTTTTATTTCCTCTTCCTGTTTGCAGGCAGATGCTCTGAAAAGGCTTCCTTTCTTTTTAAGCAAAGCGCAAACACTTGAGCCCCTTCAGCAACTAATTTTAACTTTTTCTGTGGGGGAGGAAGCACGGAAAGGAGAAAATGGGCTGTTATGTCCAGGAAGTATATGTAGCTTTCTGAATCAGAAGTCTATTGTCGTTTTGCTAGAGTTGTAGAATAGTATATTGCCCTCGATGTGAAAAAAAATTTTTTCTGCTTCCCCAGAACTTCAGCCAACAGGAAAATAAAATGTAGGGATTAAAATATGAGAATGTTTCATGGAAAGGAACAGAGAACCATACTGGGGGAAAGATGTTTTATGGTGGATTTTGAAACCTTTGACCTTCTACTTCGGCAAACTTCATGCAAATTTTGATTTATAGGCTACCCAACAGGTTATTCAACTGATGTTTTCAATAGTGAGGAACTTAAAGGATTTCTTTTACACCCCATTTATATCCCTTAAGGGAAAAAATCTGTATGCAAAGATTATAACTTCATAATAGCATTTTTTCCCCCTAGCAGTAGAATGAAATGCTATTTGGTTAGAAAAACTGCCTTACAGCTCTTCTGGAAAGTAACTTAGTTTATGTTTTGATGAATCTATCAAAAAGAAAGTTTTTCAACTTTTGTTTTGCTTTATCTATGGAAGTGGGATGGTATTGCAACAGGTGGCAATACCTAACCAACCTAGGCTGTTATAGATTACTACTTAAATTAGTACTTAAATGAGTGATTATCTGGAAATTCCAAGGCTGTTTGCTAAACTGGGAAATTATCCAGAAAAAGGCAGTAACAAACCTCTTCAATAACACTGCCAAGATAATGACATGGTTGTAGTTACTACAGGTTGAATTTGACTCAGTAAGCCTTATCGGTAAGAGTAGAGTAGAGAACCATTAACTTTGCTTGCTAAAAAGGCAGCAGGAAGTTGCAGTCACATGAGGTCCTCATTTAATGACCCATGATCTTCACTTAATGATGGCAATAGGGACTGCTGGGATTGCTGCTGCTTAAGGGATGCAGTCATGTGATATCTCACTTTATGACCACATTGCTTAGCAATGGAAACTACATAGCCAATTATCATCATTAAGTGAGGACTACCTATATTGCTTAGCCAGAACACTGATGCTATTGAGCCCTTCAGAACTGAAAAGCTAGAAATCTTATAGACAAATCACTGGACTTGAAACTACATGATCAACTGCCTTGACCATTTTGTAGTGTTACTTGTAATCCCTGTATTTTAGTAGGTATTCTCCTTGTTGCTAAACCTATTGGAGAACTATGGAAATTCAAAACACCGTAATTATCTGAATGATGATTGGTATCCAGAGTTGAATAATTAGCCTGAAGCTAGTTATGGATTAAATTGTCTTCTGTGAAGTTAACTCCATAAAATAGAGAGAAACTGTTTCCAGGTTCAAGAAAATCAGGACACTTAACTCATTTTCTCCATGATCTTCCATCAAAAAATTTTCCTTCAATTTTCATATGTTTAAGCAACTTGGAAGCCATTGCAAGATTAGATCAGGAAACAATTCCTTCCTCCCCCCCCCCCCCAATGCTACTGATATTTCCCTGGTTGAAATGTCATGTGGAGAACTATGAGTGGTGCAATTATTCAAGAGCCATTGCAGTGATGACACACACATTTTTCCTCCTTATTAACTGCAATTAGTGTGTATTTTTTAATATGAGCCTTGGTGGCGCAGCGGACTAAAGTGCTCTTAAGTAGCACTTAGCTGCCAGCTGCCTGCAATTACTGAGTTCAAATCTCACCAGGCTCAAGGTTGACTCAGCCTTCCATCCTTCCGAGGTAGGTAAAATGAGGACCCGGATTGGGGGGCAACAAGCTGACTTTGTATAAAAAAAAAAGAACGCTGCTTGTGGGGGAGGGGGCAAAAGCCCTACTAAACAGGTATATACAAAAGTATGAAGGCTATTGCTTAATGCATTGTAAGCCGCCCTGAGTCTCCGGAGAAAGGCGGCATATAAATCGAAACAATCAATCAATCAATCAATCAATCAATAAACAAGGACTTTTATTGCTGGGCAAATGTTATTCTGAGAAAGAAGTTTAAGCAAAACCTATCACCCTTCCTCTTTTTCACCACTGGATTATTTCCAGTGATGACATACTCACCTAATGACTCAGCATGCATTCTTCCAATGTATACCTCTAGAGCAGGGGTCTCCAAACTTGGCAACTTTAAGATCTGTGGACTTCAACTCCCAGAATTCAACTGGGAGTTGAAGTCCATAAGTCTTAAAGTTGCCAAGTTTGGAGACCCCTGCTCTAGAGTCAGAGGATCAACACTTACTAGTTCAGGCGACTTAGATCCGATCTTAAAGAATTCCAATTGATATCATTTTAGCAAAAGAAAGTTTTCAAAGTCTGATTATAAAATTGGCAAAATGTAACATTTAAATAAACTGCACCAAGCAAATGTGGGAAAAACTCCATCCTTCACCTTTAATTCTATTATAACTTACTGCCTTCAGCCCCATTATCCATCACTTTGCTTAGAGTATAAATATCTTTCTTCCTTTTGTAGAGTTACAGCTTTCAAGCCAAGGCAATTATAGCAGCCTGCAGATGGATTTTTCTTTCTTGTAAGGTGGCAAATGGCAGAGCCCTGCAAGAGATAATATAGTGATGCTTCATTCTTCACAACAGGGTACAGAGAATATACAGAATGATCTGGACTTCCCTGCTATTCAAGACATGTTGGCCTTGCTTAAAAGAGTGAGGAATAAAAAGGGAGAAGAGAGAGCATAATAGAATAGAAAAGCTGGCACGTTGGTCTTTTAATTCATGAATCACTTTGGCCAGAAGAGCATTCTACTTTTAAGAAACAATAAGCAAATTAATGGTGGAAGCAGACATACAAAAAGCTGAAACATTAGAGCAAAACCAAGCAAGTACTGGAGCACATAACACCAGACATGTCACTAAAGGGCAAAAATCACAAAACTGCATCTCACTTATTTTGGCCATATCATGCAGGGGAATTCACTGGAGATGGCAATTATGTTTGGAAGAGTTAGCGGTAAAAGGAAACCAAGCTGCCAAAGAACATGGTGGCTGGCAACCTTCAAAGCTGACAACAGCTAGAGTAAAGAACAATTCAAAGAAATAGTGCAAGATCAGAAAATATGGAGACGCCAGGCCCATAGACTTGCCAAGTATCAGACATGACATCATAATCATCATATACAATGCTATACACAGAAATCTATTCTGTGTATGAGATTCTGAAGCTATTAGTTGTTGAGTTATTCATTGATTGATTCATTCGTTCATTCATTTAAATCATTTATATCAGGGGTCCTCAAACATGACAGCTTTAAGACTTGTGGACTTCACTCCCAGAATTCAGCATAGCTGGCTGGAGAATTCTGGGAGTTGAAGTTCACAAATCTTAAAGCTGCCAAGTTTGAAGACTTCTGATTTATATGATCACCCATCTCCTGACTGTGATTCTGGGAGGTAAACAAGTAATTCAAGCCAGAAAACAAAAGAAGAACTAGTGAATTAATTAAAAAGAAATTATAAAAACAATAATTCTGTATACCAAGTCAGAGGTCCAAAAATATTGTTTGATATGTTTTTGCTGGTTTCTAAGTTTTAGTTTCTTGTCTACTTATTGTCTCTAGTTTTATCAGCCACTCTGTTATTATGTTATCATAAAGGTGGGGGGCATATATTTCATTTGGCATAAAATAAGCTCAGAAATATAAACCATGTTTTGGATTCTTTGGAATATTTGTTCCCATCTTCCCTGAGAGAAACTAACTCTGGGCATCTTAACATAAGGATTTGAAACATTAATATTAAGAATAGGCATGCTTCCAAAATCATTCTTATCCAAATATCCTCCTGACATTGTTTTGCTTCTAAACAAATTAGGGTTTTAATTGTTTTCATGTTTTTATTTCTGAATATTTTACCTTCCTATTTACACTTAGATTTATAATGCCATCCAATTCAACACTGAGGCTGGACAGCATACAGATTAAAAGTAGACACAATTCTTAAAAATAAACATAACAATAAATATAATGGGGGAATAAACTTACTATTCTTCTGTTCCATAGTGAGTTCAGAAGAATACCATGACGGATGGTACAAAAAGCCACTGAGAGATCAAAGAATCAGGACAGTTGTACATCCCTGTCCCTTTCCACCAAAGTTCAGTAACAAATGTGATCAATGCTGTAATCAGTATTGATTACTGAGTGAAACCTTTGTGAAATTGATCCAGATAAGCCCTCCTCCATTGCAGTTCTGATTGCCTCCACATCTCTGGCAGGTTAGTAGAGGAAGAACACTTTCAATCTGCTTCTGTTCCATAGAGCATATTGGCAGGACAAGGCAGCTCTCCCAGTGTCCCTTTGAAATGCCATTCAGAGCTCCATCTTCAATCACTCTCTTGTATCTCTAGTAAGCCCCAGCATCAATTATTTGGCAGGGTGTTGTGATTGATTAGGAACTAGAAATGGTTGTCTCCCTTGGCTGGAGTATTCTACTGTCTATCCCAACTCACTCCCCTGCCCTGGTTGTTAAATTTTATGTAGCTAACATTTTAAACAACTCGTCTGCAATTACTGGACCAAATTACTTAAATAACAATCCTGAAACACCACCCTTTCAGTGAAACACAATCCTCTACAAATTATCACTATTTCCAGTTGCAAACAGTATCTCTTGTACTAGGACTGAATTCCTTTTTTTATTGATCCACATCATGTCCATTACTGATTCTAAACACTACTCCAGTTTTTCCAAAGCATTACCTGAATCAGATAAGATATCAGATTAATTGGTAATAAAGGCTGTCTATGACTACTAGTCACAAGGATGCTGGCTATTTATTACTTCTACTATCATTAGGCTTCTAAATACCAGTTGCTAGGAAACACAAGGAGAATGGCGTTATTGCACTCCTGTCCTGCTGAGGACATCCCATTGACACCTGATTGGACACAACAGGAATAGAATGCTGACTAAATCAACCTTTGGTCTGAGACAGCTTGCAAGATGATAGAGAGAGATAGAGAGAATGGATGGATGGATGGATGGATGGATGGATGGATAGATGATAGATAGATAGATAGATAGATAGATAGATAGATAGATAGATAGATAGATACAATATAGCTAATTATCATATTCTTAGCAATGGCACCTCTTTCTAATATCTGTTGCTCCTGTTGCAAAAACAGTTTTTTAGTCTCCAAAAATTCATTCCTGATAAATATACTTTGATAGGTAGTTTGCACCAGCCACTTTGAACATGGTGGCAATGCAGATTCTTGAAGGATGGGATATTCTTTTTTCTTTTGTTTGCTAAGTGTGTGTTTTTTTTAAAAAAAAATACCCGATTAGTGGCAGCAGTAATGAAAATGCAAATAACCTTCACACTGCTGGCATTTGCTTCTAAGCTAGCACACATCTGAAAGCTGGAAGATAAAGTAATGAAGGACAAGTATCTTTTGCCGATAGCTTATTTTGGTTTTTTTTTTTAATAATGGGTTTGAGAGAAAATTGCAAGAAAGGGATATAAGGCTTGAGTTTATGTCATTTTCAAGCTAGAATAAGCTGAGAATTTCTTAAGAATTCTCTTGATACTATTTTAGCTTTTACACATGATATAGCATAATGATCAACATTCATGCTGAAGCAGAATCCAGTTTAATGCTTCTATTTTTGTGTCTCTAGTCTAACTTCACTCTTTACCATCAATAAAGTGTGAGTGCTGCATTTGCAAGCTGGAATTAGCTGGGTACTTCCTTTTCTGCCCAGTGTCTTTATAATTAATGCCAAAGCTAAGTAGGTTTCAGTGTCAACTATAAAGTACCTTGTTTGCCCAGGTTAAGAGCTGAACTCTTGCTGATATATCAGTTATGGTATGGCTACAATTACTACAAAATTATAAAAGGGTACATTGGGATTGTTTTACATCTTGAATTGTGTACAATTTGCTATTATTGTTCATTACTTTGAATGAAAAGCAAAGCACGAATCTTATTTCGTGGGCAGCTGATTATGCCTACAGACTCATTTTCAGCACCTGTATAGGTGCCTGGAAGGAGTTAGTGGAAATGTAGGCTTCAGTACTGCATCAGCCTATGGAAGCCAAGATAGGGAAATAGTGTTTTCTTTTGCTGTGTAAAAATTAGGCTACATAGAAATCACAGATAGATTTGTTGTTAGAGGAATGGTTAGTTTCTATTATGAAAAAGTAAAAAGTTGAGCGTAGATCTTAATGCCTTATTCAACTGCACTAAAGGAATCGGCAGTCAATGCCTTCCTCCCTTCCTTTCCCCCACTATTCACTATTCCTTCCCTAATTTCCCTAATATTTGCTTTTGTATTCTCTTTGTATGTTATATTATAAACTAATAAAACTATATACGTAAAAAAAATTAGGCTACAGCATCTCTTTCTTTGATAATATTCTTGTCGCTGTTGTGTTGTTGTAATATAAGCAATATGTGACCAAATTTTGGAGGTACTTTAAGAACTAAAGTGTTTTATGGGAGTATGTGTCTGGGTTGCAAGCTCTTTTTGGGGGGGATCATAACTTCAAGGAGTCACTGAGTGACCAATCATAAGTTAAGGACTGCCTATACTTCTTTTGTAGAACCTTGTTCACAGCAGTTACTTTTGTAATGTGAAAGATATTACCGTATTTTTTGGAGTATAAGACACAGCTTAATTTTGGGGGAGGAAAATATGGGGGAAAATATGCCTACCAGGTATTCATCTGGCTAGCGTCCTTAGTCTGGTCAGCTTCAGCACATTAGTTTGCTGGTTTTTTATCCCCTGCTTGGGGATAAAAAACAGCTTCTAAGGCACAGCTGCGAGGAAGCAGCAATGAGAAAAGCAGGCAAAGCATGCAGGGGAGATCGCTTCACTCAACTAGCGCCTAGTTAGGGCTGAAAAAAAGATTCTAAAGAACAGCTGAGAGTCGGAGCAAAGCATGGAGCTAGCTTCTCGTTAAAGCACTGTGGAGAGTCAAAGGAGCAGGCAAAGCTGGGAAGATCGCTTCACTCACTAGCGCCTCATTAGCGTCCTGTTAGGGGGCTGAAAAAAAAGCTTAGAAAAAGCTACATTCGGAGTATAAAACGCACCCAAATTTTCAGCCTCTTTTAGGGGGGGGGGGAAAGCTGCGTCTTATACTCTGAAAAATATGGTAATTAGGTTTAAGAAGTGCTGCTATTTTAATCCTTAGGACAACCATTCATGTTACTAATTATCTTCATCATTATTATCATCATCCTATTTGTGCCCTCTTCCCTTGGTGATAAAAAAAAGAATTTACAAGAGGAAGATAACTATAAAATGGAATAGCCTGGAATTGATAGGTGGATCTTTCATTCCTGGGCTGTAAAACTCCAGACATCTATGAGATGGCAGCAAAGAGATATTAAAAACATATTTTTTTTTTACTCTATCCAGGGCAATCCAAATACGCATGCTGCTTGTTTTTTCAACAACTGCCTCCTTTGAAGTCTTCTCGCCTTTTGGAGGCAGGAGAAAAGCAGATTAGGCTGTTTTGTGCACAATGGAGCTTCTCTGACAGAAATTTCTGGAGAAGCATAAAACGTGTAGTTGTGAAATTTAGATACATTAAATTAATGAAAGGGGGGACTGGATAGGACTCAGAATCTACTTCCGTTTGCATTGTGATGTTGTTTTTGTCAACTCTCCATTTTGATTATTTATTAATCAAATTTATAGAGCCATCTCAGGAAAGTATACCCGAGCAGCATACCATAGTCAGTAAAAAAAGAATACATATATTAATGCACAAATAGATTATGCATCAGATGAGAGTGTTGAAATGGTTGAATTGCAGGAGAATATAGAAGCTCTTTAACAGTAGTTTCTTCTACATGTTGGAAGCGCTTAAATATTGCCTGCCTCTATGATTTTTAAAATATAAGAGATGCATGAAAGGATGTGAAGAGATAGCATTATATCCTATGGCTTTTAGATTACTGTACTTAGACAAATCTTGTACTTAACAGAAACAGCACCATCTGCTGGCATTTAATATTTCATAATTCTATAAATCAGTATGGTGTTCTTTTATATCCATACAGATGGCCGCTAAAGAGACTTTGTGTCTTGCTGTCCATTTCTGGCATGGATTTTTAAAAAATCATAATAAAGAATACCCTGGTAGTAATTGTTGAACTTATAATATGAAGAATAACAGAATTGGTGGGTGGGAGAGAATTCAATATCAATGGAACAATATTTACAATTCATGTTCTCCCTCCACACAAGGTAAGCTGGGCTAAGGAACCTTGAAAGATACGGATAAGCTTCAACATTTGATATTAAGTTTCTTTTAATAAAGTCTATTAAGGATCTCTGTTCTATATTTTCATGAATCTCAGCATTATTGATAAATTAATGATTCATAATAAAAGTACCAGCAGCTATATTGCAATATAGCTCTGATCATACTATTCTAAAATTTTAAAAATCTGCATTATTTATTTCTGAGAACTAATTCAAAGTATTGCTCTTAACATTGCACTGAAACCTATTCTAAAAAAGTTATGTTTTTACCAGTTTATTCTTGGGGGTCTTTCAGAATTTCTTTGTGTTTTCTTTTGATGATTTTCCTAATTTTATTTCATTGCAGCTATGGAGAATATGGAATTTCTGTTGTTCATCTCTTCATCTTTTTGCAATCTCCCTGCTACTTATGCTTTCTGGTAGGATGGCTTTCTTCAATTAGAACACTTTTACGTCCACATAGAATTTAAAGGATCTCATTTTAGGATATACTAAAGATTCAGATGATGGAAGTGTTAAGATGGGCTTTAGAGATCAGATAGTTTAGTGATTTAATGGATGTGCAGAAAGTCAAGATGGCTGTAGACTTCAAGAGAGATTATTGCAGGGTAAAAGATAGGTTGACATACACAAGTTTTGGCCATCTGCTGAGCAAAGTGGGTACAAATACCTTGTAAACCATCCATGAGAATGTCACCAAAATGTTTTTCTCCTTTGATCGTCTTTTTGTTTTTTTTTTTTAATAAAAAGTTTTTATTGGTTAAGAATATACAATATTATAGTTTACAATATGTTGAATTTTCAATATCTTTATAAAAAGATATTTCAATTATTATTTTCTTTTTTTAAATTTCTCACACAACAGACATTATTATCTTAAATCAAAACAAACAACCAGGTTATATAAAAATTATATAAACAAAAAAAAAGAGTGTTATACAAAATACAATAAAAGAAGAGAGAGAAAAGAAAAATGTCAATTAAAAAAACCTTAAACAATAGATTCCCCTCCTTTCTTCATTTCCTAGTTCTGGCTCTTAAAACCATGGTCTGGCTTCCCTCCCCCTCCCGGGCCGCAACAGCTCCGTCCGCCTCCGCTCCTTGATCATCTAATACTTCCCCCTCTTCGGCTCCTGTATCTTCTCCACCTAGGAAGGATTTATGTTGGTCAAAAAAAGCCTTAGCTTCCGTTACATTATTAATTTTCTTCTTACTGTCCTCCCAAAAAATCATCAAACCCTCCGGAATCAGCCACCTAAAACCTACTCCCTTGAGGTACCGCTTATTTGATAAAAAATAATATTTTCTTCTTAATTCTCATACCTGTCTGGGAATCTGCTTCAGGATGGTGATCTCCTTGCCCCTGTACACCAGCGCCCCCAGTCTTTGTTTTCTCAATATCTCATCTCTCAGTTCCCTTCTCACAAATTTAATATGAATCTCTCTTGGTAGATTATGTAAAATTGCAAATTGTGAGTTTACTCTGTACACCAAGTCCACATCCCTTCCAATAGACTCCAAATCTCTTTCTAAAAATTCACCCAACATTTTAACCATCACTTCTCTCAAATTTTCCTGGTCAAGTTGTTCCACGTTTTGGAACCTGAGAAAATAAGACATCTTATCCAATTGTAAGGTTAACATTGCATTTCCTCTCCCATCCTCCACCTTCTGGAGTGCCCGTACCTCCCCCTCCAGACCCCCCATCTTCTTCTTGTTTTGCTCTGCCAGCTGTTGAACATCATTTAAATCTTTTTTCATAAGTGTCATTTCAGATTTAATTTCAGATAATCCTTTTTGGACGTCATCTAACTTGTCCAACTTTTGGTCCAATATCGCCAGTCTTTCCAAAATTTTCCCCATGTCAGTTGCTGCTGATTTGTGGCCCTTAGCCATCTTAGATCAGTAGAAGATGAGAAATCAAAGGGCAAACCTCCAGAGAAGAAAGAGGGATTCGCAATCAAAGTAATTTTTCAACTGTCCACCAGTGGGCGCTCACAGGAGCAACGAGTCCGAAGTATAGAGTAGGTCAAACAGGAAGCCAGAGGAGAATGTTGTCTTCAATCATAAATAAAGAAGCAGGAAGTCAGACCGTCGCCATTGCCTGCCGGGGGGAGGGGCCACCAGACCTCTCCAAGAAACTCTGCCACAGCCATCCTCCAAGGAAAAGTCAGAAAGGTAAGGGGTTTCACCCCATCTCCTTCCCCCTAGTTTTCTGCCACGGCACCTTTCCAGCTACAAGGGGGGGGGGAAACTCCAACCCCCCCTCTCGCCTCCAGGATGCCTGCTCCACTCTGCAATCAGTCAGTACAGTCCGTTGTGCCTTCTTAGGTAGCACCGGTCCCCTTAGGCGCTGTGGCGCCTCCGTGGCCTCGAAAAAAAGCCGCCGATCGCCTCCCGCCCCCTCTGGAGCCTCGGGCGCGCCAGCATCGGCCTCCCGGCCCCTGGAAGTGAGGCAGGGGACCCCTGGCGAGCCGCCCTCAAACGGCAAACGCCCCAATAATGGGGCGCTTGGCCCAAAGGGCCTCCAGATGGGGGGGATCAGACTCTGGGGCCAGAGCTAGCCCGATCAAAGTCTGTCGCCAGCGGAACCGGAAGCGGAAACCCTTTGATCGTCTTTTTGGAAGCATTTGGTTTCCATCAAATCTGAATAAGAATTGGTTAAAACATACAACAAATAAAAATAAAAAATCAGCACAGCACTAATGTTGACCTTTAGAGTCCTGAACAGCTGAGTGAATGGCTCTCGGAAAGTTTTCCTGTCACATGAGCTTATGAATTTGAAAGAAAAACCTTTGCTTTTCTTGAGAAGCCCTTGAAAAAATTAGTAGAAGTTTCCTTAGGAGGGCTGATGGAAAAGGGAATACAACCAGAAATGGGTGTCACATACTGTAACAACCAGTTCACATGGAACTGAAAATGTGAGCACACGCGGCATCGAAAAACCGGCGATTATATGGGACACGATAGCGCCAGAGTGGGTGGGCAGGCCCAGCCACTGGTCAGAACTACCGGTTTGCCTAAACTGCTCTAAACCGGCGGCAGCCCACCACTGGATACAATACTCTCACCCTACAGAATGCAAATTTCTTTGGAGTTCATTCCTACTTCTCTTCCTTCTTTAAGAAAGAAGGAAACTTTTAAATGTATTTTTATGAACTTATTTTGAATTGGAGTGTTTTGCTATAAATAATTGTTTGATTGTTTTACTACTTCTGTTCAATTCCTAAATTGTATAAGTAAAGTTTACTTCTTAAGGATAAACAAACAAACAGGATTGTGTGTGTGTGTGTGTGTGTGTGTGTGTGTGTATTGTTTTCTTCCAGGTTTTTCCTATGTAAATCAAGATCTTTATACAGTCATGGTTCAATGAAATCTCATTCACTAGATTTTTTGGCTTTATCAGACATCAAGGCAGCATTTTGTTGTCTGTTTTAAGATTTAAGGGAGACTAAGATAGCTATTTCTAGCTTGTTTGCCTTCTTCAGTTAGCCACACCCTCATCTCCTGACTCCTCCCTGTAAAGGTCAAATATTTATTTTATTTTATTCTCTTTTCATAGGTTTTGTGTATTTTTGTTTTCTTCCGAAATGAGATTAATCTCTTTCTTCTGAATGAGATTTCATTGAACCATGGCTGTATAAAGATCTTGATTTACGTAGGAAAAACCTGGAAAAAAACAAAAATACACGTTCAGGCTGGTGTTTTCAGCTTCTTGCTTCTAGAAGCACGAAGCCAAAAACACCAGCCTGAAGATGACGAATGAGACTTCGTCGAAATGTCGCCAAGACACTTCCAATTTTACGCGGGAGAAAACCTGAATAATCAAAGACGTATATATATATATATATGGCGGCATATATATATATGCCGCCAAGTCAATTTTCAGAATGCAGAGTTAGATAGGCAGCATATACATTTAATAAATAAATAAAACAGGATGGGAATCTGAGTCAATATGTTCACTGAGGTATTCTGTATTTTCCTGTGCCAGATTCCACTGGTTTGTATGTGGGACTTTTTGCCCCCAAATGGTTTTTTAAAAATATATATTCATATCGAGTGACTCATGTTTTTATTGATCAATTATGTAGAGATCAAGAAGGAGAGCAACATGGAAAGGAAGGGACTGGAAAGGAGAAAGAAAATATTTTTTTATTGATATGTTCTGACCGGGTAGCTGGCAGGAAGTATGGTACAAAATGCTTCAGTACATTTCTGATTTACTAACCAAAGATGGCCTATAAGCCTCTATTTGTATGTAGTGTTTATGAACTGTAAAAGTTAAGTGTGAGCCAGTACTTTTGCAGGTGAATTTTCTTTCAATTGCTGTAATCGTGTAGTAATCGTCATATTTGCTAGAGAAACCTTATACACCTTACTCAATTCCGGGGGTGGGCTCCTGGGGGTTCAGCAGGGTTCAGGTGATCCTCTAGCCAAGGATTGTTGGGGTTCAGCGACATGGCCCTGGCTGGCCATGCCCACCTCACCTCACCCCGCCCCACCCACCCCACCCTTTCCAGGAATCTTCATTTGGCCCATTCTTCATTCCAGGTAAGTGCAGAGGCTGCGCAGAGGGTCTGGGAGGGCAAAAAACAGGGCTACCAGAGGTACCAGAAATCTGGAAATAGGCCTCTTTCCGGTCTCTGGAAGCCTCTAAACCCCAAAGTAAACTGTTTTCACCCTCTCGCAGGCTTGAGGAAAGTCTCTGGAGTCTGGAGAGGCAAAAAACGGGCCTCACAGAAGTTCCAGAAGTCCGGAAATGGGTCTGTTTTCGCCTCTGGAGGGCCTCCGGACTCCACGGGAAGCAGATTTTGTCCTCCTGAAGGCTTGAGGAAAGCCTCTGGAGCCTGGGGAGGGTGAAAAATACTCCCTCAGAGTGTGCAGGCGGCTGACTAGGCCACACCCACCATGGCCACACCCACCCAGCCACAGGGCAGCAAACCCATTGCTAAAGGATCTGAAGCCCACCCTGCTCAGTTCTACACATTAGAGGAGCTCTGAGACCTGACACAAGGGCAGAAACTGACTAAACCAGAAAAACAAGGCAAACCGGTAGGGTGTCTGCCATAGTCATGAGTGTAATGGGTCAATAAATGCTATTTCATGGTCTCTGTTATTGTTGAAAAAAATATGTCTAATGCTCTTGTTATCCCCAATAGACCTTCTCAAGCGAGTAAGTATTAAGTTTTATGGCTAAAAGCAATATTGCAGATTAATTCTAAAGTTAAGGACAATTTGTGGCTTTGATGGATTTTTTTAAAAAATACTACCTGAATTTGCATTTCCTCCTTGCACAAAGTTAAATCTACAGTCTTGCAGTTCTGCAAACTGTAATTTGGACCAACCATTCACCAGTATTAGAATTACTTCAAAAATCAGCATTATATTTTTTCTCAGTATACTATAACTTCACTATACTTGATAGGAAGCTTATATACGCAGACACAGAAATGAGAAAGGAAGATGTTAAACAGAAATAACAGTATCTGAATTTCTACAGACAAAAATGCTAAAACTGACTTCACAGTTAAGGATGTAATAAATACAATTAACACTAAGGCAGCTCTAGGTCTGACTTACTCTTGATTATAATTATGCGGTCAAACACTGATTTGCACAAACTTTGTATGACATTCGTAGATCAAACACTCATAATAAAATTCAGGCTGCATTATCCAAAAAAAAAAAAAATGTAAGTAGGAGGAGCGCATACTTCTGTATCTACTGATTTCAAATAATGTACTGTATCAGATCATTTTGCTGTCAATGAAGTGCTGAAGATTAATCAAAATATCTCTAAAAATCAGTAAGGAATCTTTTCAGCTGGCCTTGGTTTCGATGCAGTTTTCTTTGCAACAATATGTAGGTAGTTTACTACACATGCTGCATATAGTACCAGTACCTGAAGGAAGAACTAGAGGATGTGAAAATAAAGGCCAAAGTACTCCCAGTGGTGGTAGGAGCACTCAGTGTGTGACTGCTATGGGAGAGTGAGTCCAACAGATCCCGGGAACAACATCAGAGCTGTCTCTACAGAAGAGTTCAATGCTATGAACAGCTAAGATCCTGCACAGAAACTCCAGACTTCCAGGTCTCTGGTAGAAGACATGAGATTGAGAAAGACACAAACCACCAATATGAGTGGGAAGGGATTTATTTTTTAAACAAACATATCCTACAACTATAGGGATTGTCATAAGGACTCTATTGGTATCTTCTAGCACGATATATGATGAAAGTTCTCCATTGAGTCTTGATAACGGGTCTCAAAGCTTGATTATAGCTAGTTTATACATGATCTCATGCCTCATTAGGCTGTTGTACTTTGTAATGGAGTGGGTGACAATGAATGAGTGAATGAATGAATGAATATAAACATAAATGTACATATTACAATGATTGAGAAAATTAGTACATGTTACAAGAGTGATGAAAGGTTCTGATTGTGGAACCATTTGTGTAGTGCACAAATAGATAAATTTCTGTACCTTTGTAAAACATTTACTAAAAATATAATTGATGGAGAAATTTTAAGGAAATTTTAAGGATTAAAAATCCTAATGGAAAGGCATTAGGTAAGATATGGTCTGCTGTGAGGAATAAAAATATGTTGAAAAGTGCATGCTTCTACCCACATTGTTATAAGGAAATAAGAGAAAGAAAGGTCAAGAGAAACCTAAAAGTAAATTGAATGAAGTGGTCCTGGGATATTTAAGTGGGTAAAAGAAGAGATATTGCCAAGAATGAATCAGTACAGAATGGATGTTGATTGAATTCAAAACTGATTGACCAATAGACAGAAGTATAGTAATGTAGCCTGCAAAAATAGTAGATTAGGACTGAGTCACAGAGCAAATGTATAAAGGAAAAGTGAATGTTTTGAGAAGAAGGAGATGACCAAAATGTTGTGATTTGATGGAGCTGATGAATACTCAAGAATGCATACTTGAAGAAATTGAGAAGTTTAAAGAACAAAAGGCAATATTTGAGTTCCATTTATAGATATGGCAGATATGGCAGATATGGCAGATAAATATGATTTTTAAAAAAAAACTAAAAAGGGATGGAAAAGTATAATGAATTGTGTTGTTGTAGATTATATTTAGCTGCATTTCCTTATATCATGCCTTGAATTTATTTAGCTTAATTCCTTTTTTCTTATCCCCATTCTAATATTGCCTACTTGAAAGGGAACAGTGTGATGGAAAAGGGAGAGGATGACATGAAAGCGGCATATGTGGGAAGGATATGCATTTATTTGACAATAACCCAGCGATTCCAAAGCTGGGACCTTTCCCTCATTTCTGAAATTCTTCTTCCTCTTTGAAGTTATCAAGACTATGTGATGCTCTCAATAACTATTAAATATGCGGAACAAAGACAGAGAGGTAGGCTTGGGTAGAAAATGTGAAATTCAATCAGATGGAACAGAATATGTATAATGGCAAGATGCCCTGGCTTATCTAATATGCAGTATTCTGCTTAACATGATTAGACTTTTAAAATGATTCATTGCCAACTGTGTGCAATGCTAACTAATCAGTTCAGAATTACCTCCTTTTGTATAAATACAATCAGACCTAATTCTTGAAAATAATAAAAATGGCTTGCACAGGGGAAAAAAAAATAACCCAGTAATGAATCAATAGTTTGTAAGGGAATAAGGATAAATTTGAATAGTGATGTCAGTATGTGAACATATGAGGTGATGACCTCCGGTCTAGAAAGCCCTCAATTTTTTTGTTAACTGTCTTGAAACTTTATACACATCCCCCCACTACACACACACACACACACACACACACACACACCCCAGATATAGCAATCAGGAGGCAAAAGAAGGCAGGAAAAGCTCTCTTCCATTGTCACCTTTAGAGAGTGTGCTGCTGTACAGAAAGAACACCATCACTAAGGGGGCATTGGGGAAACCAAAAACCTTAATGTAATAATCATGGAAAAGCCGTCTTTTCCAAGCATTGCTCGTGATTTTGTGCACTGCCATATAATGACCTTGAAACCCTTCTGCACAGAGATCTGTCTTCCAAAATCTCTGAACCTTGATTTGACCTCTCAATATGCCAAAAATCCTGTTTGAAGAGGGCATATCTTGACCTACTAAAAAGCATCAGCCCTTTTCTTTCAATGAGAAACACAATGGTAAACTAAACCCCCATAAAAAGGTCATGATCTATTAAAGTTTAGCTTGCCAGAAAGACATTAACTCATAGAGTCCTAGAATTTCATTTTTTAGAGAAATTCCAAAATAATAATTCTCTCCCTCCCCCCCTCCCCCCCCCCCTCTCTCTTTTAAGGTATTGCTTTCCTTGTTTCTCAGCTGAGTTTATCTTATCTTGGAAGACAAGTTCCAATCTATGATTAAACAGAAAAAGGCTATCAAGGGATAGACTCCAGTAAGCACAACAATATGGTAAAGTGATGGAGTTGCCACTTTCCAACTTGGGAAAAAGTCAGGAAAAAGAACGAAATTGAAAATTGTATCTATATATTGGCACCATCCTGTTTACATCATGAGATTTCATTCCACATCCACCAATGTCATAATATAGATCATAATATTAGCTACTGTCTATGATTTGTTCCAAGGGTTGATTCATATGTACTAAAATCCAATGTTGGGGCCTATTGGATACTGGAAATCATAATGCATAATTGAATCTAGCTCCAATATGAATACTCTGAAGCAAAATCTAGACAGAATTAATGAAGCATTATTCATATTAAATACAGAACAAAACTGTCACAATATTAATTACAAGGGATGTGCAGATTAGTCTAAATCTGGTCCATGTCAATGTCACAGATGTTCAAGTATTATTCTTTTCTATCTAAATTTGTATGATCTGATTTGAATGCTGGAAAATCTGCATTCATTGTCTTTTTTCAACTTTCCTTAATAAACAACTTGGTATGCAACTTTGTCTAAGAGTTTTGTTCACAAATTCCTTCTTATATTACAAACTTTATTGCTTCTATAATACATTATTGTAAATGTTTTTTTTCAAATGTATGCTGGGGAGATAGGATTTTTTAAAATGCATCTTTCAAGATCTTCTTTCAGATTTTTGACCCTAGAAGGACAAATAAGTTTATTAAATGATGTTAATCATGTCACATCACAGTCCATTTTGAATGACGGAATCTTGATAACTGCTAGATGGCAGTAAAATGGGGGTGAAACCCTTAACTCTTTTTGCCTTACAATAAACATACGGAGTTTTGTCTATGAAGATTCTCAATCATCCAGGTCATGGTTGTCCCAAAGGTGCTTTTTCAAAAGGCAACTGGACTTTGTTTTTTCTTGAAGACATTTTGCTTCTCACCCAAGAAACTTCTTCAGTTCTGACTGAATGGTGGAGGATGGAACTTACAGTCATCTGGTCATTAGCACTCTTTCTGAGAATCATTGAGGCACTTGGAAGTTTATCTGTGCCCTCAATAGTTTATCTTGCACTATTCAGTCACCTGAATAGTGCAAATGGGTGTGGAACCTTCTTGGAACTGCTGAAAGGACTGTGTTGTAAGTCCAGCTGCCTTTTGAAAAAGCACCTTTGGGATACAGAGTTTTGAAACTCACATATGGTAATCCTACTTTAGCAAATCTTACAAATTTGTTGTTGTTCACTCACTAAGTTATGTTCGATTCTTCATGAGCTCATGGACCCCAGTATGCTAGCCTCCCCCCCCTCTTCCACTGTCTCCCTGAGTTTGCCCAAACTCATGCCCAGTGCATTGATATTATCAAAAGTCTCACAAATGTTTCCAAAGAAATTTGTAAGCATTGATACAAAGCCTTAGCTGTCACAGAGATGTCCTAAAACTGAAATAAATAGGAAATATCTTGACCATATATGAATTAGGACACATGCATGAACCATGGACATGAAGTATGGTCCTTATTCCTTTAAAGTTAAATGGAAGACCTTACAGAGTGTCTGTTGGTTTGCAAAGTTTTTCTTGATGAATAATGCTGAGTTTTGTTTGTTCTAACTCTTTTACAACTTAATTGCTCACTGATAAGAATATTTTATTCAGGGACAATTTGATTCAAGAATACATATCTAGGATAGAAGTAAGGGATGTTGTGTTTGGATTCCTATTTGTGGGGAGGAGGAAAAATCTTTTGTTACTATTCTAATCTAATCTTAGGATAAACAGTACTGAATTCAGATGTATTGGGCTGACTCCAAGTTACATTAAATGTGACACAAAATTCTTTCCCTCCTGTTCGGAAAAAGAAGCACATGGGTACTGGGGACCACTGGCATAAAAAGAAAAGAAAAAAAATAACTAAGCATATACAGAAACAAGCCCATTGAACTAAAATCAGCTTAGATTTTGCAAAGGTAAATTCTGCCTCAACAACCTGGAGGTTTTTTTAATTTAAAACTGTCAAGATACATGAGGATGGAAGTGATTCTGAAGTCACTGCATTTTCATCTGTGATTCTTGAATAAATTGAATAGTCATGGAATGAGGAACTATCTTTTTCTAAATTTCTAACCAGTTAAGAAAATATAAAGAAGGAAATGGCCATTTCCTCACTTATGGGAATGAAATAGCAATAACAGACTTATGTAGTGCTTCACAGTGCTTTTACAGCCGTCTCTAAGCGTTTACAGAGTCAGCATATTGCCCCCAACAATCTGGGTTCTCGTTTTACCAACCTCAGAAAGATGGAAGGCTGAGTCAATCTTGAGCCGGTGAGGATCGAACTGCCAAACTTCAGGCAGCCAGCAGTCAGCAGAAGTAGCCTGCAGTACTGCATTCTAACCACTGTGCCACCTTCAAACATTTGAGTTGGGACTAGTGCATTTAACATTAATAAATTATTTTGCCTTTGGACTAAGCACTGGGCTGGCAAAAGTTGGAGAGGTAAAACTGTCCACAGTAGTAAAAATCAAGAAACTGAACATCTTAAAATGGATTTCTTTAAACCAAGTGGTCAACCAAATGACCAATGTGGTTCTGTTTCAAAAAGTGATATTCAGTGGGGCCAAAATCATATATATACTGATGGAGTCTGAGCTGTTTATAACTTACTAGACAAAAAATTGGAGGGTTATCAGATGTTGCTCAGTGATAACATAAGCTGGCAGCAGCATTGAAACTTCTATGTTACGGATAATTACAATGAAGACTAGAAATAAAGCTGCCAACATTTTAATATCCTTATATAAATCTGGATTACATCTGAAGGTGGAAAATAGTATACCATTCCGGTGGTTACATTAGAATGAAGTTAAAGGGCAGAAAAGGATTATCAAAATGGTCAGAAAATTCGAATAGCCACTGAGACTAGACCTATAGGAGATGACCAGGCTGAGCCCGAAGGAGGGGTCAAATGCATCAGTAGTCATGAGTCACTCCGTGCCCACAAGAGACCTAAGACCAGCTCACCTTGAATTTCTTTGACTCTTATCTACTGCCGATTGCTTTGGCCATTAGTAATCAGATTTTTGTAGAGAATCTCCTGATTTCTCTGACACTTTACAGCAAGGAACAACCACGAGTTAAAGGTATGTCTCTACTCCCTGCATGTGAGCAGCCCAGAGACATCTGGTTGGTTCCTGTGAAAACAAAATGAAGCATGGGCTTTGATTAATACAGCAGGGCTATTATCATATCTGCATGTTCTTACCACTACAGGGTGATGGTAGAAAAACAGCTGCTGCCACCCTTCTAATTGCATAGGCAATTTTCTCCTTCCTTTTTGTTTTAATGAAACAAAACACAAAAGAGAGGAGAGATTTCTTTTGAAAAGTGGCAGTTCTATACAGATTTGCATCATTCAAAGAATAAACTTTCTCATAAGCAATGGACCAGTTGCTTGGGAAATAGGGTCCAATTTATCTAGCTGCCATGGTAACCAACTCATTTACTTTCTCTAGGATGAGAAACCTACAGAATCAAACTTCTGGCTCAGTGAGATACTCTAATGTTGGGTGGTTCCAATGAATCCCCTGTACTGCGACTGATGGTGGAAGGTTAGGAAGGTGGAAGAGAGGAAGGCAGGGAGGAAGGCAGGGCATTCTGAAGTGCCATGGAGCAAGAGAAGGCAATGTTTTTACATCACCAGGCAATCATTAGTTTCAGTGGAAGAGACTATATGTAGCTCAGGGTTGAACTGTGAAGTCCTTGGTGTGCTCGCTCTCTCTCTCTCTCTCTCTCTCTCTCTCTCTCTCTCTCTCTCTCCCCTCTCCCTCTCTCTCCTCTCCCTCTCTCTCTCCCTCCCTCTCCCTCTCCCTCTCCCCTCCTCTCTCTCTCCCTCTCCCTCTCTCTCCCTCTCCCTCTCTCCCTCTCCCCCTCTCTCTCCCTCTCCCTCTCTCTCCCTCTCCCTCTCTCCCTCTCCCTCTCTCTCTCTACCCCCTCTCTCTCCCTCTCTCCCTCTCCCTCCCTCTCTCTCTCTCTCTCTCATATCTATCTATCTATCTATCTATCTATCTATCTAGCTAGCTAGCTAGCTAGCTATTCATCCACACACACAATAATACTTGTCCTGCCAGTTTTGGTGAGGGTGTGTTTCCCCCCCACCCTATAAATGATTAAATTCCCTGGTTACACATGGTAAAGAGTTTGGAGAACTTAACAACTTCTGCATCCTTAAGCATTCTCATATAATTATACCCAAGTATCAGAGGTGGTTTCCAACTAGTGTTACCACTGGTTCTCTTCACGCATGCTCTTTGTATGCGATCGCCATGTGCATGGTCAATTCGCTCGCATGCACGCCAAACTTGCGCTCTGCGCAAGTGCATTAGATTTCTGCGCAGCTGAGATGCAGCAACCCACTCAGCTGCACCTATCAGCTGGGCTAAAAAACGACAAATAAAGGTAGGTATAATGTGGGGGTGGGCGGGAGGGCCCAGCTCACAGTCATAGAGAACCAGTTTGCTGATGTCACATCATCACCACTACTGGCTTGCCCGAACTGGGAGCAACCCACCACTGTCAAGTACCATTTAGTATTATACTAAATTAATCATTTAATAATAATACTTCAATAGTCATCATGAGTGGGGTTTAGTTCTGATCACCAATGAGAATACAGTGGGCACAAGATCTGTGAAAGAGACTCCACCTTTAAGTTTGAACAATGAGGTTCCCCAAATGATTTGTTTTGCCCAAAATCTTAGCTGATATAATCTTGCCTGAGCCTGAGATACAGCCTACCTCTAATCTGATGATAGTATTAGAAGTAAAAAAAAATGGAATATGTTCTATTGATTTTAAGAAGCTTCATTTAATTTCTGACCTTTGTCATGGCACTTGTTTGGGGCACACATGGTTGAATCAAGACCAAAGGTAGGTCAACTCTGGAGGAAAGAATGAGTAACTGAATCTAACATTTCGTTGAAATGTTCAGAACCAAACTATGCAGTTCCCATTCATCAAATCATTAAACTTCTTACTTTCTGCCAGTATCTTTTCACTCAACACACACATATACTACTTCACACTTACCTGTTATATATGGATGTGTGAGGTTTTTTTCCCCTCTTTTGGATGGAAGGCAGAGTGATTTAAATGTTCAATTAATACACCACTAAGTTAACACCACAAAAGTCATTTTGTTGGAATCAGACCTAATCAGAGTTCTCCCCTTACCTCGATCAATGCTGTTGGGATTTGGCTTCGCTTTTATTGCTCCTGGAAGCTTGCATTAAAATGCCTTTTCTTGCCTAAGAGCTCTCTGTAACAATATGACTGCATGTCTCCAGAGTGTATATTGTGAAGGATTAGCTTTCCTAGCTGATTTTACTACTACAATCACAGCTGCCAGCTTATTTCTAATGCTCAGATTTTCAGGGATGGAATTTTCCCTTCTCCTTTTGTTGTTCTTTTGGCACTCAGTCATGCTGATGATAACCTGCTTGCACACATGCAGAGCTTCATGCCTAAGCTTCATCTTCTTCTTGTGGAAATGAATACAGGAGAGGGTAGAGATATTTGGCTTAATATACAATGACACTGTTCTCAAAAGCACTACATGAATAGAACAAAAGCCAACCGCCTCCCTGTCCTAGCGGACCTCCCTGCAAAAGCCGAAAATTGTAGCTGCTCAGTGGCATCTGGGAAAGACAAGGGGAGGAGAAAATGGATGATGCGCTTATGATGACATCAATAAGAAATACTGAGATTTGCAAAAATTGCATCAGACTTCAGGACATAATGATATTGGCACACAAGTTGGCATGTTGGCATCTTTACAGTGTTCTGACCTAGACTTCCTGATATAGTTAAAAGCACACAATTAGTCCCAACAACCCATTTTTTAATTTTAACAGCTGTGAATTCCTTTCATTCACAGCACGTGCTGAATCACCAACAGTTTATAAACAGTCCAACAGAAGTCTGCCACAGTCCTTCGGATAAGGCTGGTAAACACCCACCTTTATCTTCTTTGACACGCTGCCAAAGACCTAATTGGCAATTATCTTGGCAAGGCCACACAGAAACACAGAGTCAAAAATGGAGCTTCAAAGTACAAACCGACATCATCCACAACGTTGCTTCCTGCAAAGCCCCACGTGCCTTTGCTCTTCCTTTATGTTTTATGGGAGGGGCCAATCATCTCCAAGCCTTACTCCCGATTCGCCCCTTTTGTTTTAACTGTTCTTGCCTTCTTGCAGCTCTGCGCATGCATGCACCGGAACAGACTCTTCCTGTTCCTCTGCCTCTCTGCTGTTCGACTCTGGGGGCTCTGGAATCTGTTCATCACTCCCAGATGGCCCTGGCCCCATCTTTGCCTCCGACGCAGAGCTCTCACCCAAGCCTTTCCCAGACTTTAGGACTGGCCCATGTTCCTCCCCAATCTCAAAATATTATGTGCACACATACCTAAGTTCATCTTCCAATCAAAGCAGGCATTTGCTCCATAGGATCTTTAATACTTCCATCCTTTGAAGGAGAAGACTGAGTTTTTCTATGGTAGCCTCCATAATGTACATTAGCACAGCTTCCCATGGAGATTGGGTAGCTCCCTCATTTTTATCCTTTTGGAAATTAGTGAGATTTATTCCTTCCGTATAGCAATTACAAAAAAAAACAGTTTTTAATTGGGAACAGTGAATAACATCGTCTTTAATTTTAGTTGGGGAAATGCAATGCTTTCATGTTTTAATATCACAAACTGCATAGAGTACGCATAGTGAGCAACAAATAATTTATGATAATTAAGTGATAAATGATCTTATATCTAATCATACACAAGTGGAAAGCTTGGGCAACAGCAGAGAAATCCAGTTTGCATAATTGTATGGATGGATGCATATACTCTGATGTACACAGATATGAACAGACTTAGAGAAGCTCGAGGTTTGCAGATGTAATTTCTCTTTCTCCAGCAACGTACAGTGCACACACACACACACACAAACACACAAATACTTTTCCTTCCTTTTTTCTCACACACATATACACATATTTAAAGAGTTTTTAAAGAAAACAAGCTGTGGACAAAGGACTCATGGAAGCGGGCCGTTGATGATTGCACATGATCAATGAAGGTGGAATACTTCAGTTATGATAAAAACCCTCTCAGGATATTTGCAGGAAATCAGATATAAAAGCAATCCATATTTTGAAAACACAAATGAATCTCACCGTCACAAGGTTTGTTGTGCCTGCTTATCCATGCTTAGAACCAAATGACATGCACATCTGTTCTGCTTAGCATTATGGAACTAGCATTAAGGCTGTGTTCTGGCTCTGTGGGAGGGAAGCTTTCAAGGCTCTTATGCGTATCAATTGTGAGATTCGCTCTGCCATCCCAAAGACTGAGGCAGTACACTTTCCTCTTTTATTGTTCTCAGCATTTAAAGAACAACACAAGCACATTTAAAATGGCATTTCTTTTACCTCTTCCCTTAATAAACATATTTAGCCAGGGTCATTCTTTAATCAAAGCTCTTCAAGTATTTGCTCATCCGAAACATGGTGAAATAGAATTTGGGAGATCAGATCACAAGCCCCTTATTCAAATACATCTTTCAAAGAAACAAAAGGTCTAGGATCAATTAGCATCAATTAGACATTAGAAACACTCAAAGATGTTGCAAGTAGAAACAAGATAGCAAAAGTATTAACCACAAAAATGCTAACTAAGGCAGTAAGGAATTAACAAATAGCACTGGTAACTCAACATTTTTAAATAGTGTGTAGAAGAATGTAGGCTAGGCTAGGCTAGGCTAGGCTAGGCTAGGCTAGGCTAGGCTAGACTAGACTAGACTAGACTAGACTAGACTAGACTAGACTAGACTAGAATAGACTAGAATAGAATAGAATAGAATAGAATAGAATAGAATAGAATAGAATAGAATAGAATAGAATAGAATAGAATAGAATTTTTTATTGGCCAAGTGTGATTGGACACACAAGGAATTTGTCTTGGTGCATATGCTCTCAGTATACATAAAAGAAAAGACACATTCATCAAGAATCATAAGGTACAACACTTAATGATAGTCATAGGGTACAAATAAGCAATCAAATCGTATTAGGAAACAATCAGTATAAATCGTAAGGATACCAGCAACAAGTTACAGTCATGCAGTCATAAGTGGGAGGAGATGGGTGATAGGAACGATGAGAAGATTAATAGTAGTGCAGACTTAGTAAATAGTTTGACAGTGTTGAGGGAATTATTTGTTTAGCAGAGTGATGGCATTTGGAAAAAAACTGTTCTTGTGTCTAGTTGTTCTGGTGTGCAGTGCTCTATATTATCATTTTGAGGGTAGGAGTTGAACCAGTTTATGTCCAGAATGTGAGGGGTCTGTAAATATTTTCACAGCCCTCTTTTTGACTCGTGCAGTATACAGGTCCTCAATGGAAGGCAGGTTGGTAGCAATTGTTTTTCTGCAGTTCTAATTATTCTCTGAAGTCTGTGTCTGTCTTGTTGGGTTGCAGAACTGAACCAGACAGTTATAGAGGTGCAGATGACAGACTCAATAATTCCTCTGTAGAACTGTACCAGCAGCTCCTTGGGCAGTTTGAGCTTTCTGAGTTGGCGCATCTCAGATACAGTTTCTTCAACCCTTTGTTTCAATACAAGGGTGCTATTTTATTTAGAGCCATTACTTTATCTCACTTCATTACTATGAACAGTAATGTGCATATGTTGCAACCCAATCAATGAATCTAAAGCAAATGTAATGTATAGTACAATGTATATAAGTCAATAGAGAGAGAAACTGTAACTATTTCCTCTTTAGGCTTAGGCTTCCACTCCTGTCCCAATCAATAAGCCAATTTGTCCTTCAACTTATGTTTAAATGAGTTCAAAAATTCTCTTAAAATTGACTTTTACCCTTTTGGCTTCCTAGTCCCTTAAAAACAGTTTGATCTCCAATCCTCCTTTCTGCCAACTCCAAAATATGGAGAACAGGCAAAGAACAATTAGTCCTTCCTCCTTCTAACTGAATAAATGTGACACACAATCATGGCTTGTTCCATGGCCTGCCCTCACTTTTCTTGTAGGGAAAAGCAATACATTCACATTACTCAGTGGTGGGATTCAAAATAATTTAACTGCTCTGTTAGTGCATCTTGGCCAATCGAGAGCTTCCTCGCCATCGCTTCATAAACCCGAGGACTTAACGTTAACAACTGGTTCTCTGCCCTAATGACTGGCTGGGTGGGTGTGGCCATGGTGGGCATGGCCAGGGGTGTGTGACTGACAGGCAGCACTCGGCCTCCTGCAACCCCCCGGGAGCAAAAACGGGCCACGATGGGGACGTGCCACCCCCCATGCCCCGGTTTGGGCCTAGTAGGCCTCCCTGCAGCCTCATGGGAGTGAAAATGGGCCATGGGGGGGGTGCTGCACCATCCCGTGCTCCATTTTGGGCCTAGTAGGCCTCCCCACACTTACCTGGGAGCCAAAATGGGGCACGTGGGGACTCTTGGAAGGGTCAGGGAGGGGACGGGAGGGGACGGGAAGGGCCAGCCAGCAATTTAACCACCGGTTCACCTGAATCGGCCTTAACTGGCTGAATCCCATGACTGATTTTACTGTATTCCTATTTAGGTCTTCCCTGCTTATTGTATGTGTTTGACCATTTGCAAAAATAAAAACAAAAAAACTGACGAATTGCTCTAATGGGGATTAACTGTCTGTAAAAGCACATTTCTGTATAAAAGCCATTTCAAGTTGCCATTCCCCCCCCTCAAGTGCCAGCATTTTGCAAGCAAACAATTTCCACAAAAGTACAGATCATAATTCTTGCTGCAGTAGCAGGAGAGGGGAAATATTAACCGCATCATCTTTCTGCAAATTTGAATGAATATTTAGTGTTTATGGGCAATTGTTTGCAAATTCAAAGGAACAAAACAATGAGGATGGCAGGTGTGGAATTGGACTCCCTTTTAGTCAGTAATTTGCAATAAAACTCCCTTGGTGGAAATAGTAACTTGCAAACATTTCCTTTTGTCAAATAAGACACTTTTAGGCTTTGCTGTTAGAATTTTTCCCACTTGTCTGAATCTTTTTAAAAACAAAACAAATATAAAACATTCCATCCTTCCTTATGCAGTGTGTTGTCTGAATAGTTACATCTCTGTGCTATTTGTTCATCATTTATCACATCTTTCACACTCATATTAACATTAATTTTATATGTTAAGTACATTGCACATTTAAATATTGTAAAATTCCCCATTTTCTTCTTAGCATCTTTCAATATCTTATTGGATCTTATCTGGATCCGTTCCAGTTGGGCTTCAGGCCTGGACACAGCACGGAAACGGCATTGGTTGCATTGGTTGATGATCTCTGGAGGGCTCGGGACAAGGGTTGTTCCTCTGCCCTGGTCCTATTAGATCTCTCAGCGGCTTTTGATACCATCGACCATGGTATCATGCTGCACCGGCTGGAAGAGTTGGGAGTGAGGGGCACCGTGTTGCGATGGTTCTCCTCCTTTCTCTCTGACCGGTGGCAGTCTGTGTTGGCAGGGGGGCAGAGATCGACCCCGAGGCCCCTTATATGTGGGGTACCACAGGGATCGGTTCTCTCGCCCCTTCTGTTCAACATTTATGTGAAGCCACTGGGTGAGATCATCCGTGGTTTCGGGGTGAAGTACCACCAGTACGCTGATGACACCCAGCTGTACATCTCCACCCCAGACCACCCCAATGATGCCCTTGAAGTGATGTCCCGGTGCCTGGAGGCTGTACGGATCTGGATGGGGAGGAACAGACTCAGGCTCAACCCATCCAAGACCGAGTGGCTGTGGTTTCCGACATCCCGATATAGTCAGTTGGTGCCAACGCTGACTATTGGGGGCGAGTCATTAGCCCTCACGGAGAGGGCTCGAAACTTAGGCGTCCTTCTGGACTCACAGCTATCTTTAGAAGAACACCTGACGGCTGTGGACAGAAGGGCTTTTTATCAGGTTCGCCTGATACGCCAGTTGCGCCCCTTTTTAAATCGGGACTCATTAAACACGGTCACTCATGCCCTCGTCACTTCCCGCCTGGACTACTGCAATGCTCTCTACATGGGGCTCCCCTTGAAGAGCACCCGGAGGCTCCAGTTGGTCCAGAATGCAGCCGCGCAGGTAGTTATGGGAGCGATGTGGCGCTCCCATGTGACACCCCTCCTGCGCGAGCTGCACTGGCTTCCTGTGTTCTTCCGGGTGCACTTCAAGGTTTTGGTTACCACCTTTAGAACGCTCCATGGCTTAAGACCGGGCTATCTTCGAGACTGCCTTCTGCCACCAGTACCCTCTCACCGACCAGTATGCTCCCATAGAGAGGGGCTTCTCAGGGTGCCGTCGGTCAAACAGTGTCGACTGACGGCCCCCAGGGGGAGAGCCTTCTCTGTGGGGGCACCCACCATGTGGAACAAGCTCCCCCCGGAGATACGGACAATCCCAGATCTCCGCGCTTTCCGCCGTGCCCTCAAGACGTTTCTATTCCAGCAGGCTGGCCTGGACTAACCTCTTCTAAAATTGCTCTTATATTTTTAAATCTTAATCTCATAAATTTAGAGTTTTAATTTTAGGTTTAAGACCAAATTATTTAATTGTATTTTAATCAATTCTTTAAAATATTTGTATTATATGTATTTTATCATTTGTCTGTACACCGCCCTGAGTCCCCCGGGAGTAGAGCGGTATATAAATATAATATAATAATAATAATAATAATAATAATAATAATAATAATAATAATACCCTGTTAACATCAAATATCATTATTCTTTTCATACATATACTAACAAATTTCATCTTATTTATAACTCTTTCTTAATATATTTTCTACTTATTTTTGGTCTCCTTCATTTCCAAACTCCATTTTTATTCTCCAACCATTGATAAAATACTTCCCATATCATATAATATTTAGTTTGCTCTTTCTGTTTAATTGCTAATGTTAATCTATTCATTTCTGCACATTCTAATATTTTCCTTATTACCTTCTCTTCAACAGGAATCTCTCCACTTTTCCAATATTGTGCATATACAATTCTAGCTGCAGTTAATACATGAATAATTAAATATACATTCTCTTTATTATAGGTTTCCGATAAAAGTCCTAACAGAAATATTTCTGGTTTCAACTCAATACGTTGTTGTATCATCTCTTCCAACCGTGTCTTAATTTCTTTCCAGTACTTCTTTGCTTCTTCACATGTCCACCACATATGATAGTAAGATCCAGGTAGTTGGTGACACTTCCAACATTTAATTGATTTATCATTAAACATCTTTGCCAACCTCTCCGGTGGTAAATGCCATCTGTAAAACATCTTATATAAATTCTCTTTATATGCAGTTGACATCATTAATTTGTAGTTCCTACCCCACAATTTCTGCCATTTAGCCAATTCTATTGTATAACCAAAGTTTTTCGCCCATATTATCATTGTCTCTTTTACTTGTTCCTCCTTCAATTTCATACCCAATAAATAATTATACAATTTCTTTATTGCTCTCTCTTCTATTCCTGTTAGGATTTTATCTAACTCTGTTAATTCTTTATAAAACCCTGTAATTTAATATCCTTCTCATATCTAGACTGTATCTGCACATATGAATACCATTATAATACCATTATATCGATCCCTTGCTCGCTCATTTCTTCTTTTGTTTTAAGTCCCCCATCTTCATTTAAAATATCTTTATATCTTACTATTTTTCCCATATTAAAAATATTTGGGTGAGTCAATGCTTCCATTATTGAAAGCCAAACTGGTATCTTCAGGTAGTGTTGTTCTTTAATTTTCTCCCACACTAATAACAATGCATTCCTTATATAGTGTCTTTGAAAATATCCATGTATCTTATTTTTCCCATACCATAAAAATGCATGCCACCCCATGCCACCCCAGTTGTAAATCATGTCCTTCCAAGGTCAATAGACTTGCATTCTGCAATACAATCCACTCTTTCATCCATGACCAAGTTGCTGCCTGATAGTACAGTTCCAATTTGGTAGTCCAAGACCTCGTCTACTTCTTATATCTTGCATCATTTTCATGAATCAGCAGTATTCTTGAGTCTCCTTGCATGCACTGCAGATTTGAGACCTCGCCACAAATTTTCAATCTGGAGTCTGTGAAGGCCATTCAAAAACTTTTCTTTTTCTTCATGGTTAATTTGGGACCATGTACTGTCTAATTGATATATCCCACCTCTTTTTACCTCCTCTTCATTCCCCCCCCCCCCTGTTTTGGCAATTCAGAGAACTCTACAATTTATTCTAGCTGGATAAGAAGGCTACTATTATGTGTGTGTGCATATATTTAACAGAACCCTACCTCATCCCATTACATGACATTATTGGAAACTTGAGAAAGTTTCTAAAACCATTTGCAGCACAGGATGGAGATACTATTATTCAAGGAAGTGGCACTGTCAGCATCTAGCTGGGCATCTCCAATCTTTGAGAACAATGAAGAAGAATAATTTGTTGCAGCTGAAATGCAACACGGGATACATGGCTTGGTCCTAAGATCTGCCTGCATTTCTTTTATTGCTTTCATTTTTAAATACTTGAAATGTTGTTTTTCCCCAAACAATAAAATCTGCAAATGTCCCTATCCCCGTGCTTTACTGGATTTATTCTGGAGAAGCCATGCATAATTTATTCAAGACACCAGAGAACAATGTACATTTTCCTTCCTATTTCTAAACAGATTCTACTGTTTGGGGGTGTTATCTTTCCAGTAATAACACTCACTGAGGCCCCATTATCAGTTTTGGAAGACCATGTTAACTGCAAATCATGGAGAATATCCAAATTGATTTTGGATTCATGGAATTAACATTCATTTTGGCAACTACGTCCTACGCTAGGGAGCAAACCATATGTTCTCTCTCCTGATATTTATCTTTGGAATGGACCCAATTAGCCCGTAGGAGCATATTAGATCATTCTGATTTCTAACTCATGCAAAATTCTCCAATCCAGTTCTTTTTATGGTATCGTATCATCATGATCACCAGAATAAGTGCTCACTGGCTCCTCAGTTCATTTACCATTTTATAAATCACCAGGGGTTGTGCAGGGACTGTTAATCCTCCCCTGTTAAGTGTGAGATTAGAAAGTAACACTTTGCTGAGCAACAATTATTTTGCCTTTGCAAAAAAAAAAAAAAAATCCAGGGATCTCCTCCAGCAATACCTTCATTAAGTCCATGTCAGTGAGACTAAATTGGGTGAATAGTCTTAAGTTTGTTTCATTCCCTCAAGGTCCATTTTCTTCTAGTGCCATAATGCAACATTAAAGCCTTGTAGGTGATCATCAGGTTATATTTGTTGTACTGCTGGGTTAGGAAATAGGAAAGTTCAGGACTGCACCACGGGGCAGCAGCTATCAGGAAAGTGCTGATTAAAAGTCAGATAGATAGTAAGCTATGCTTTCATTATTGGGTTGTAAGAAATCTAGAAGGTTGAAAGGCCTCATCATTATTCCATGCACTCACATCCTTTGCCCTGTGGTGGAGCTTTTTGATTTGAAAGCAGCAGGCTGATTTGGATTTAGAACTTGCAGTAGCTCAGAGAAATATCTCTGGGAAATCCTTTCCTTCCATACCCATTTGGCTGAGGGAAAAAAAAATAATCTGCTTCTTAACGGGTTGTTGTTGTTGTTGTTTTTGGCCCTCCTAGTTTCCTTGCTTGAGTCAGCTTCTTAACAATTCCGCAATGTCTTCTCTGCCTGTAAATTGCAAGGCTATAATTCTATCCTGGGTAAAAGGTAAAGGTTCCCCTCGCACATATGTGCTAGTCGTTCCCGACTCTAGGGGGCGGTACTCATCTCCATTTCAAAGCCAAAGAGCCAGTGCTGTCCGAAGACTTCTCCATGGTCATGTGGCCGGCATGACTAAATGCCGAAGGCACACGGAATGCTGTTACTGTCCCACCAAAGGTGGTCCCTATTTTTCTACTTGCAATTTTTATGTGCTTTCGAACTGCTAGGTTGGCAGAAGTTGCGACAAGTAATTGGAGCTCACCCGTTACATGGCGCTAGGGATTCGAACCACTGAACTGCCGACCTTTCTGATCAACAAGTTCAGCATCTTAGCCACTGAGGTACCATGTCCCTCCTATCCTGGGTACTGTTGCTATTATGTGTAGCCTCCGTAACTCATGCAACCTTTAATGTGCCTTGTTCTCTGCCGTTCTGCTACTTTCATGAAATCTCAGGTAGCCTGTATTTGTCCTCTTCACCCTGTTCCAAACAATAATTCTAGAAAGAGTCTTCTGTAGCTGCTGGCGTAGTTTAGAGACTGCCATTGTTAGTCCTTTAGCTATATGTGATCTTAGTTTCCGCATCTTCAAAGTTTTCCCTCTAAGCCTGTGAGGCTTTTCTGATCCGACACATCTCCTGTCCTGTTTGTGATATATGCTCTGTCAGTGCAGTTCTAAAAGGATATCTCCTGCAGCAGCATACCGGCAAACACGCAAAGTGCACCTTTGAAGATGAGCCCCAGAGGCTTTCACAGATGCTGAATGTCAAGGACTGCATGAACTAACATCTGAGTCTGCAGATTTAAAGCAGATCCCATTTTCAGGCTACAACTGGTTAATATTTTTCCCATGGTTAGCCGTCACAGACAAAGGAAGAAGGACTCCCTTCTATTTTGCAATCCACAGAGACTTTTCCCAGGAGGTACTTGGAAGGGTTTTAAATAAATAAATAAATAAATAAATAAATAAATAAATAAATAAATAAATAAATAAATA
>WNWU01000005.1:28471372-28485006 GCA_012654045.1 Ptyas mucosa | reverse complement strand
ATAAATAAATAAATAAATAAATAAATAAATAAATAAATAAATAAATATAACTATTTTAAACTCTTCCGAATAGAGATTGATAGTACTACAAAATGCATTACTATTTAGACTGAACTTTTCTTAATGTAAAGTAACACATGGCTGGATTTCAGGAAGAAAAAAATAATCATGCATTTCCATAAAACGAGCAGAGAGGATAACAGGATAATGCAGGGAGGAGGGCGGGGGAAATCCACACACATTTATTAGACCTAATGAGAAGATGTTAAGTAAAGGCTACCATGGAGAGGAAACATACATGACATTTTAACAGTTTTACACACAGAGAAGAAAAACAAGCAAAATGCATTTTCCCCTATTTGGGATTTATCAATATATGATACTAGGATTTTTCTCCATTTTCTCTTTCCAATATTGCCTAGTTCCACAAAACATCTTTCTTCCTTGTTTGTTTTTTTAAGTTACATAGCTCTAAGGTTTCAAAAGGCCTAGTTGCCTGTTAAGGAGTGAATAAAAATAATTATTCTAAAATATTATTCTGTTATTAACAAAGTACTCAACCTTTTAATACCGGCATCCATATTCTAATGATGTGTAATGTTGGATTCTGCATAGCGCTGGATTCAAAAGAACCAGCCTTGGCTTGATATACTTTGGTCCCTGAGGCCAAGGTGAACATTTCTTTTCTCCACTGATTGAAGTGCAGTTGGAATTTATTGCAACATCAGGGACAAAACTATTTCTACTGCATCTGAGAACAACAGGCAAGTTGAGGTAGGTATGGGTTAGATTGCACAATAAATAAACACAGCATTGTCCTCCAACAACACTATAGCAAAACAGCCCCTCTGTGCTGTTCTGCTTACAAACACACACACACACAAAAACAAACACACATACACACACACACACAAACCTGTGGTTTAGTGAGTTTAATAATATTCCCCCACAATTCCCTTCACCAAAAATACAAAACTGTCCCAATTAACTGTCCCAATTAACTATCCCAATGAGCCATGGTGGCGCAGTAGTTAGAGTGAAGTACTACAGGCTACTTCTGCTGACTGCTGATTGCCAGCAGTTTGGCAGTTCAAGTCACACCGGCTCAAGATTGACTCAGCCTTCCATCCTTCCGAGGTCAGTAAAATGAGGACCCAGATTGTTGGGTAATAATATGTAAACCGCTTAGAGAGGGCTGTAAAAGCATTGTGAAGTGGTATATAAGTCTAAGTGCTATTGCTATTAAATCCAATGCAGACCAATGCTAGTCCACAGAGCAATGGCCACTGAGTCCACAGGGCACTTGAAAGTTTCCCAATCAAAATAAGCCCACCAGACAAAATCAAATCCACAATACAAGAGGGTTTACGAGGTAAGAAAAGTCCAGAGTTCACAAGGCATGACAAGTCAAGGCACAGTGTCAATCCAAAGCAAAGCAAGAATCATAATGACCAGAAAACACACAGCTAGGAAACACACACATTGTTCCCTGCATTGTTTCCATCTGTCTGCTGTGCTAAATAGCAGCCCCTCAAGAAGGGCAAGGCTTTCTCCTCACAAGTAACCTGGCTGACCTTCTCTGCTCCTGCCTTTTCTGTCCCCTGTGTGTTCTTGGATCAAGAGCAGAAGGCAGTTCCTCTACCTCATCACTGATTGGCTGCAGCTGCATGCTTTCTCCACCTGAAGCCTTTGAGCCAAATCCCTTTCAGACATCTGCTTATACCCATTAACCAACTCCCCTCCAGACTTGCCTGGAATTGGTTCGTCTTCCTCTGAGTTGACATCTGGAGAGATATCTGGGGAAGTGTCTGGGGGATTCATCACACTCTCTGCCTTGAATATAATAAAAAAAAAATAGCCTTGAATCCAGTGGTGGGGTTCAAATAATTTAACAACCAGTTCTCTGCCCTAATGATTTCTTCCAACAACCAGTTCACCAAACTGCTCAGAAAGTTAACAACCGGCTCACCCGAAGTGGTGTGAACTGGCTGAATCCCACCACTGCTTGAATCTATGGTAAACCTTGAAGATCATAAACTCAGACATGTAAGCCCCAGGGATCAGGCTCAGTCTGTAACCCCCAAGGATCTGAACAGGGATTGATTCATTTATTGTTATTTTTCTACCTCTAATATAGATGACAGAGCCAAAATATAAGCATCTGCTGTTTTCACATAAGCAGCAGCATTTAGACCTGACCAAAACAGGGCCCACTGCAAAATTATTATTTCTGTACCTGTGCTCAGCAACATCGAAAGCTTCAACTCCAACATATGGCTGCAAGCATGCTTTTTTTATTCATTGGATTATAGGAGTGATAAGGAAATGACTGAACTTTTTATAAGTAGCTATTTTTTTTCTGCCTAGTAATGCCAGAAATGACCCAAAAGCCTCTTTCAACCCTTTAAAATGTTCCTGTACTATCAAATCTGAATGCAACTTTTAAAAATTATTATTATGGTTCATCACATAGTCAGCCAAATGCTCAGAATGCATTTGGAATTTTTATCCGCCTATCAAGTCCTTCCCAAGGGCCTGAGATAGGCAGATGTGGATGTTTGATGGTGTTAAAGGTATTGTCGCAGGATGTCAGCTGTTCCAAGCAAAACTGCCTTTTGCAATTGATTGATGGCGATTTTGTCAATGCCAATGGTGTTCAAGTTGACTCTGAATGGCTTACAGCAACTTCTCTACATTTTCTTGCCGTCCAACTCCCTATCTGTAATTATGAGCTGGATCTTCATTTCTATTCCAGATTGGGAGAACATGGCTTTTTAGAAATGGATGCAAAAAATTCTTGCTAGGTGAAGTGTTTTGTAAAGAACAGGGTTCTAGATAAGGCTATTGGGGTTTTATTTAACTGCCCAAGGGATCTCATAATTGGATTATTGTAATGTGCCCCATAAAGGCAGCCCCTAAAGACCATCCAGAAGCTACAGCTGCTTTAAAATGCAACAGCACAAGCATTATTGGATGTTTCTCATTAAGCCTAAATGTCATTGTTATTACATGAGTTGCATTGACACCAGTTGACCTCTGAGTGCAATTCTCAAGGTGCCTGAGAGCTGTAAAGAACTGTAAAGTCCTGTTTGGCAGAGGACTTGATTATCTGAAGGATAAACTCCAGTTATTTCTGCCCTTTCTGTGCATTTAGGCAGAGTGGGTGCACTCCAGGTCACCTTAATGAAATGTTGTCATCTTGTAAGTGCGCCTTTTCTGTCACAGCTCCTGCCTTATGGAACACCACTTCCCTGGAGGTATACCCAGTTTCTACTCTCTAAGTGTTTCAGAAATCTCTAAAGACCTGGGTAGAAGTATTTGTGGAGCTCCTAATGATTTATTGTAGGGTGGTGGTGAAGAAAGGGATTTATGTGGTTTTCTTCAGACAGTTGTATTTCTATAAATTATCTATTCTTTTCAATATGGTAAACTGCCCAGAGTCTTTTGGAGTTAGATGGCCTTAAAACTAAAAGGAAAAAAAATGAAATAAGCAGTAGCAAGGGCAGGAGATAGCAATGTGCATTGTGGAGATAAAATCTTTTAACCTTAGTGAGTCTTTTTAAAAGAAAAAAGCTTTTAAACTTAATGAGTTAACAATACTAACTTTCGGAAGGATTCTGTGTATGAGTTGATTCTTCTTCTCAGCTAGCAATATTAGTATGAAGGGCAAAAGGATCCAAAGAGGACATAGCCTATGATTGCCATGTCTATCCTTCAATAATTATTTCCAATTTAAGCAGTTCAATTGTGAAACTTGAAACTGCTGATAATTTAAGTTATCTCTGGTCATAAAATTCTGGATGAGAAATATCTCAATTAAGAACCACAGGCTTTTGAGTAGCTCCCAAAACACCTAGAGACTGGCTGACATTCTGAAGTGATGTCAATACAAAATGACATTATACTCCAACTGTTTTCTCTCATTTCCCCTGAGGAAAAAAATTCCAAACTATGTTCCAAAGGACATTTAGGGTTATTTTTAATCTACTAAAATATTCAAACATGGCTAAGATGTTTTCTAAGCCAGCAGCATTTGAAAACAGAAAGGAGGGAAGTCAAATCTGTAAGGAGTCTATGTGGGGTGGGGAGGCATGGGCAGGAGGAACCCAGACATTTTATTTCCAAACTGCCAATCACTGTATCTGAGTGACGCAAAGAATAAAATAAATGTAAGGATGTATTGTACAAGATAGAGCAACGTAAAAAAACCCTACAGAGAACATAATATAATCACAGTTTGATTGGAGCATTCCCTTGAGAAAAAATCAAGGCTAGAAGAGAGAAGAATTTCACTCTTTCTTAATCTTCTGTGTGTGGCATGCTGGGTGAAATTTAACACTCGGTTCCTATAGCACTGAGTGCCATTGAATGGAAAAAGAACATATCTAAGGGATAATAAGGATTCTGGGTCAATCAGCTGGAGAGGTCAGTTGGAGTATGAACTTCAAGCATATATAAAATCAGATTTGGTCTGAATTTTGTGAAGAGAAAATTGCTTGCTGTATCATGTTCTTTACCAGGAAATGACCTATGCAGAATCTTCACTGAATTCTAGACATCTTAAAAATTAGTTTCAGATGCTTTTTTTCTCCTCCTTACATCTCCAAGAGTCATGGTTTAGCAAGTCTAAAGTAGAAGAACACAACTGGAAAAGCCCAATTGGCACTCTTCACTCATTCTGTATTTTAACAGAAATAATAGGAGTAGATAATGAATAATTAGAATGTAATAGAGACATGGGGGAGGGGGTTATAGTGCAAGAGGAATACCAGTGATTTTATGCAATGATAGAAAAGAGGTGGTGATGGAGGAAGAGCAGCAGCAGCAAGATGATTAGGTCATATTTGGGGGAAAAATAGGATTGTGATGTGAGTACATGGTGAGTACATATACTCACCTGAGGATTAGATCCTAACTCTAGGATCCTCCTAACTGAGGATTAGAAATAAAACTTTATATGTGTGTGTCCAATGTAATGCTAGTGGGAAAAATATAAGAAGTGAAACTGTTGCACTGGTTCTGTGATAAATGTACAGGGAAGGCACTTCAACAAGTACTTGTGCAAATGGAATCAGCCAAATGTCATACTTTATTTATTTTTTATTTTTATTTATTTTGTCAAGCATATATAAGATAACAGGTAAAAGTATAAACATAATTTGAATACATGAAAAGAGTAAGTAAAAAGGAATATTAGGACAGGGGCGTAGGCACGCTGGTGCACTTATGCATGCCCCTTACAGACCTCTTAGGAATGGGGTGAGGTCAACAGTAGACAGTTTAAGGTTAAAGTTTTGGGGGTTTGGGGAAGAAACTACAGAGTCAGGTAGTGCATTCCAGGCACTGACCACTCTATTACTGAAGTCATATTTTCTGCAATCGAGTTTGGAGCGGTTTACCTTAAGTTTGTATCTATTATTTGCTTGTGTATTGTTGTGGTTGAAGCTGAAATCGTCATTGACAGGAAGAACATTGTGGCAGATAATTTTATGTACTATGCTTAGGTCAGACTGAAGTCGGTGTAGTTCTAGCTTGTCTAAGCCCAAAATTTGGAGTCTGGTGGCATATGGTATTTTACTGCGGGTAGAGGAATGGAGGACTCGTCTCGTAAAATATCTCTGGACTCTCTCTATTGTATTTATGTCCTATATGCAGTGCGGGTTCCAGACAGATGAGCTGTATTCAAGAATTGGTCTAGCAAATGTTTTGTATGCTCTAGTTAGTAGTACAACATTACCAGAGAAGAAGCTATGCAAGATTAGGTTAACAACTCTTAATGCCTTTTTGGCAATGTTGTTACAGTGGGCTCTGGAACTTAGATCTTTAGAAATGAGTACAAGTTATTTGTTCAAATAAATTTTCTGCTAAATGGTAGAAGCTTTCCAATAGCAGAATGATATTGTTGGATACAATCAATGCTATTTTTTCAGGTAGGTTCCAGTATAATGAACAATGATGGAATTTAGAACTTCCTTCATATGTTGATTCTAGGTATATTCAATGAAGAGGAACAGAAACTTGTATTTCTTTTAAAAGAATGAGGGGGGGGGGAATTGAGGCAGCCCCATAATTTAAGCTGTGCAAATTTTAATATAATTTTAATTATTTTAATCAATAATAATAATAATAATAATAATAATAATAATAATAATAATTAAAAAAATGGAGAGTCAAATGTTCACTTATAGTGTTTTTTTGTAAATAGGAGCCCTCAGCATTCTGGTTATTTCAACTCTGTGAAGATAAATTTGAGCTTCAACAATGGGAGTGTAAATCAAACAGGTCAAGTTTTAATAATGCATAGGAGTAGAAAACTTAGGTTAAAATCCTGTACAAAACTTCTTGTAACTTAGAACTTCTGATTCTATATGAATTTAGTTTTGTTCAAATAACATTGTAAAATGTTTTAGATAAAGAAATTGAAGATTTGCCCCATTGTAAAATAAGGGAATTATACTTGTGCTTTGAGACCTAGCAAACTAAGATTCCCACTATTAATACATGAAACCATATTTGTGAAATCTGCTTTTTACTTCTTTAATAGTCTGTAGTACAGAGCAGAGGCCAAAATCTCTGCTTATTAACTTAGTTTTAATAAGGACCATTATCGACTGTTACATTATTCTCTTTACACATGCATGTCCCAGTTTTCCTCCAGCCCACTTCTTAAGTGTGAAAGCTGCCTTCTCTCACTAATTAAATTTCATCATTACCTGTTACTAAAGGAAAGAGACTGAGAGACCCTGGCTGGTTCTTTTTGATGTACTTAATCAACTCCTAGAGGCCAAATAATTATCCAGGGAGTGATGGGATAGCCTCTTTATTTCATTGTCCTCCTTCGCAAACTGTCCATTATCTTGCAGTAATAACAAGTTATGTAGCCTATCATACATTGACTAGGGGAGGCAGAGAATCACATAATCTAGTTCAGGAAACCAATTTTATATTTGAAAGTGACATCATCAGATTAGTCTGGAGATAGTTCAATCTGATGGTGGCCGGATGCTAAAGAATCTCTCTGTGTGTGGGCGGGGGGAGTGTAGGTGTGTATACAGCTGAAGAAGGACTATAACCTGATGACACCCAGCTGTACATCTCCACCCCAGACCATCCCAATGATGCTCTGGAAGTGATGTCCCAGTGCCTGGAGGCCATGCGGGTCTGGATGGGGAGAAACAGGCTTCGACTCAACCCTTCCAAGACAGAGTGGCTGTGCCTGCCGGCATCCCGGTATAGCCAGCTGGTGCCATCGCTGGTTATTGGGGGCGAATCACTGGCCCCACAAGGGCTCGCAACTTGGGCATCCTCCTGGACTCACGGCTGTCTTTAGAAGAGCACACAACGGCCGTGGCCAGGGGGGCTTTCTCTCAGGTTCGCCTGATACGCCAGTTGCGTCCCTTTCTAGACTGGGACTCCTTACGCACAGTCACTCAAGCACTTGTCACTTCTCATCTGGACTATTGTAACACTCTCTACATGGGGCTCCCCTTGGGGTGTACCTGGAGGCTCCAACTGGTGCAGAATGCAGCTGCATGGGGGATTATGGGGGCGATGGGGCGCTCCCATGTGACTCCTCTCCTGCGTGAGCTGCATTGACTTCCAGTGGACTTCTGGGTGCGCTTTAAGGTGTTGGTAATCACCTTTAAGGCGCTCCATGGCTTAGGGCCGGGGTACTTACGGGACCGCCTTCTGCCACCAATTGCCTCCCACCAGCCAGTTCACTCCCACAGAGAGGGCCTCCTCAGGGTGCCGTCAGCCAGACAATGTCGGCTGGCGACCCCCAGGGGGAGAGCCTTCTCTGTGGTGGCACCGACCTTCTGGAACGATCTACCCCCAGAGATACGAGTGATTCCAGACCTCCGGACTTTTCGTCGGGCTCTTAAAACCTATCTCTTTCAATTAGCCGGGCTGGCCTGATTTTATGTTTCACGTTGGTTTTTAAAATTGATATTGATTTTAATTGAATGTTTTAAAATTATGGGCCAAATTTTATTTAATCATCTTAATATTATTTTAATTTTTGTATATAAATGTTTTATTCTGGCTGTTCACCACCCTGAGTCCGAAAGGAGAAGGTATAAAACTTTAATAAATAAATAAAAATAAAAATAAAATTTAATAAATAAAATAAATAAATGGTTTAGGCACATGGAAGAGTATACCAAGGAACCAAAACAGAGCAAAGGCTCAAAAGCAACATAGGATAAATGTATCTGCTCCAGATCTTTTAGATTTTGGTCATTATTCAGCGCTGGACTGTTTCCTTTCTCTTGAGCTTGTCTTTTGTTCCAACTTGGAGTTTCATGAAAGAATAAATGGAGCTTTCTTCACAGCCTGACAAATATAAGTCTTTAAATGATATTATTTCAGTGATGGTTCACTAAAACGTATAAAGAGCAGTTGCTGGAATTGGGTATGTTTAGTTTAATGAAAAGAAGGACTAGGGATGATTTGATAGCAGTGTTCCAATATCTCAGGGGTTGCCACAAAGAAGAGGGAGTCAAGCTATTCTTCAAAGCACCTGAGGGCAAGACAAGAAGCAATGGGTGGAAACTAATCAAAGAGAGAAGTAACCTAGAAGAAGAAATTTCCTGACAAAACAATTAATCAGTGGAACAACTTGCCTCCAGAAGTTGTGAATGTCCAAACACTGGACGTTTTTAAGAAGAGATTGGACAACCATTTGTCTGAAATGGTACAGGGTTTCTTGCCTCACCAGGGGGTTGGAATAGAAGACCTCCAAGATCCCTTCCAATTCTGTTATTCTAAATTCTAAAATGCCATGGAAGACTATTTCCATCTCAAAAGCCCATTATCCCCAAGCAACCACAGGGATGATTTCCACCTAAAGATTTTCACAAGTACGGCTACCTTCCAGAACTCCAAGACAGCATGCCAGTACTGTGGATTTGGAAATTTAAAAGCCACACATGTGACCTCAAGAGCCCCTGTCAGTCAGTGTAAGGAAGCAAAAACCTCAGTATGTGTCTCAATAATCTACATTAATTTAAAGGAGAATTTCTTGTAAATTTGGGGAGGAAATAATGAAACAACTGTCAGTTGACAATGAGGAAAAAGGAGTGTTTGGGTCTCTCCAGCCAATTTTCATTTTTATTTTTTAATGTTTAGACAACTGGTGTTCACAAGCTCTTCCCTGTTTTGCCTCAGAGGTGGGTTTCAGCAGGTTCTGACCAGTTCTGGAGAACCAGTAGCGGAAATTTTGAGTAGTTCGGAGAACCGGTAGTAAAAATTCTGACTGGCCCCACTCCCATCTATTCTCTGCCTCCCCAAGTCCCAGCTGATCGGGAGGAAATGGGAATTTTGCAGTAACCTTCCCCTGGAGTGGGGAGGGAATGGATATTTTACAGTATCCTTCCCCTGGAGTGGCGTGGGAATGGAGATTTTACAGTATTCTTCCTCTGCCATGCCCACAAAGCTATGCCACGCCCACAAAGCCACACCCACAGAACCGGTAGTAAAAAATTTTGAAACCCTCCACTGTTTTGCATGTATAAAACAAACCATGAATCCCTTGATCAGAAGAATATGATTTTTATAAATACTACTTCTGAGTCTTATCACTAGTGGATATATGTGCAAATTAACATTACAATTTGCTGTATCCATCTGTCTTAATCAGAATTTTCTATTACTTGTAGAAGCAGGGGGTTATATCCTATTTCATGTTTCACATACCAATCCAGGAATGGATACATAAATATTTGCATGAGCTGTATGAATCTTGAGATTCTGTTTTTGTTCACCATAGCCCGTCTCAAATTTTTAGGGCAAATTTAGTGTAACTTGAAGAAAATATTGTCTAAGTCAAGAAAAAATAACAACAACAACAAAAAAAAAGATAGCTCATTGGGTTAAAGAGAGGAAGTCAACCACACTTCTGATCCTTTAAAAGTTCTTCAGATCTCATTTGAGTTGTGAAAGTAAAACCACAGAAAAACAGAACACATTTTCAGACCCCATTGATATACTTTGGATCACAGCATGGAGACAGAACCAACTGTGCCAATGTTAAGTTCAGAGCTGTAAAGAAACAAAGATTTTATATCTACATGGATATTTCTCTCATTGCTGTGCATGCTTAGTTACGGCAAAACTCTACTTCAAAGCAAAATAAGAGTCCCTTTTTATCAAAGAGTAAAACAGCCTTGAGAGCAAAATGGCTTCCTAGGTCCAGAGGTGGGCTGCTGGGGGTTTACAGGGGTTCGGGAGACCCTCTAGCTAACATTCTGTGCAGTTGAGAGAACTCCAAATCCCACTGCCCCGCCCACCCCACCCTGCCCTTCCCAGGAGTCCCCACACTGTCTGTTTTGGATGTAGGTAAGGGCAGGGCACATGTGGAGGCTTGGGGAGGGTGAAAAATGGGCCTACCGGAAGTTCAGGAAGTCCAGAAATGGGCCCGTTTCTGGCCTCCAGAGGGCCTCTGGAACCAGGGGAGGCTGTTTTTATCCTCTCGGAGGCTCGAGAAAAGCCTTCAGAGCCCGGGAAGGGAAAAAATGCACAGCCACCCACCGTGGTGCAGGAGGCTGACTAGGCTATGCTGACCATGGCCACGCCCACCTGGCAACCAGGCAGAGAACCCCTTGCTAAAATTTTTGAAGCCCACCCCTGCCTAGGTCTCCCACTATAGCATCAGCCCTGCTATATAACATTCCTCAAGATGTAGCCACACACCTCTGCATGAAAGCTGGGCACAAGTGAAGCACTTCATCAGGATGGATCTTAGACAATCAAATTAGGAAATGATATTACACTGCAAACATATGAAAGAATATCATATAGAACCTGTTTCTTTTATCCCAGAGTTCAGGAAAAAGAATACAATATGGGAGAGACTAAAGATTAAAGTTACCAATGGCTGATTGGTTTTTATTATTATTATTATTTAAAACATTTGTACGGTCACCTGCATTGTATAAAATAACTTTGGGCAGCTAGTAATAATTGAACACACACCAAAACCAAACCAATAAATAAACCAAAACTTAAATTGGATTCACACTTATGTGATCATATGAGTAAAGGCTCTTAGCTGAAGTGGGCTTGCCATTATCTGCTTTGTAACCATTGATTTCTTTCTCGGAATTTTATTGCGTGCAAGGATTTTTGTAACAGTGATAAAAAGTGTGTTTTGATGGTGCTTGAGATATTGTTCATTAACAATTCCACATCTGGGAAGAGCACTGAAAGGCAGATCTTTTATTAGTAGGCACTTTCTAGTGCTTCTAGTGCTAATGTGGAATATAGGATGAAGAAAATGGTGGTTTCTATTCCATAAAAAAAGTCAGACAGCACTTGATAGAATGAGGTCCTGCACTCTACATTACGTTCCCCATTTCAAGCCTCCTTTATTGAGAAACCATGTCTCTTTGCCTGCCTGCTCCTATATGGTTTCTAGCCTTATGGGAAATCTACCCTTTTATTTTAAAGTCAAAATGTGTCTTTTCTTTCACAGTCTGGGTTGCATTTTTCCTGGGAGAGGCAAGCCATGTTTCCAAAAAAATAGGCACAAGATGAAAGATGGATGGAGGTTAAGACAAAAAGTAAACTTTGTTTAACTATAATGCATTTAAATCATTAAGGAGAACAATAGTATGGTCATTTACTACATATTTAATTGTCTGTGGAGATTCTCAGTCATGATTGTCCCATTTTCAAGAGGCAATTGGATTTTCTGATTTTTCTTTGAAGATGTTTTGTTTCTCAGCCAAGAGCTGAAGAAGCTCCTTGGATGAGAAGCAAAACGTCTTCAAAGAAAAACCAGAAAGTCCAGTTGCCTCTTGAAAAAGCACCTTTGAGATAGATATGCAATTGTTTTTGTCTTGTATCTCATGGAAAAAGCGGGCAACATCATGGGCTTTTGAAGCTCACATATAGTCTTGTGAACTTCAAGTTATCTACCTCTGGAAGGATGGAAGGAGGTGGATTCTCATAAGTGAGGGGGTACATTCCAGAAGTCTAAGAGCCAACTCAATCCAAATGTTACATGTGACAGAGGGTGAAGACATCACTTTCCTAACAATTTTCATTCAATCAATTTCTATGGTCGCCCATCTCAGACACTGATTCTATTGTAGATTGTAGATGCAGACAGTACAGTACAGTACGACAGGATTTTGTTTATAGATTTGAAAACTCATATGAGGACTCACTTTGGAAGAATCACCACAAGTCATTCTTGGATTTGGGCCCAACAACTTCTGTGTTAAAGAAATAAGAAACCTGGAATGTCCATATAAACCTTTAGGCTGTCAGATTCCGTCTTTGATTATGGTTTTTTAAATAAGTATTTAGATCTTTCTAATATTATCAGTTCAAGGGTCAGATTTCTGGGAATTTTGGGGTTGACCAAATCCCACTTCATTCAATTTCCTAGAATCATAAGCAATTTGCAAATCAAAAATAATAAAGATTATATATCATCTTTGGACATTTACTTTTACTTCATAGAGGTGTTCCCTTAAGGTCTAATTATCTCAAATTGGCCCTCATTGTGGTCATTAATATTTAGTCTTTTTTTAAAAAAAAAAATGGTTATCCAGAAACTCTCTACTGTATATAGCATTTGAAAAAAAAAGATATAGTTTTGTTGTAATGTGTAAGTGAAGCAATAACTTTTTTTTATTGGCATTGGCACCAATTTCATTTAAGAGGTTGTACAGCTAAAGGCAAAGGTTAAACTGGAACATATTGTAGAAATATTGGAACCTTGTCTTTGAACGTCATCATGCAATAACATGGAAGATATTTTCCCCCAAAAATACTCAGTTAGCAATTGGTTTTTGACCTGAAGGTTTGTATTCCGTCACAAAGCCGAACAATTGCAATTTAAGTGACCTAGTATCAATTTAAACTCATCTATTTCTCTGTAGATCTTTGCTGCTTTCCTAACCCTGAATATATCTCACCTAGGGTAAACCCACAATTCAGCGATTCTACCAACAGGTGGGAGGCTGTCAAAAAGCCATGCTGGTCAGGCAAGCAAAACTCTGTTCCTTTTTTCCATGAGTTGCATATGAACCAGGGGTGGGTTATACCTACCTTTACTACCGGGTCGCAACGGGTCCGAGTGCGCTCTTCTGTGCATGCGCAGAAGCATTCTGATGACATCGGGGTCGGTGGGCGGGGCCTCCCGCTGGTTTTACTACCGGTTCTATAAAACCGGTCCAAACTGGGGGCAACCTACCTACGAGACCGTCTTTTGCCACCAATAGCCTCCCACCGACCAGTTTGTTCTCACAGGGAGGGACTACTCAGAGTACCGTCAGTCAAATCATGCTGACTGGCGACTCCCAGGAGCTCCAACCCTTTGGAATGAACTGTCCCCGGAGATACAGAATATCCCTGATCTCCGTGCTTTCCGCCTTGCCCTCAAGACCCTGTTGTTCCAACAGGTGGGGCTAAACATATGAACATGTGAATGATCTTTTAAAATGTTATCTAACTCTGGGTTTAATTTAATTGACCAAACTAAGTAATAATTTTAATTAGCAATTTTATTATGTTTGTATGTCTATAATCTTCTTGGTTGTACACCGCCTTGAGTCCTACGGGAGAAAGGCGGTATAGAAATAAAATAAAATAAAATAAAATAAAATAAAATAAAATAAAATAAA
>WNWU01000005.1:28430688-28463069 GCA_012654045.1 Ptyas mucosa | reverse complement strand
TTATTATTATTATTATTATTATTATTATTATTATTATTATTATTATTGGCACATTGCGCTTGTGGCAGGAGGCCGTATGGCTCATTGAGTCATTGCATGTGCAAGCAGCAGCATCAGTGCAATGTGCCATGTCACCTCCTGCCACAAGTGGCGGCACCAGTGTGATGCGCCATGTAACCTCCTGCCATCAGCAGTGGCACTGGCATGACGAGCCACACAGTGTCCTGCTGCGAATGTTAGTACCAGCACAATTGTTCTGTCCCCTCCCTGCTTCAGAAGCCCAGACAAGCACACACATGAACAGACGGGTACAGAAGTTGTTTATTTACCATCCATAAACAACAAGCTGGCAGCGAGCCCGGGAGAGATAAAGACAGCTGTTATTTTGAGTTGCCACGGCCAGTCCCTGATAAGGCCCTCCGGCATGTCCGACAACAAACAGTCGGGTTAAAACTTTGTTCGTCACAAAAGCCAACAAGGTAAGGTCAGCTCCTTTTATACCTTGTGGGGCGTTGGCTTTGTGACTCATCACCTCATGCTCGGCCCCACCCACTCCTTTGCTGAGCCCGTCTCTCTGATCGTCGCCACCTGGGGTTAATCCACTCCCTCTCCTCATTAACGTCTGACTCAGAGGAGCTTTCTTCCTCAGGGCTTTCAGCTGGGGCCTGGGGTGGTACCAAACCAGACGGGCCAGGAGAGGGGGGCCTTGCCTCCTCCTCCTCTTCACTTTCGGAGGATTCTTCCTCCGGAGGTCCAGGCTCGGGAGCCGAAGACACAACAACAATGCCTCATATGGTGTCTGGCCACGAATGGCTGCATGGGGCTGCAGAAGAAGTCAGGCAGCAATGTGACAGGTGTTGTGTGAGAGGCCTGGCTGAGGTAGTCCTAAGGTAAGTGGGTGCGGGGCCTATGGGGCAGCTCCACACCCTTACTCCCAGCCCTAGCTTATTTTTATGCATGCACCTTGCCTGACCTCATACAACCAAATGGTGGGACGGAGTGGGCAGGGTCTTAAGTAGGGCTAATATTAGGTGCACACATAAAAATCAAGCTATGGCTTATTTTTGGGATAGGTCGTATTTTCAGAGAAACATGGTACATGTCCAGACATGGCAATAACCAATAAATTCATGAGAGGTGCATGATAGCTCCCAAAACACAACTTCACACTCAAGACTTTGTCAGAGCAACTTCAACAGCAGAGCCATCATTATCCCCAGAGGTGGTATTCAGCAGGTTCTGACCAGTTCTGGAGAACCAGTAGCAGAGATTTTGAGTAGTGCAGAGAACTGGTAAATACCACCTCTGACTGGCCCCACTCCCGTCTATTCTCTGCTTCCCGAGTCCCAGCTGATCAGGAGGAAATGAGGATTTTGCAGTAATCTTCCCCTGGAGTGGGGTGGGAATGGAGATTTTACATGCCCACCAAGCCACGCCCACAGAACCGGTAGTTTAAAAAAATTGAATCCCACCACTGATTATCCCTCACTGCTAAATATATTCAAACATATTTATAGTCGCACTGCTTAGAAGCCACTTCTACTCTTCACAATCATTGTTTTGGAGCAGAAGTCACGAAGGAAGTAAGGAAAAGCTAACACATCACAACAGTGATAGACAGATTTCTCGCAAAGGAAGACATAACTTTCTTGTCATAAAAATTTCAAGAAAAAGGGAAAGATGTTACATGTAGGTGGTTTAAAGCCACTCCACTTTCCTTGCATTGGGGATAAGAGGGATTAAGGGAGAGCGTTTCGGGGTTATTCCAAAAAGTCCTTTTCTTCTCCTAAACACGATTGGGGCTGTTTTGCCAATTTCCAAATTGATTTGGATATCAGAATATTACAAGCACAGATTTGTTTACATGCATTTAAGTCTAGGACTCCAGATCGTCTCCATCCAATCAGTATTTGCTCTTTATAAGCACTCACTGAGTACAGAGAACTCTCCGCAAGACAGTGCTGATTGACTGGCCAGGAACTGAGTGCCTCATCTTTCACCTTTTCATAAAAAACAAAAAGAGAATAAATTGCTACCATTTCCCTTGGCAAACCTTAGCCTTCAAAGCTCCTAATATTAGTGTGACGAGAATTCTGCAGTTCAGCTCCTTTATCTAATCAGAACAGCACATTCTTAGGAACTGAGATACGGTTTGAACTGAGACTCCACTCTAGCGAGAGCACAGCCTACCCCTTAATGTGTAAGACAGTTTATATATCGCCCTTGCTGAATCTGAATCTCCTGCCTTTAAATGGTTTCAAGGGTGGAAACAGATGCATCAGATGAGGAGCTCCTTGAATTCCTGAAGCATCTCTTCCCAACAGAGTCTCAAGAACTGCATAGGTTTATTAGGTATATTTCAGGCTTCTATTAGAATGCCTATCATCAAAAAAGTAAGGGTGTAAATCAAGGTGCTAACATCTGGAATTTAAAAAGAATAAAGTGGAGAGAGAGAATGACAGAAAGTTCTGATGAACATATGTGTAAACATTAGTAATACATTTCAGGATTAAATGGAGACAGGCCTTGTCCGTAGTTAAGCTGTATTAGAAAACTGGCTATAACATAAATAAAGACAATCCTAGATGCTACAGCACAGAAGGGTAAATGGCTTCTAATACTCAGATAACAGGGACAATAAAAATCTTACGTTTATACCCTACTGTGAGATTGTAACAGGTTTTGTTCGAAGTAGTGTTTCAATCTTCCAAGGTTAATGTCCATGTTGATTTCCTTACTGGAGTTATTGAGCATTGCTTCTTATTGCAATTTTTGCTTCTCCAGTACCTGCTGAGCTAATTTACAAAACTGTTCACCACAAATATAGATCTTTGTTTAAAAGGAGAAAGAAAGAAGAAAAAAAACCCCATCAGGATGTTTTGCACTGCACAATCTGAAAAGTAGGGTATTTGTAGTTGGACTTGAAGAGTGATGTAGAAATATATCTGTCACCTTTTCTGCTAAAAGACACCTATTATATGCTGAATGGGAAGAGCTTGAAATCAAGGTCAAAATCAAAGACATGCAATTGTATCTATTTGAAATGTTCGATCATCAGAATGGGTCAGGAGTTATTATTTTAACTGGTAAAATTTCAATTTAACGGACAAAACCTCAATTTCTCAATGTAATACTCAGGATCCACTAAATAGGAATCGAGTTAAAATGAAAAATATGTTTCTTGCTTCCAAAGTCCATTAAACTAGGGTCTGATAAATTGAGATTTCACTGTACATATTAGTTTCAGGAGATCTGGGGACTCTGGTTAGTACTTTATTTGCATAATAAGAAGGAATTGATAATCTTAAGTGTATCTAATAGTTTAATAAATTAATATAACAATACAATAGACAACATAATATAAGATGGAGAATCTAAAGTGCTCTGGGACTTTAGAATTCAAACAGATAAGCATCTTCACACTACACCCCAGACTTAACAACTGTTGATAAGAAAGACAAAAAAAATCATGGACTTTGCAATACCACAGACAGTAGTCTGTGGGGAAATGCACCTGAGGGGGGAAAAACAGGTCTTTAAGGTTCATTGAATGTCACAGAAGATTGTTTTATGACCAACCTACCCATTACAAACACTGGTTCTGCTATAGACTGTACAGATACCTCTTTAAAGAGTAAGCACCTTTTTAATGTTGCATGGTTTTCTAAGGCATAGCTGCAGAGGTGATAATATGTCAATAGAATGGTTTTGGCTTTTTGGCCATGAATTATAACCAGGTGCTGTTTTTGTTTGTTTTGTTTTGTGGGGAATGTTTGGAAAGTTTCTGCTGGAAGAAATTAAAGCTGTTGAGCCCACTGAGCTGGAAAGCAGCTCTGGATAGATGACAAGTTTTGGATGGCAAAGCTAAGAAACTAAAAAAAAAACACTTAAAAAGTTGGCACTTTTAAAATTCTCATGGAAAGAATTGGTCAGAAGGAGGAGTAATACAGGGAGGATAGAAATAAGAAAAAGAAGTAGCGAGGAATGAAAATTAAATGTAATAAAATGTTTCGTTTATAGGTATTTTCAATAGAAATTTAAAAATTATTTTAAAGTGGAACATTTCTATCTTAAAATGTTCCAGTCTTGAAATTTCTACTTCAAATATTCCAACATTTTGGAGAGGTTTTGAGAGTTTTGTTTGGAGCATAAAAAGAAACTTCAAGAAGTGTCTTTCTATATCTTCTACTTCTTTGATTTATAACCCACTTTTTCTCCAAATGTATACACCAGCTAATATGAGGAATTTATTTAACTCTTTATTTAACTCCCACAGCAAAAACATGTTGTAAGGCAGGTTGGGTTCAGGTAAAGTAACTGACCCAGAGTGACCCAATGAGTTTCATAGCTGAGGGGAAATTTGAACCTGGATTTCCCACTATTAGTCCAAACATGGCATTTCATGAATTCTCCGATCTATTCTGAGTGCTGGAACTGGCTGTTTGTTGTTGTTGTTGTTGTTGTTATTGTGACTTGTTAATGGCTGCTTTTCCCCCCAAGACGTTTCCAGACAAGCCAATAAGATAACAGGGACCAGTCATGGTTCAGACTGGATGGAGCAATTGGTGATAGGATGGGTTAAATGATGTGTTTTGGGGATCTTAAGTACTTAAGAAGACACATGGAATGACTAAAAAAGATTACTTACAGCTTGTGTGGGTGGATGGATGGGTTCCAAGAGTATTATGTGTTGCTAACACTGCTAAGGTTGTGTAAATATAAAGCCCAGTAATTCAGTCTTGGCTTGGTTGGGTTGTTGAACTTTTGTGTGCATGTTGCTCTTGTATTTACTTGTGATATTAGGGTTATTCGTGGTTATTCATTGCTTTCCTCCCCCCTGTCTATAGCACAGAGTAAAAAAAAAAAAAATAGCATACGGTACACAGATTTCCCGAAAGCAAAAGAAAAAGGAGCACTACAGAAAATTGGCTAAAGTTACACTTTTGAAATAATAATAAAAGCTCATAGGAACATGTATTCAGTGACAGGAATGTTCAAGAGTTTACCTGTTCTTTGTCCTATAATTGGTTGGTTGATTAATCCAAATAATTAAAAAAGAAAAAAAATGAAAAGACTGCAATCTGTTCTTTCTATTTTTAGAGAGACACCTTTGATGATAAGACACTAATCTAAATAAATGTTTCAGTTGGTGGGAATAAATTTATGTCCCCATCATTTTCCTGTGAGGATTTAGTTTATTATTTTTAAAACTATGTAAAAAGTATCCTTGTGGCTATTTTTGCTTCAATTTGGTAGATAGCATTCAGTTGGTCTTGAATTCCCTTTGTTTCCTACATGTGAAACAACTGAAATTCTTCTGAATTTTATTCTGACAAAGAAGCCACTGGGAACAGATTGAGTTGGATTGTTTTCTTCCAAGCTTGCAACAAAACATATTCTCTACTTGAGTAACTCAGCACTAATATCTACTGACAGTCAATAATCAGTAGAATTTTACATTGGGGGGAAAATCCTCATTGATAACTAGTGCAGGAGTTTGTTTAGTGCTATATTTTATTGGAAAATGAAATTTGTATCTTATAGTTTCCAAAAATCAGTCTCTACCTGATGTGACTTACTAAGACTTATTATATTGGGAAACATATATTTAAAATGTTACTGTTAATCCTATTGTTTCTTATTATTTATTTATCTAACCTTATATTATTAGGGCAGGAATTGTGTGCTTCATAGTTATGGTGTCTACTAGCAAAATAGATTGCCTGTAACACTTTCCTCAAGAAAAATAGGTCCATTTCTTGTACCTTCTACTTTCCTGATCCATCTTCCTTCTTCTTTTGCTTCTAGGTTTCTTGCATGAAGAACAGGGGATGATTTCCAGATATTTTTCAGAGCCCTTTTATCCACTTTTTAAAAGTATAATTTTATTAAGAGTTTTATTACAACAGTAAAAACTAATACAAGCTAAATTTAGCAAATGAGAATGGAAAGAATTAAAAATAAAGGGGAGGGGAGAAAGAAGAAAAAGAAAAGAAACATATAAAGTGACTTCCAACCTTTCTCTCAATAAGTATCAACAGATTTAAAAATCTTTACTGCCTATAAGGTTACAAATAGATATTCTTTATCCCATCCCTTATCTATTAGGAAATAAAAAATAAAAATCAACATTTCAATTCTGATGTCAGTAAAATATTCATAAAGGGTTGAAAGAACTTTGCAAATAAATAAATAAAACTTAATTTAACCTTGATCAAATAAACCAACTTTCTACTCCTTGCATTCATTTCTGACAGTCTTTAATTCAATCAAATATTTTAGGATTGTATTTTTCTTCAATTTTTCTTTGTCCCATCACATATTTCTTCAACACTTTAACAAGTCTTTTTCTGTAGATCCAGTAGGAAAACATTTTCCAGGTCATTTTCTTGGTTTATCATTATTATTTCCCTTTTAATTTTTAAGACTTCTGGCAGATTCTTTTTTGTATCTATGAAGAAACCTCTTCCAAATCATTCTCTTGTCTTGTCATTTGTAGTTTCAGTACTTTCTCTGTTTTGTCAGATAAATTTCCTCCCTATCTGTCTTTCCTCATTATCTTTTGAACATATTCTATCCACAGAAGCAGACATATTTAGTGTTGATATTATAATTAATAAATTTGGGCTCAATTCTTCAAATATCTTCTTCAGTGTTTCCAATGTTATAACATTTTATGGCATTTTGTAAGTTTTAGTATTAGCCAACATCAAGAGCAGGCTTGTAATGTATTTTTCCTTCTGCTTAGGTCTTACATTTTGCAAAATTATTTTTGGCAATAAAGTTTATAATTCTCAGTATAACATATACGACTATTTGGAGTATGGTACTCAGTGCTAAATAATCTCCCATGTATATTTTAGACTAATAATTAGTGGTCTTGGGACACTACTTTGCAAATATTTAAAATTTGGATTTTGGTTTTGCACTCAGTATTTGTCTCAGGGGAAGCAACTGTAGTTTTTATATATCCTTATTTTCATATAAATCTGTTTCTTTGCATTGGCTTTTATTTATATTTTGCTTTGATATGGAAACTGAGTTCAGTATATATAAACAGTTGTGGGGAAGGAAATATATTTATATTGCGAATTCCATTTTCAAACCTTTCGTGTACAACTGCTAATGTATTTACTTTTTACAACTTTTCTTTGTTGTTCCTTATAATTGAGCGTGCTTGAATAAAGGTGGTTTATTGGCTTACATTTTAAGTAAAGTAAGTAAAAAAGCTACTGAAGTCTTTACCTGCTTCAGGCCATCTGCTGTTGTTGAGAGGGAAGCAAGACGACAATTGCCATATCAGGTATAAAAACATGTAAGGTGGTACGCTTGGCTTCTTTAAAATAAAATTTGAAAAGTAGACATGATCCCATTCATATTTTCACATTCTAGGCTACTTCATACTCACATTAAATCAGTGGGCCTGAAGGGACTAAGGGTTGCCAAAATGTGGCTGAATGCTTGCAAAGATAGAGCTTAAATCTCAATTTACTTGAAATTCAATTTGGATCCCAATATATACATTTCTAAGATAACATAAGCCATGAAGTATGTTCCTTCAATTGTTTCTACATCAGTGGTGGGGTTCCTCCCGGTTCGGCCTGGTTCTGCTGAGCTGGTAGCGGTGACGATATGACGTCACCAAACTACTTCTGCCCCGCCAGCCCCCCTGACCCCTCCCCCCGTGTTATTCTTACCTTTTATTTGGCCCCACCCCCAATCTGTTGCTGCCTCCTAAGTCCCAGCTGATGGGCTATAAGGAAAAAACCTGTTTAAAGTCTTGCCTTTAAAGGGGCTTCAAAGGGCCACCCTATAGCTGATCAGTGGTAAAAGGCAGTTTGGTGGAGCCTGCAAAAATAAATGAGTAGACCAGTGCCTCCAAAAACAAATGAGTAGACCGGTGCCTGCAAAAATACACGAGTAGACCAGTGCCTTCAAAAACAAATGAGTAGACTGGTACAGCTCTGCAAGCAGTTAAAAGCCTGGTAGACCAGTATCTCTACTAAATCCTAAAGAATTGTAACATGACCATCAAGCCACGCCCACAAAATAAGCCACGCCCACAGAACCGGTAGTAAAAAAAATTAGAACCTACCCCTGTTCTACATAGAAAGTTGCATTCTAAGCTCTTAGGCCTCTTTATAGGAAGAAAAATAATAGGATGAGGTCTGCACATGCAGGGAGACTCAGAGAAGGAGGACTTGGGTATATGCATGTGAGCATAGGGTGATCCATGGAAGGGGGGCATGGCATGGTGTGCAGAAAAGTGGGGGGATTCGTAATCTTCCCTACTGGCTTCCTTATTAGCTTTGCTTGTGAGAACCTGGCAAAGAAGGTCACAAATGATGATCATGTGTCAATGGAATGCTGTAACCATCATAATTGTGAGCTGGTTGCTAAGCATCTGAATTGCAGTCACCTGACTATTGGGGTGATGAAATGGCCAGAACCTTGAAGATTGGTTCTAAGTATCCCTTGTTCAGCACCATTGCGTCTTCAAACAGTCACTGAATGAATGACTTGGTAAGCAAAAATCTATTATAACAGTTACAACAGCAACAAATGAAAATTGAACATTCCACGTCTTATATTATTGTAAGTATACTGAAAGTTATCCCATAATGTACTAAATGAAATGAAATGCATATGTTAATCATGCAGGATAAGTAATTTGATGAAAGGATGAATTGAAGGTAGTTTACTGACCAAGGCAAATATATATATACTGAGGTATCAACAGAGGAAAATATTTGCAACTCAGTGTTGAAATGAAGAATCCTTGGTGCTCTCTGGGATTGGTTGTTTTCTTGCAGTTGTTTTGCTACCCAAACTAGGTAACCACATCAGTACTAGTAGGGAATGGGGTTTGTTCTCATTTTCTGTCAAGGATTAAACTTCCATATACAAAAAACATATCAGAAACTATCAACAGGTTATTACAACCACTAGGCACCAGCATAGCACAAAAATGAACTAAACATCCTAAATATTTTAAGTAAATCAAAAGAACCAGTAGCCCCAGAAGACAAAACAGGAGTCATCTATATCATACAGCATAAGGACTGCAAGTCACTAAGTAGGACAAACAGGCAAAAGACTAGCATATCACATCCATGAACAACTAGCAGCCAGAAGACATTATGAAAACTCCTGAATTTCATAACACATGGACAGATTCAACCATTGTTTCAATTGGGAAGCAGTACCTATTCTAGACCAAGCCAAGTCCAAAAAGGCTAGAGGAATCCTGGAAACCTGACACTCAGACAAATCAGCCATCAACAGGCACATAGATGTAAACAATATCTACATATTCATTCATTCATTCAAAAGAGACAATCAACAAGCCAAAAATCTCCTTCCTAATATTACCTCCTCTCCCATGGCTCAAGGAATGCTTCTGCTCTTTGTTTTTGTAACCGTATATGAATATTTTCCTCAAGGCCATATCTATGGTTCTCAAGAGCAGTTTTCCAACCTTTTCAGCTTTGTGGACCGGCTGGGAGTAAGAAGAGGAAATGGTGTCTAAATCACAGAGCTGGTCTAGAAGGCTAGTAGAATGAAAAGTCATGAGAAGTCAAGGACAACCAGCAGTTAGTTATATTACCCTAATATTTCTCCCAATCTGTTAGGATAGTTTTTTTCAAGTACGTGCCTTCTGAATATTTAGAATTTCCAGAATGCTTAGCCAACCATTATTGTTGCAATTTTCAAGATTCTTTAGATTAGCATTAAATATATTTTCTTGACATGTATACAATTCCTGCTACAATGGTTTTGTCAGCTATGTGAGGCCTGGCCAACTTTGGCCTGGTCATTGCCAAGCAATGGACTTGTTCAGGCTATCTCTGCTTATTACTTGTACCTAATGAAATTAAAGATGTTTGCAAAACTCCTCCAATACAAACACTGATATTTTAGAAAGCTCTATTTCTGTTCCCAAATCATATTGATGCATTCCAGGGGTGAAATCCAGCAGGTTCTAACAGGTTATGGAGCACTGGTAACGGAAATTTTGAGTAGTTCAGAGAACCGGCAAATACCACCTCTGGCTGGCCCCAGAGTGGGGTAGGAATGGAGATTTTGCAATATCCTTCCCCCAGGAGGGGAGGGACTGGAGATTTTGCAATATCCTTCCCCTGCCACGCCCACCAAGCCACACCCACAGAACGAGTAGGGAAAAAAATGGATTTCACCCCTGATGCATTCATAGTATACAAATCTTCTGTTTATGATTTTCACATATTATTCAGATTGCTGGGCTATAATTCTCAGGTTTATACTACTAAGGTGCACCAGGATATATGCAAGCTCATTAAGATTCATTTTAAAAAGAATTGTGAATGTACCAGAGTACAGAGAAATTCACAGAAGAGGGACAAGGGGCAAAAAAGACATCATAACACAAACTCCATTCCTTATGTGCATTTAGGTGATATCAACAAGCCCATGACTCAGTGGTGGGTTCCTCCCAGTTCGGCCTGGTTCTCCCGAGCTGGTAGCGGTGATGATATACGTCACTGAACCGGTTCTGCTCCCCCCGCCCCCCCTGCCCCCCACCCCCTGTGTTATTCTTACTTTTCATTTGACCCCACCCCCAATCTATTGCTGCCTCCTGAGTCCCAGCAGATGGATAGAAGGAAAAAAACTGTTTAAACTCTTGCCGGGGGGGGCCTTCAAAGGGCCGCCCTATAGCTGATCAGTGTTAAAAGAAAACAAATGAGTAGACCAGTGCCTGCAAAAATACATGAGTAGATCAGTGTCTGCAAAAATAAATGGGTAGACCAGTGCCTGCAAAAAATAAATGGATAGATCGGTACAGCTCTGCAAGCAATTAAAAGCCTGGTAGACCAGTACCTCTGCTAAATCCTAAATAATTGTCACATGATCATCAAGCCATGCCCATAAAATAAGCCATGCCCACAGAATCGGTAGTAAAAAAAATTAGAACCCACCCCTGCCATGACTTCATTAACACAGTATCTATGATCATGATTTTGGTATCATCATGATGACTAGTAGCAACACCTATGGTAATGCAAGAAAGAATCAGATGAGATTGTACGGTATATTCGACTCAGAATACCTTATCCCTTCCTGATTAGTCTACATATGAACTGAAACGCATCAGTAAATTGTTTTTTTTTTTAAAAAAGAAATGGATGAAAAATGAAAACCATAGCATGCTAAGGATACACTGTTCTGAAATCATTTTATGAAAATACCAAAATGTATCTGGAGGAGAATAGAATGAAGAGCATAAAGTGCCTACAGAGCTGTAATGGAAAAGACCAAGGGAAATCTTACTCAACCCAGTGAAAATATTGAAAACAGTTGTTCCAATGAATTCAGAAAATGTACCTTACTCAACAAAGCATTCACAAAATATTCCCAGCATTTGTTTCTCATTATCTCTTTTTCAATTCCTACCACAATGCATGAAAGCTTTTATGCTTTCCCAACCATTCCATAGGGGTTCCCATAGTAATAATTTTTGTCAGATTTATTGCAGGGACAGATGAATAGATTACATTAAAAGAATTTACACTTGCTATTAATTTCGTAGAGGGTTTTTTTTTTCATTTGTCTGGCTTGACTGTCTTTTAATTGATCAAGGACTCTTATGGATGTAGGCTAGTCCAACTACTTTTTCAAATTTACATTCTACCCATGAAATTTATTTTCTTACTTTATATGGTATTATTTGCTAAGATGTATTAGCAACTGATTTTATTTTTGGCATTTAAATTCTACAACTGAAGATTGTATTGCATACTCTAGATGTGCTTCAAATATTCCTTCTCTGGTGCTTTTCCAAACTATCATTATATGGGAGGGGGGCTCAAAAAAGTCAAGATGATGGCTGCAACTGTTGAGCAAAGCCCCTCTATCATATTTGTCTCACATTTTACCCACACATAAAAAGAGGCAGAACATGGTCACACCTGTCATTTTGATGTTGTGGATTGTTCCCATAGATGCCCTGACTGAAATGTTGTCAGTCGCTAAATGTTTAATGACCATAGGTTTCAATCTGGGCTAAACATCATTTCTATTATTCTAGAGGAAAGGGATTCAAGGAGGAGATTAACCAATATCCGGGTGCGCTTCAAGGTTTTGGTTACCACCTTTAGAACGCTCCATGGCTTAGGACCTTGTTATTTACGGGACCGCCTGCTGCCACCAGTAGCCTCCCACCGGCCGGTATGCTCTCATAGAGAGGGGCTCCTCCGGATGCCGTCGGCCAAACAATGTTGACTGGCGGCCCCCAGGGGGAGAGCCTTCTCTGTGGGGGCACCTAGTATCTGGAATGAGCTCTCCCCGGAGATTCGGAGGATCCCGGACCTACACACCTTCCACTGCGCTCTCAAGACCTTCTTATTCTACCAGGCTGGCCTGGCCTAATTTTTCCCTCTTTCTTTTTTTTAATTAATGTAAATTTTAATTTGTTTTAAATTACTGGGATGTTTTAAATTTGTTTACGGCCAAATTGTTTAATTCGATTTTATTCTGTTTTTAAATTTTGTATGATCTGTTTTATTTCATGGCTGTTCACCGCCCTGAGTCCTTCGGGAGTAGGGCGGTATATAAATTAAATAAAACATAAAACATATATATTAGACACGGTGACACAGTGGTTAGAATGCAGTACTGCAGACTACTTCTGCTGACTGCCGGCTGCAGTTCAGCAGTTTGGCAGTTTGATTCTCACCAGGTTCAAAGTAGTCTCAGCCTTCCATCCTTCCAAGGTGGGTAAAATGAGGACCCAGATTGTTTGGGGCAATATGCTGACTCTGTAAGCCACTTAGAGAGGGCTGTAAAGCACTGTGAAGCAGTATATAAGTGCTATTGCTACTGCTATAATAAACAAACAGAATTTCATGTTCAGATGAAATTTCAGCAGTACAAATACCAAATACTGAAAAAAGACCAAGAAAAGAAGAAAGAAAACATTGTTTGCTGTATTATATCAAATTATACATTTGTCCCTTTCCCACTCCCATGTCCAACAGATATCTCAGACCTCAGGTAATATACTTTCACTAAATCTTCAAGGTAACCTATGGGGGAAAAAAGTAGGATATAAATCAGAACATAAAATAATATCCTGCCTTGACACTTTCCTAATATGCTGGGAATACTGACCAGCAATGACTACCTTGAAGGTTGCCTTAGAAATTCTACAAGTTGGAATCCACACATCTGGATGCCACTGGGTGGGAGGAATTGGCTTTAAAACTACCCAATAAACACCTGGAAATAAAGGAATTGTTCTTATAAAATATGTTCTTTAGACTATTGAGTATGCTTTGTTCTCCATTGCACTTTTCTGCATTTTTGATGGATTCCTTATCCAATACAATAGATTATTTATGTTACAGAGGTGTCATAATTGGGTGTTGGTACTTGGAGCCTACTTCAAATTTAGAACAGAGAGGACATAAACAAGCATAAGGGTGGGATACAATAGCGTTTTAAACCAATTAGGGTGTGATATCCCAATTAAATGTTAATAGGTACTCCTATTCATGTTGGCAGCTAGAATACTACATTGTAGACTAATGAATGGCAGACACATAATGGACAATGGAGAAATAATGTATTGACACATTGTGGAAAATATTAAATTAATAACATGGAAGTTCCAAATAAAGAACTCAATAGAGCAACTAGCTTTTCTGATGAAAAGATTCATGAAATAGGTTCAGAGTCCTAATGGCATATAGTTATAAATGATGAGGATGAGATCTTGATATGTCCTGCCTGTAATAATTGCAATATGTGAAATAAACTCAGAATTAATGAATGCCTCTTTGTAATTGTTAGATTTAATATAAAATTTAACAAAGAAACTGTGGCTACCCATTGTCTGGAGTCCAGAAAGTTAGAACTGCATGAACTGAACATAGAAGATAAAACACAGCATATATAAAATATGGGGTTGTGGGGAGGCAGAAAACAGAAATACGCTTTTTAAAGCGCTTTCAAATTTCAGGAGCAAGGCAGTCTTGCCCAGCAAAATCCTCCTGAAGTTTTGCCTGCAATTCCATTATCCAGAAAGCTGGAGAACATCAGATTAGAATTTGTTTGCATAAATTTGGAAGGAAAGAAAGGTTTTTAAAAAATGCAATCCATTAAGAGTCTGGGTCCCAAGCTCTTCATTGTTTATAAACAAACAAAAAAAAAATCAATACTTATAAAGGAGAATATTTGTAGCTCAGGGTTGAAATGAGAGGTCCTTGGTGCTCTTTGAGCTTGGTTGTTTTCTTGCAAATGAAGATGAAGATGAAACATCTGCAAGAAACCAGACAACCTCAGAGAGCACTAAGGATTCCTCATTTCAACCCTCTTACAATGTACACTAACTGAACAATCATCACGGATGATAGAAGAAGAATGCTGTGAGCATAACTTTCATTCAGGAATATTAAACAGAAATTCTGACATTTTCTTCTCCAGCAAAATATTCTTCTATTTTACTACCATATTTCTCTTAATGATGATTCTGAACATTATTCCTGGAGCTAATGGAGACTGCTACTATTGCTACTCTCATTTTCTGTTACACACAATTCTGAAGTTTCCCTGGCTATGTTTTCCAAGAATGAGGAATTCTCTCCTGAAGTCTTGTCTTGGGATTTATTTGAATAGGAGGCTGTAGACTTCTGGAGGAATTAAACAAAGAAAAACCGATATTGGTTACCTTAAGTGGAAGAACATCACATTCCACTTAAAAGTACAGTATTTCACTGAATTTCCTTTCATCAAACTGAGTAACATCTGCTTTTCTAAAAAAAAGATTTTTTTAAAAAAAATTGTCACTAGCATCAAGAAGTGAAAGTGAAGTTTTAATACAAATGGCCAGGCAGCTTTGGAAGAAAAAGGTGTTAAGTAACCTTTTCTTTTACTCCTTGGAGGGTAGGATATTAGCATAGGATCAGTTAGGTTTAAACAATTCATATCCCATGGAATTTAAAGGCTTTATAGTAACTGTTTTGGTTAATTTAGTTCTTAATGTTTTGAAACAGTTAAATTATTACTAAAGTTCCAGCATTTAAAAAAAAAGAAAGAAACTAATTTTGGTGTCTAAAAGATGAAAGTAGGGAGAAAATTCAATCACTTGAAAAAAGAGAGCCAAAGTTTTCAACTTTCTGATAATTTAGTCCAGCCACTAATATCAAAAAGAAAGAACGAATGAGTGATATAATTGATATGAATGCTTTTTTCTATGCTAAATGGCCACTATATAGCTAATCTCATGTGAACTACAAAAAAAAAAAACAATGTCCAAAACTTGTCTAAATTTGTAATATACATTTTAAGTTTAAAAATGAAATGTACAGGCTATTTAGGACACACAATTCAATGTTTCATTGGTGTACATGCTATTTAGGACACACTGCATGTTTCATCAGTCCTGCTTTCAGATATGAAAAGATATTTAATTTTTCCCAGTGAGGAATTAAGGAGCACAGGGAATTTTACTCTTCCAACGATATATTCTTGTGGTGGTTTCAGGTTCTTTTTTTAATTCTCTGAAGTTTGTCTCAACTTTGTTGCTTTAAAATATGATTCTGATAATCAACATTAAGTTGGAAAAAACGATTAAAATGAATAAGTGAAAAAAAGAAAATTACTGAATTCTTTACTGAATTATTTCAGGGATGGAAGTACATAATGTATTTCAAACCTCCTGTATATTTTAATAGCCTTAGAATAACAAGCTCTGGGGTCAGATTCACTTTTTTTTTCTTTTGATAAGTCTACCTTCTGGTCTTACCATTCTTAATTATACTCTGCTTTTTAATAAAAAAAAATCCTCACAAACTTCACACTTCATTTTCAGTACCACTGCTAGACCAGACCAGGAAATGAACTCCACAGGTTAGCTAAAACTACTTTGATTGACCTTGCCTTTAATAACAGAATCTTGTGAATCTTCTCCTTATTATATATTAGTAAATTTTGGAGGCCTCTGCCTGAGCCACTTCTGAATGTTACCCCGTTGTGCCCTTTAAAAAAATGCTTCAGCCATTTTTGCCCTGGCAACAGATCCTCCATATCTTCAGCAAGGTCATCTTCCTTAATCTCTGCATTGGTTTGTTAATTAATCAGAATTAGTCTGTATTTTACATGTTTAGTGATTTGCACATCTTTTTAAGAACATTCAACACTTTTATTGATAATAATTTGCATTGTTTGCCTGTTTTACCTGACTGTTGTTTACTGATTATATTCTGAACAGTGTCCAGTCTCTGCCTTAATTCATAGCGTAACCTTTAGAGCAGTGTTTCTCAACCTTGGTAGCTTGAAGATGGGTGGACTTCAACTCCCAGAATCTCCCAGCCAGCAGCGCTGGCTGGGGGATTCTGGGAGTTGAAGTCCACCCATCTTCAAGCTTCCAAGGTTGAGAAACACTGCTTTAGAGCAAGGTATCTACGGAGAGTCTTAGTCATCCAGGTCATGGTTGCTTTTTCAAAGGGCAACTGAAGTGTCTTTCTTTTTTCCTTGAAGACATTTTGCTTCTCATCCAAGAAGCTTCTTCAGTTCTGACTGAAAAGTGGAGAATGGAAGGATTTATATTCCTTGTAGTCATCTGGTTGTTAGTACTTTCTCTGCTCCTTAGAGCATGGATTAATTTAAATCTTATTACAATAACTCACCATTTCAGGAACCTGCTTTATGCATACTCTTTGATAAGTATAAACATCAAATCCTGGGGGACACATATTTCATTTTTCAAAAGAATCATGTAATTTGCATAGTTTCCACAATGGCATCATAATGTGTCTTCTATTCAACTCTCCTGATTGTAAGAACTTAATTCTTTCTTCCTCTTCCTCTTCCTCTTCCTCTTCCTCTTCCTCTTCTTCTTTGTTTCTGTTTTTCTTGCTGTCCTCTGTGACAGCAAGAAATTCTCCAAAGCACCCAAGGATTGAACAAGAAGTAACAGATGGAAGATGATCAAAGAGATCCAACTTAAAATTAAGGAGAAATTTCCTGATAGTGAGAACAATTAATCAGGGGAATTGCTTACCTCAGAAAGTTGTGGGTCCTTCATCACTGAACACTTTCAAGAATAGATTGCCATTTGCTTAAGCAGAGGGTTGGACTAGAAAACCTCCAAGGTCCCTTCCAACAGTTTTATTCATTCTACTATTCTCTTCCTGGTCTTCAACGTTTCAGCTGTGGAGTAACAACTTCAAACGTCTTCTCTGAAATGTGTTAGTGCATATTTGGTGCATTGTACTACAAGCCAAGTATGCTATCTTACATGAGATCCACCTGTGGTTCATTAGCTCTGCTGTTCATTAGCGTTCCATTCTCTTTGGATTAACAGCTCTGCCTGACCTCCCTTTTCAGTGGAGATATTACATGCTTACTTAATTGCTTCACCAGGACACTGGAAAGCATTCACCCTGACAGGAGTGCTTAATGCTGATTAAAAATAAATTTTCAAAACAGAATAAACTTAAGAATACAACTTGTGCTCTGTCATAGTGCATTATTAGTAGCATTCAATTACTTGGCCGGGTGTGCAGACACACTGCAATGCAGTGCACAATGCAAACAGTAAAGGAGATGTATTGTAAATGGAGACTTTATCTGCTAGATAAACTTGTGGGTTAGATATATATGGAGTAGGGATAAATATACTTATTGAAGGTGTCTCTGTTATGGATAGCTTTCTCTGTTCCTCACACACAGAGATTTTGGAATGTACCATTATCTTGAACCTTTGTAGGAGCAAGATCCTCATAAGATCCTCATAAAGAAAGCCTCCATTGCTCTTAAAAACAATGTGACTATTTAATGCTAGCCTTGGATGCTGAAAGTTATCGAAATACAAAAAATAATTGAAAACTCTATAATTGGGCAAACTGTCGAAAATTGCCAATTCTTCTTCAATCCTTTACGTACTCGTTATCATAGTAAGTATACGCTGCAGTAAAATAGGAAAAAAAATCTAAAATAAACATGGAAGAAGACTACCATGCTAAACACTGTTACATATTAAATCTACAAGAAAAATGCAATTGTATTTTAAAAGGCACATAATACTCTTGTTAAAAGTGTCCTTTTTCATTATTCTAATGATTTAAGATGAGTAGATATAGGGTACTTATTTCATTAATATCTTTCTCTTTCTAGGTATTTTCATGAAAACTTAAAAATTGTTCTTATTAGCATGATGTTATAACTACAAAGTGACATTTTCTTTTTCTGTCTAAAGGCTGAATATTAATTTTATAATATCCTATGCTCATGTTCTTGATTAGAAACTTGGGGAGCCAGTTTTGAATGGAAAAATTTCCTTCATAACTTAAGCAAATTTAGTACAGTTAAGCTGAAATGAGTAGCGATTTCTGTATGTTTGTTGCTATAATTGCTCTGGAGGAAACCCAAGGCTGAACTCTGGTATCTTGAATTGGAATTGAGTAAAATCCTGACTTTGGCAACTCATATCTAATAAGTATTGACAATACTGGGTCTGAACACTCTTTGCTCAGCAGTGTTTTAATTTCTGAGTAGTTATGTGCACTATTGATAAAAGTCTTATTTGTATTTTCCTGCAATGTGCAGAAGCTTATTTAGTTGGAAACCCAATTTTAGTGTTTTCAACATACTGAATGACAAAGTAGCCAACCAGGGTTTAGCCTAGCATTTGTGGGAAGCCAGTTTATAGTTCAGTGTGTGAGGTAAATTTTATTTTATTTTATTTTATTTTATTTTATTTTATTTTATTTTATTTTATTTTATTTTATTTTATTTTATTTTATTTTATTTTATTTTATTTTATTTTATTTTATTTTATTTTATTTTATTTTATTACTTTACTTTACTTTACTTTACTTTACTTTACTTTACTTTACTTTACTTTACTTTACTTTACTTTACTTTACTTTACTTTATTTTATTTTATTTTATTTGTCAAGAACATATTAGGTAATATATATAAGTATAAGCACCGATTGGATACATAAAATAGATACAAATAGAGGAAACATTAGGACAGGGACAGTAGGCACATTGGTACTCTTATGCACGCCCCTTACAGACCTCTTAGGAATGGGGTAAAGTCAACAGTAAACAGTCTTAGGTTAAAATTTGGGGGGTTTTGGGATGAAATCACAGAGTCAGGTAGTGCATTCCAGGCATTGACCACTCTGTTGCTGAAGTTATATTTCCTGCAATCAAGTTTGGAGCGGTTCACTTTAAGTTTGTATCTATTGTGTGTTCGTGTATTGTTGTGGTTGAAGCTGAAGTAGTCATAGACAGGTAGGGCATTGTAGCAGATGATTTTATGAGCTACGCTTAGGTCATACCAAAGGTGGCATAGTTCTAGGTTTTCTAGACCCAAAATTTCAAGTCTGGTGGCATAAAGTATTTGTTGCGAGCAGAGGACTCTTCTTGTGAAATATTTCTGGACATGTTCAATTGTATTAATGTCCAATATGCAGTGCGGGTTCCAGACAGACGAGCTGTGTTCGAGAATTGGTCTAGCAAATGTTTTGTATGCTCTGGTTAAAACATGGTTTAATTTCATAAACCATAGTTAGACCAAGCATGTTTTGCAAAAACAGGTGTTTTCTTCAAGTTGTCTTCTTTCAGTGGTTAAGAATCATAATAAAAAGAAATATTGATGGTACACTTTATTGCAATGAAAAAGGGAGAATAAGAAATTTGGAAGGTTTCCCCAATTGCCAGTTATGGCATTTAGAGTTTTCTAACTTACAATTGTTTACCGTCAGTTTTTCTGAAAACAAAGAATATTCCTTAAATCTCATTAAATACGGTTAATTTGCATCCTTTTTTTGGCCCATATTTTAAGTCCAATTTGTCCCTAGAGTTTATTGGATGAAGAAGGCAAAAAGAGAAAAGAGGATATCAGCAAGAAAGACAATTTCAGTGGATCAGGTTTTGGCTCTGGAATGATTCAACATTTGGTATGGTCCTATTTGTAATTGGCCTGCAGTGTGGAGCAGAGCAGATGATTCTTGGAAGGATGTAATCTTCGATAGAGAACAGATTGCTCATGGTTGCTCTACTAGAATAGTCTGGCTATTCAGTGGTGTGGTGTCTTTTTATCTTTTCTTTTCACATTTTTCCTGTCAATGTTGCTATTCCACATATAACTGTGGATTATTCTTTGGATTGGGTCATACATGTCCATTACAAAATAACTACATGTGTGATTCGTTCTTATCACTTTTACTTAAACTCCATCAGAAAGCAGGTTGTTTATACTGTTGCCATAGCATGGTGATTTGTACAATATAGAAATTCCATTTTAACTATTATTTTCAACCTTTCCCCCCTCAAATACATATATATATATTTGTGTGTATGCATATATTTTGTGTATGAACAAGAAAGTTGGTAGATATTAAAGTTCTACTTCATACATTCATTCAGCATAATTGAGTTAAATCAGTCCACGCGGAAATGTATAGAAGTTGACTTCTTCAAGCATCTATAGATTTGACTTTCAGATCAGACAAGGGTGATTATAACATAATTGCCATAAGTTCAGTCTTTTCAGAATTTAGGGCACAAACCCATTGTTCAATTAACCAAGTGAGAAGGTTTAAAATGGAAAATCTGTCCTGTTGACTTAATCCCAATTCAGCCACTCCCAGCAGAGGAAACATTAAGATCAGTGGTGAGATTCAGCCAGTCCGCACCACTTCGGGAGAACTGGTTGTTAACTTTCTGAGCAGTTTGGTGAACTGGTTGTTGGAAGAAATCATTAGGGCAGAGAACCGGTTGTTAAATTATTTGAAACCCACCACTGACTAAGATATCTGAAACCTTTAAAACAAATAGTCCTATAAACTAAAGATAAACAAATAAACAAGAACAAGAACAGCAAAATGGGAAGTATATTGGAAGTTGATTTAAACCCATATATACCAATTATAAGTTTTCCCCTTTCGAAAAGGAAATATATCTGACCAACAACGAAAAGGACTGCCAAAAGTCTGCAACACAAAATGAATAGAACTGATTATTTCGGACTTCTCTTTTTATAACTCTCAGAAGACCGTTCTTAAGTGTTTCATTTCTGTCTCACATTGAACATTAATAAATTCACTTCATGCTAAAAAGTGTCAAAGTTTCACCAATGTTTTAATGCGTGTGACTGGGTGTGTTTAAATGAACAGAAAATTAAGAGGGTTGGTTCAAATATGCTATTCTTTGTTTTGTTTGTAATGCCTCTGTAAACACTCATTAAACCTAATAGCTCCTACATATTATCTAGCCCATAGATCAAAAGCTCCAGTTTAACAAGACTGTACAACTCCAGAATAAGCACTAATAATAATTTGAAACTATACCACTTTCTCTTATGGCTTTAACTTCCTTAACTTCTTTATCTGTGACCTTGCAAATTGACTCAGTTCTCATATTTTCTGATCATCTCATCATTTTTTCTAGGTGCTTGCAGTTCAATTGTGCCATTGTCTCTGCTTCACAGAGTTCACATTAACATAAAGCAGCCAGGAGCAGGCTCTGTGTCAGTACTTGGACACAAAAGTGTTGATATCTATGATTTTTTTTAAGTGAATGTTCTCTTTCTTTAACCATTTGGTTTCCCTCCCACTTTGCTTTTCAGCATTTCTCCCTGTCATCTGGTTTATACATTTTCTTTATTGTTTTTTTCATTTGCAGGTAAAATTATTGATGAACCTAGTTAAAAACAATTCAGCTTTCTTAGATCACTTTTTTAAAAAAATTTGATTTTTATGCCGCCCTTCTCCGGAGACTCAGGGTGGCTTACAATGCGCTAAGCAATAGCCTTCATACTTTTGTATATTTATACAAAGTCAGCTTATTGCCCCCACAAACTGGGTCCTCATTTAACCTACCTTAGAAAGGATGGAAGGCTGAGTCAACCTTGAGCCTGGTAAGATTCGAACTTACAGTAATTGCAGACAGCTGGTTTAAATCACTATGCTTTTAGTCTGCTGAGCTAAACCAGGCTCCTCCTTGAGATAGCTTCAAACACAATGGCAAACACAATGGCATATGATGAACCTCCAGATCCTTTATCATTAATATAAAAGGTAAAAGTTCCCCTTGCACATAAGTGCTAGTTGTTCCTGACTCTAGGGGGTGGTGCTTATCTCCATTTCAAAGCCAAAGAAGCTAGCACTGTCTGAAGACGTCTCCATGGTCATGTGGTTGGCATGACTAAATGTCAAAAATGCATGGAATGCTGTTACCTTCCCACCAAAGGTGGTCCCTATTTTTTCTACTTGCATTTTTTACGTGCTTTTGAACTGCTAGGTTGGCAGAAGCTGGGACAAGTAATGGGAGCTCACCCCGTTACATGGCACTAGGGATTCAAACCACTGAACTGCCAACCTTTTGATCGACAAGCTCAGCATCTTAGCCACTGAGCCACCACATTCCTGTATCATTAATATAGCATACCAGAAAAATAACATGCATTCTCTAGTTAAAACCACTAACCAAACGGAAATTCCCATATAGTTTGAACAATGAGGAAGTTCTTCCAAATAATTACTATGGAGCTGAACACATCTACATTGTTTGTGGGATGGGGAGAATGGTGATTTCTTTTAGTTTCTCCAGAGGAAGAAGAAATTGGCAAACATATCTAAAGGGTTCGATTCCCCTTTTAATAACAACAATAGCACCCCTACTGAATAAACCTATAGACAGATGCTCCTTCCTTGGATTTAATGGAAAAATTGGATGTTAGAAAGACTAGAAAAGAAGTGATGGTGCAACGAAAGACACTTCCCCATGCCACTTTTTCATAAAATAAATGCGGGCATGCCAAATGTCACTCATGAGAATGCCTCTGAAATCCTCTTTTCCTTAGAAAGACTTTCTAGAGAGAATTCTCTTTCATCCAATTGAATAAGAACTGGTCGGAAATAATGCAGGAAATTTTCTAAGCATTAATATGATTGAGGATCCTTTGTCCTATTATTTGAATCTGTCTTATCTTTGAAGCAGCTGAAAACCAATTTGCTTTATCATCTCTATAAAATCCCTTCTGATGTTGAATGACTATCCGCCAACCATTTAATCTTCTTTCTAGCATGCTAAAATGCCCAACTGGATTTAAGAAGAACTGTACTGGAATCAAGAAGGCTGCTGCATCCACCTGCCTGTTACCTGCCTGCTCACTCACACAAGTGATTCCCCACTTGCACACTGCCTGCTGCTTATCATTCTTTTATGCTGGCAAGTATACCATGCTTTAAGGGGGATACGTGTGTTGGGGACCCTTCTCAAGGCTAGGCCTGACAAAGCACTGGAGAACTCTGCTGAAAGAGTTCTTATTACAGAGCAGTTATACAAGGCTCAACAAAACACTTAACAGGAGTAATTCTGGTTTTTGATTGCCCTGAGTAGTCAGATCCTGTTCCCTATCCTTTTCCTAGTGATGGGTCTTTCCTGGGATTTAATTTTTGATCTCTGTTCTTGGTGTTTCTTTCTTTGTTGAAGTCCTTTATTAAACTGTGAATGGAGAATGGGACATAGCAATTCATCATTTAGAATAACAGAAAACTGTACTTTCTATAGCTTTATTAATTGATGGTGGTAGTTCAAATGATTTTTTTTCCAACCACATCTGGAAATTATGGGAATTGAACTCAGGACCTTCTCTAGGCAAAGTATGTGTTCTACAATATAAACTTTCAGTCTGATTACCAAATCAAATTACCAAATGGACTTGATGTATCACATCAAAATTTGGTTGTTACTGGATATAATTGTTATGTTTTATTGATTTATTGGCTGTATTTAATTTAAACTTGATCTTAACCTTCTGTCCTGCCAGTTTATAGATAGCCACACTCTAAAAATGTATGATTGGGTCATGTCTGTGTGCCTTCAAGTCAATGTTGACTTCTGGCAACTGCCTGGATAAGTCCCTGCAGCTTTCTTGGCAAGTATTCAGAAGTCATTTGTCATTGCCTTCTTCCTAGGGTTGAGAGAGAGCAATTGACCCACTGGCTTGTGTCTAAGGTAGGACTAGAGCTCGCTGTATACTGGGTTCTAGACTGGTGCCTACTGGCTCTCCTGCGGTAGTTTAAAATGCTTCTTTTAAATCAATCAGCAATAGGGCAATATAGTAAAATATCAACACCAAAATGTAGTAATAACCACAACTACCTGGTGCTCTTCCCCCAGTCACTATCTTAAAAAGTAAAAGCTCTATAAAACTGCTTGGTTTTAGCAATTTTCAGAATGTTCAGATAAAGAGAAAAAAAAAACCCATCCCCCATTTAATAGTATACATATCCTATTAGGAAATTTTAAAAATAAACATTTGTTAATAGAGATTCAGGTTTCCATTTTTCCCATAAACTACCAAGATTTAAATAAAATCTTACATTCAAGATGTATTAAAGGTACCAATCTGAGTAATGTACGCAACCAACTACTTTGGAAGAAGATGAATGAAAATGACAGATCAATGCATTCCTAAGACATTGATGGCTATAGTAACTAGACTTTGATAAATGAATCTCATACGACAGGACATCACCTTTAAAAATTGTATATATTTTTATAGCTGGACAGCAACAAATTTGGCAGCCAGCAGATTGGTAGTACTTGTAATAAATAGTAGTTGCTTGTACTAAGCAGTCGAATACTTTGAAAGTAAGAAGAAATGACAGGAACAGAGTTTGTAAAATGTAATGTAACTGGAATTGTAAAAAAAACCAAAGAAACGGGCAGGATTGAGATACCTGAAATATCCTTTGGTTATATATTGTTTTCTTAGAATTCTTTACTAGAATATGTAGTTCCATCACTTCCAAATACTTGTTCAGATTTCTAAAGGCCATTCAGGAATTCATTGTAAGGACTGATAGTGCCTTTTTATACATTGACTCAGATATAAACCATGTTGAGTCCTATTATTATTATTTCAGTTCAAGGTGTTGGTTATTACCTTTAAAGCCCTACATGGCTCAGGGCTAGGCTATTTCAAGACTGCCTTCTACTGCATAGCTCCCAGCGACCGGTAAGATCCCACAGAGTCGGTCTTCTCCGGGTCCTGTTAGCTAAACAATGTCGGCTGGCGGGCCCGCGGGGGAGGGCCTTCTCTGTGGCTGCCCTGGCTCTCTGGAACCAATTGCTCCCTGAGGTCCGGACTGCCCCCACCCTACTGGCCTTCCAGAAAGCAGTGAAAACCTGGCTCTTCCAGCAGACCTGGGGCCATTGATCTTGCTATGGTGACCTTGCAAGATCCGGCCATGAATTGGAGTGTATGGGTTTTAATGTATTTTAAAAAATTTTTGTATAGGATATTGTTCACATTGTTTTATTCTCTGTTGTTAGCTGCCCAGAGTCCCTCGGGAGTTGGGCAGCATAAAAATGTGACTAATAAATTTATATGTAAATGTATATAGTATTGATGCCTGATATAGGATAAGCCCAGTTATGCTCAACAGAATTTACCTGTAAGCCAGTGTTTGGCAATTTGAAGATACGCGATCTTCAATTCAGCATTTCTGGCAATGGAATTCTGGGAGCTGAAGTCCAGATGTTAAATTTGCTAAGGTTGAGAAACACAATGATAAGCAGAGAGGTAAAGATTAAGTTGCAAGAACCCTGTTTATGAACAAGTAGCATGTTTTCTTCCCTACTGGCATTTTAAACAAATATTTACCAATGTAATTATTTTTTGACAAATCTATACTCACATATGCTTACGCTACAACAATAAACAACATTAATCATAATAAAAGGTTGCTTTTTCTGGTGTGAAAATGCTATGAGTCTTTAACCTTTTTGAGCTAAACTATCCTAATTTTTATAAATGAAATACAGCTCTCCATGGTGCAAAGTCTGGCACATTTAGAATGTGGCAAGAGAGAATGAGCAAGCCATACGTATGCACTCTAGGTCATGACTTGGCAGGCGCATGGCATTGCCTAGCCAGCAATTGGACAACATTCAAACCTAGAGGGCAGATTTCTTTTGAAACCCACAGCTGAGACTCAGGAAATGGGATTTGAAACAGTGCTGTTCTACTGGGTTTTCACACATCACTGGTTTTGTTTTAGTTAGCAGCTCACCTAACCCCAGCATTTTATGGTTCCTCCCACCCCCAGTTTAGGAAATGATGTGGACCATTTATCTTTATTTTTATTTATTTTAGATCTTCATTACCATGCTCTTCAGTTTGTAAGAGCTTGTGGAGCAGCTTAGAACAAAATCAATAGAGGCAGTACAAAGTCATCAAGCCAGTTAAAAGCAGAGTAGATAAACAGTGCAGCTGGGAAGCAGTTCTAAAAACCCTGGTCTGACAAACCTAAGGACATAAAAATAAAGTTTTCATCTGAAATGAAACAGAAGAATGAGCTGCAGTTGTTCCAATTTCTGTAGAGAGAGAAGCTCAGCTACTCCCTTTGAGAATGGGATAGAGCAGTGATCACTAACCTTTTTGCCGTCATGTGCCAAAAGCGGGGGTAGTGGGGGGGATTGTGCATGCACGTGCCCACACCCATAATTCAATGTGCCCCATCCCCCGACGCATGAGCGTGTGACCCGTCCACTCTCCCTCCTGCTTTTGGCACGCGATGGCACAGTGGGCCCGGTAGGCCCATTTTTTTTTGTCCTCCCCAGGGTCCAGAGCCTTTCTAGGAGCCTGGGGAGAGCGAAAACAGCCTTCCCCACTCCCCCGGAGGCCCTCCGGAAGCCCAGAAACAGCCCGTTTCCTGACTTCTGGTGGGCCAGGAAGACCTGAAAATCAGCTGGCCAGCACGCACATGCACTGAGGTAGGGCAACACTCGCGTGCCCACAGATATGGCTCCATGTGCCACCTGTGGCACCCGTGCCATAGGTTCGCCATCATGGGGATAGAGGATAGTTGAGGAGATCTATCAGAAGTCAGAATAATAGAGTTGGAAGGGACACTGGAAGTCTTCTAGTCCAAACCTCTTCTCAAGCAGGAGACCCTCGACCACTCCAGACAAGTGGCTGTCCAGTCTTTTCTTAAAAGCCTCCAGTGAAGAAGCACCCACAATTTCTGGAGGCAAGCCGTTCCACTGGTTAATTGTTCTCACTGTTGGGAAATTTCTCCTTAGTTCTAAGTTGCTTAACTTCTTAATTAGTTTCCATCCATTGTCTTCAGATGCTTTGTCTTCAGATGTCCCCCTCTTCTTTGTGGCATCCCCTCAAATATTGGAACACTGCTGTCAAGTCCTTCTTTTCACTAGATTAGACAATATAGAGACTATTTATATGGATATCTAGAAATGAGCTCAAACCAGAAACATGAGAATGCTAATTTACTCCATTAATAGCTACTGGACATCACAAGGTTAGGTAATCATGCCAGAAAGCATTAAAGAAAAAGCTGTTCTATGAATATTTAAGACCATTTTTTAAAAGTCAATGAAATTCACTGGCCATGACAATGTACACTCATTAAAATTAACCTTTTATCCAGTGAATTTTTCTACATACCAGAAATACCTTACTCCCAACTTGAAGCAGATACATTTTGACTACCCTTCCCTCCATACCATACGATCCAGTTAGGCCATACTAAATATACTTATGAGACATTGATCCACCTGATAACTCTTACTTTTTGTGATGTATGTAAAAAAAATTTCCAGGAATGCTGTCAGTTTGATCCATTCTGCAGTGTACTATTTTGCCAAGAAGTTATTATCAAGATTATAGCATGAAAAAGTAAGCTGGCATCCCATTATGACATGCAAAATGAATTGCGTACACACAATAGAGCAAATAAACTTACAATTCTGTGGGAAAGGCAGTCCAGTAGCTTGCAGAAACAGCATGTTACATGTGTGAAATTTCAGCCTTCAATGTAAATAATCATTCAAATAATTGAAAGAGAAGAGTAGGTAGAGCTGGGGAGTAGGCAGAATTTAATGTGTCATCAGTGTAGAGTCCTTGCATTCCCAGAAATGCTCCAAGTCCAACCCCTCCTGAATTCCATTTATCCTTATCTGATGCCAATTTAGCTGAACTTTAGTTGACTAGATTCTTTGTATAAATTTGAATAAATCTCCTATGCTGTAACCTTATGAATGGTCCTGATTGTTTGCACCTCACAATAGTACTGCAAGACTACTAAATAGAATTGGCCAATGTGCTGAAGAGACCTCAGGGACTAGTATTTGTTTCAAAATATTGAGATTTGCCTTTAAAGCCCTGAACATCACATTTGCCTAGCCATTTTGGTGATTTTCAGATGTCCTCCTTTAGGGCCACCAACATCAAATAAATTTAAATGACTTGTTATATGGGAGAAGAGAACCTTCTCATTTATTTCTTTATTAGGGAAGTTGGTATAGTGTCTGATTCTGTCAATTCCAGAGGTTCACATATATTCAATACAATTAAAACACAACTAATTACGATTGAGCAAAACTGAAAAGTTGTGTTGTCAGCACAACTAACTTTACCATTAAACTTGACACATACTTTTATTTAAAAAAAAAAACAACCTGGGAAACCTTTATTTGACTTTGTGCTCAAAATGAACTGGTGCTATCTGGATTTGCTGATTAAAATGGGCTGTATTTGGGAAGAAGGGTGTTACATTATGTAATATACAGGGACAGAAACAGTATTAATTATGTTTGCAACTGCTGCAAAGATCAGAAGTCTCTTTAAATATTGCTTTATTCTTTCTCTTTTCTTGATCTCTACTGTTCACTTTTTCTTCTATTTTTTCTAGCTTTCTGTTTTCCTTTTTATTTATTTTCCTTTTTTTAATTTTTTGGTAGCTTTTAATTTTATAAAATGATTTTCTTCAATAAAAGACGCACACACACACATACATATTAACTATATCAATCAGTTTTGGGTAGTGGTTAACATTTTGTATTGGCCCTTTGGGGAAATCTTGGTTCAACTCTACTCTTCAGCAATAAAAGCTTATAGAACAGGGGTGTCAAACTTGTGGCCTGCGGGCCAGATGCGTCATGCACTGGCCATGCCCATTCTGGTTTAGCGAAGGGGGAAAAGTCATGATACGTCACATGATGACAATGTGACCCCATGAGTTTGACACCCCTGTTATAGAGTTATATCAAGCCAGCCTTCCTCTTTTTTTTTTAAATTTGATTTATATGCCGCCCTTCTCCGGAGACTCAGGGCAGCTTACAATGCGCTAAACAATAGCCTTCATACTTTTGTATATTTTATACAAAGTCAGCTTATTGCCCCCACAAACTGGGTCCTCAATTTACCTACCTTAGAAAGGATGGAAGGCTGAGTCAACCTTGAGCCTGGTGAGATTCGAACTTGCAGTAATTGCAGGCAGCTGGTGTTAATAACCAATCCTGTCTCATTGGGTTATTTCAGTACAGTTAGGAAGAACAGGAGGAAAGACTATTTGATCTCCTGAAGGAAAGGTAGGATATTTTGATACATGAATAAATAAATAGCAAATATGTAGCCAGAAAGCCCTTGTGGAAAATTGTTAACATTGATTTTTTTTAAAAAAAGTCTTCTTGCTAGCATTTCTACAGGGGTTTTTTTTCTTTTTCTTCTTATCAAATACACAATTTAGACTTTGATTATGGTCCTTGTATTTTTATAGCATCTTTCTCTGGGCTGCTTATTAATGCATTTTATTGCTTTTCTTGTTATATTAATATTATAGCTGCTGGTAACTACTAGATGGATTAGGATTATGCTAATTAACTAACAGTATAAAAGAAGCCAGAAGAGATTTTTATATCAATATTAACTCTTTGCCCCAACAAACCGATTTGCCATTTTTGAGTACGACACAGCTTCGAACCAAGGAAATTGAACTATTCACATACTTTATTATGTATCTTAATTAATAATAATTATAGATGGTGAGTCAGTAATCATTAAATAAGTCTTTGCTCTAAGAAACACAATCATTAACTATAATTATTCCAAGCAAGATCAGAAGCTTTGCAAACAGACTACTTTCCTCCAGCAGCTCTACCTTGGCTCTTTCTGTTTCTGCCACAATTAATCATTTATAAAGGACTTTTATAGGCAAAATGCTTCACACTCTTTGAGTGCAGTTCTACAGTTTTTATGCAAAGGTTAGAGGGGAGATGCATATGAATAACCAAAAGTTGAATTATAGTCTTCATTTTCATATTTTAAAACAATCATCTGGCCAGTTAAATTTCATTAGGCCAGAAAACTATATGAAAAATGATGACTTTTCCAAATCCGTTCAGTTATCCATGCAATTTTACATGGTTTCAGCTTCTCCCAGTGGCTTTTATGAGTTAGACAAATGACAGGTGAGATCCTTCAGCATAATTTGGAATAGGCATTTCTTAACTGGATAATTCAGACTTGATTTAAATCCCATTATTCTGGTTCCACCTTTGTCCAGGCAATACTGGGACCCAAAACGAGTCTGAAGACTGTATCCCTCAGGAAAACAACAACAACACACTTTTCAAGTACCTTGTTCAGCAGGAAAAAGCTGTTTCATATCAAAAGCCCATTTTTAAGTTGGAAATCTCAGTTATCGTAGGAAAATAAAACTCCCAATGCTGGACTACTCTGTCTGGATGGACAAATTGCTCCGTGCATAGGATCATTTCAGTAGAAGAGTTGAAGGATCCATTGTATTAAGGTTGGCCTATTTAGTATAGTGGTTAAGCTGTCCAGCTCAAGTTCACATCATTGACTTTGGGTCAGTTATTAGGCTAAAGAATTAGGGATAAAGTGAAGGGAAGTGCCTATATAAACGTGGGTTTGGAGTTTGGAGAAGTAAGATATCATTCCAACAGCAAAAAAATACTGATTCTTCTGTGAAGCTATACTATGAAGCTATACTATGGTATAGTGCCGTGATGGCGAACCTATGGCACGGGTGCCACAGGGAACCATATTTGTGGGCACGCGAGTGTTGCCCTACTCAGCTCCAGCGCGCATATGCACGCCGGCCAGCTAATTTTTGGGCCTTCTGGGCCCACCTGAAGTCGGGAAATGTGCTGTTTCTGGCCTCTGGAGGGCCTCCCAGGTGGGAGAGGGAAGGCTGTTTTCACCCTCCCCAGGCTCCAAGAAAGCCTCTGGAGTCTGGGGAGGGCAGAAAACAGGCCTACCGGCCCCACTGTGCCATTGCGTGCCAAAAGTGGGGGTAGTGCAGGGGGGTCATGCGTGCATGTGCAGGGGGTGAGGTACATTGAATTATGGGTATGGGCACACGCATGCAAGCCCCCCCCCACATGATCCCCACTTTTGGCACGCGACAGCAAAAAGGTTAGCCATCACTGGTATAGTGTAATGGAAATTGGAGCGGTAAGACCAAGATTTTAGTCCTCCTTTCGGCACAGAAGCCTGAACAGTGAGCTTGAGCCAAAATCTTCCTCTCAGTCCTAATTAGTATCAGACTTCGAAACAAGCTGGCTGAAAAATGCAACTCTTATATGCATTAACTTCTTTACTACATGAATACAAGTAAGCACATTGTAAAACAAGTGCGTTTTTTTAACCAAGATGGACAATCTATTCTACCCATCTAGCATCTTTATAGATCTCATGCATATCAATTTTCTCTTCCAAAAAAAAAAATGGGGAGCAGCCCAGTATCAATTATCTAATAAGATTCATTTGTATCTCTGGATATTCTTTCTCAGAATTATGTCTACGAAAGTTGCCTGGCTTAAATAACAGTCATTTTCCCAACTCCATCTTTTTGCCTCCTGGATTTGAAGCAGCTTTATTTATTAGAGAGTTCTTGGCCTATTAAAGCTTGTAAAATCTATGATTAACCTGATAAAGTTATTGTCTCTGTGGATTTTGGATTATATTCTCATAGCTACTATTATGTTTTCATGGAGACTTGAGTATAAACAGAAGTGTTCTTGAACATGTGATGCTATTAATATTGAGAGGTTTCCCCTCTCATGCCGGGCATGATGTCTTTATTGCCAGTCTTTCTTAATAATCCTACTTTACACTTTATTCCTCTTGTCAACAGTATTTATATAATTTTCCCTTGGCAGATTGACCTTAAAATGGACTTGCTTCTGGATTATTACAATGCAGAGCCAAAAGTGCTAAACCCCACTTAGTATCTAAGCAGAACTGCAGCAAATTCTTAGAAATGGAGTAAATCCTCAGATTAGTCCACACCAAGTTATTAGCACTTAAACCTTTAGATTCTTAGAATCCAGAACTCATTTTGTTGTCATGAACCTCACTGACTCTCCCTCACCAATATCTGCACCAATCTTTTTCTCATAAATACTTAGCAATAAGTATTTATATGACAAAGCAATATGACAAAGTACAAAAAAAACCCCACATTTGGGGACCTTTTATCTAGTGTTGTTTACTCTTCTTCTTCCTCTTCTTCTTCTTCTTCTTCTTCTTCTTCTTCTTCTTCTTCTTCTTC
>WNWU01000005.1:28383068-28430678 GCA_012654045.1 Ptyas mucosa | reverse complement strand
TCTTCTTCTTCTTCTTCTTCTTCTTCTTCTTCTTCTTCTTCTTCTTCTTCTTCTTCTTCTTCTTCTTCTTCTTTGTTCCTCTTGCAGAGATTATGTAAGATTACAGGAGACAAATATAATATAATACAAAGATAAATATATGCCAGGATAGGATGGCCACTCCACTGTATTCAATTATTTGACAATCTTGACTGGAAGAAATTAATCTGGTGTTCATTATTAGCTAAACTGAAGATAAAGCTAAGTCCAGTTGCAAAGACAAGGTACTTATTAGGACACTTAAAGAAAAGTCTCTCTGCCAAATTGGTAAAAACAGGGATCTTTATTCCACCACCTCATATGACCTCCAACCAGCATGCCCTCTCCTCCAGGTGACCTTTCCATGCCAATTGATCACATGACCCTATGTGACCCCCCCCAATCAGGGTGATCACATGGCCTCACGTGACCTCAAACCAACATGACTGCCTCCCTTGATGATCCTTGCGTCACATGATCTGTCAATCACACGGCTAAGCAAACATGTAACCACATAAAACCATATAAAAGCAGAGAACTGAAACAAGATACTTCACCTAGACTGGTGATGAAACTTTTGGAAGCCAACAGAAAGTTCGGACAATAAGCCATCATCAACATCAATCTTTATTCCCTCAAAATTCCAGCTTTGTTAAAGGTTCTTAGCTCCCCAGCTTTCATTTGGCTCCACTCTATCTTTGTTTCTACCATTTGAAATTTTGGATTGGACCTCTCAATATCTTCACCCTTAGGGCTGGACTCTTCAGCCTTCCAACCTTGGATCTTCCATGATTGGCATTCCATGCTGCATCTTTTTTTGATTCATTATTCAGAACCACAAACCTATGAAAGTCTGTGCTATTCTCAATTCTAATGCATTGTCTTCATGACCTGTAATAAAGAGAAGTAATTCACAGTCCCATTACCTCGCAGTGACCCTTTTTAGACTCCAACGCCTACCGTTCTGCTTTTAGAGTTATAGCATTCCAATGTGCTATATATAGATAATGTAAGGTAGCCAAGAAATATAAATAAAACAGCAGCAACTTTTAAGACAATTCTTAAATGTACGTATTGCCATTTTATTTTACTAACAGGGTTAATCCCTATCAATCAGTATAATTTTTAGTACCAGGTAGAGAAAAAGCAATGAAGATGGTGCATAAAGTTCAAACAGGAGGTAAAGAGTTCAAACATAAATATATTTCAGGCACAAAATAGCCTTGGAAGGAGAAGTTGTTAACCTCTAGATGGTGCTTAATGACAACTCCTACATTCCTCCTCATTGGCCATGCTGACTAGGACTCTTGGCAATAGTAGTTCGGCAACATCTGAGCTAAAGGATTTGTTCTCCATAAGCCTAACAATGGATCATATACAAATGTCAGTAATTAGACAGCAATTTCATCCATGTATATGGCACAGATGTTGATTGCTATATACTTTCTCACTGGCTAGATAGATGATAGATGATAGATAGATAGATGATAGATAGGCAGGCAGGCAGGCAGGCAGGCAGGCAGGCAGACTGACTGACTGACAGGCAGAAGCAGAACTAGAATGTGCATTGAGATATGGACAGAGAGCACAATTCCAGGGTGCCCTCCCACATTCAGGAATAGGTGAGGCAGTCCTGTGGAAAAACCCCTGATGTATTCATATAATCCAGGCAGAGAAAATCAACTTCCCTTTGGCTTTTTACCTTCAGTCTGTGGAAGAAATGATGCTATTGCTGCATGTTGCAAGGCAAACAATTGATGGTTCATTGCCTTTGACTATTTCCACTTCAGGAGTGTCTTTTAAGATTTCTGTAACAAGAACAGATACTAGGAAAAGAGCTTAAGGAGCTATTAATAAAAATTAGCTTTAGTTGTAGGATGACAGAAGTAGAAGTGCTTCAGATAAGAACTTGGAAAAAATGCTCAGTGATGCAGACAATTAAATGATTATGCTTAAACAAGTAATTGAATAACTTTTTTTTTTACTTACTCTGTGGTTTCTCTATAGATCTTGTTTGTGTTCCTTTTAGCATCCTCTCCTGGTTTGAAGGTAAAGAAGAAGAAAAAATGAGATTCTGGATTTTGTGAGAGATATCTTTGCAGAAATGTCAAAGATTGCATAACTTGCTATAATTTGATGCTGGCAACACCTCATGTGGGAAGGAAGAAAGTGTAGACAGCAAACTGCTTCACACTTTCAAGCATAAAGGGCTTTGGGGAATTCTGCAACTTTTAAAAGATCTTTTGCTTCCATCTTTGCTCTGTGTGTGTTATGTGGTGTAGAGAGAGAGAAAGATTGAAGGCAGAACAAGAGTAGAGGAGGTAAAATTCTCTGTTTCAAGCATTGTCACTAGCTGTTCATAAGCAGTAGACACTTGCTAAGTTTTAATTATGTTGTCTGCAAGTCACTTTGAAAAAAATAAGAACGAAAAGACTGTCTCTTCTTTTTGACACAGTGATACGGCGTGAAGGAAAAAAAGAAAAAGAAAACAAGAGTACTTCAATGTGAATTATACCATATATGATCCTAACCAGGCACTTTTTTTCCTGAGCAATTTTTTGATGTTCTTCTTTTCCTTAACTTTTAATTTCCCCATCATTGTTTCCCGTCCAATCCCCACTCCCACCTGCCAATATACAATATCATGGAATTATAACTGTTTTAAAGCACTGTGGAATTTTCTAAATGTGAGCTTGATGGATTCATTCTGCAATCAATGATGAAAACAAAAGCAAAGCGAAACAAATCAACTTGGGGAAGGATAATTGGGGAAGGAATTGAGTATGTCAAGTTTAATGAAAAGAAGAACTAAGGGTGACAGGATAGCAGTGTTTCAAGATCTAAGGGGCTGCCACAAAGAAGAAGGGGACAACCTATTCTCCAAAGCACCTGAAGGCAGGACAAGAAACAATGGATGGAAACTGATCAAGGAGAGAAGCAACCTAGAACTAAGGAGAAATTTCCTGGCAGTTAGAATCATAACCTTAAGAAAGGATCATATACAAATGTCAGTATATAGGCATAGATTTCATCCATGTATACAGCACAGATGTTGATTGCCATATACCTCCTCACTGGCTAAATGGTTGAACAACTAGCCTGCAGAAGTTGTGGATGCTCCAACACTGGAGGTTTTTAAGAAGAGATTGGACAACCATTTATCTGAAATGGTATAGGGTTCCTACTTGAGGAGGCGGTTGAACTAGAAGACCTCCAAGGTCCCTTCATCTCTGTTATTCTGATATCCTGTTAATGTTACTGTTATTACTAATTAAGACCAGTGGTGGGTTCCTCCCGGTTCGTCCCAGTTCTCCCAAGCCGTTAGCAGTGATGATATGATGTCACTGAACCGGTTCTGCCCCTCCCCAGCCCTCACCTCACCCCCACGCCCACCCACCCACCCCCTGTGTTATTCTTACCTTTTATTTGGCCCCACCCCCAATCTATTGCTGCCTCCTGAGTCCCAGCTGATGGCTAGAGAGAAAAAAACTGTTTAAACTCTTGCCGCCGGGCTTCAAAGGGCCGCCCTACAGCTGATCAGTGTTAAAAGAAAACAAATGAGTAGACTGGTGCCTGCAAAAATACATGAGTAGACCAGTGCCTACAAAAACAAATGGGTAGACTGGTACAGCTCTGCAAGCAGTTAAAAGCCTGGTAGACCAGTACCTCTGCTAAATCCTAAATAATTGTCACATGAGCATCAAGCCACGGCCACAAAATAAGCCACGCCCACAGAACCGGTAGTAAAAAAAATTTAGAACCCACCCCTGATTAAGACCCTTCCTCCAAATGCCAACTCACCATGGGACAACTCACTGCAGGACAAGAGTTACATCACTGTCAAAGAAATGGTGGAATAGAATCATTAAAGTAAGGAAGCAAAAGGAACGACAGAATAAAATGTGAATGGCAAAAATTAAAATATTTTTTTATTTATTTTAAATAATTAGGTTGTATTGTTAAATTGTCCTGCAGTGAGTTGTCCCACGGTGAGTTTGCTGTGGTGAGTTGGCCATGGCAAGTTGGACACAGCAAGTTGACTATGGTGAGTTGTCCCATTCTGGGTAAGAGGTACAGCCTCATCTCATGGAGGAGAACAACTCCAATGTTTCTTTGCATTCTTTGTGTACCTTTTATGATCATTTCACTTTGCTCTATCAAAGCTGGAAAGTAATTGTTGTCCTGGCTAAAGTCTATTTACTGTTTGAGGCATTGTGCTATGGGGAAACAAAAGCTTCTCTCATATTCATTGCTTTCTTTTCTGTTCTTTCTTCTCTACTGAGTCAGCTTGGATCTGCAGCTGTTAGCTATTAAATTTTGCCTCTTGACACAGCCAGAGAGGATTGCCAGAGTGATATCCAAGGAAGCACAAATTAAAAAATGGAATATTTTACAAGAATGAATCCAAAGGCATCCATATGCCAAAACATGTTATGCGTCACTAAGGGAAGTATATAAAAGAACCTTGCTTCCCCCAACCCCCTTCAAAAGCTGTGAATAGGCTCTCTCAGGTGAATTAAAGGCGCTTGCTCAGTCTTTGCTCGAGATGTAAGAAACTTCATTTGGAATAATGTGCTTAATGCAGATGGAAGAGGAGTTTGGAATATTGTAGTAATATTCATTCCTATGATCCAAGGTATACAGGATGCTACTGCTTTAACCTTTTGTGGGGTGGGGGGGAAGAGGAAGAGAAAACAGAAGAGACGCTTCTTTTATTTCAAATAAACAATCCCATATTTGGACAAGGATAACTCATGAGTGTAAACAATGACAGAGCTATTTTTTGTCAGAGCCAGAAAATTTAGTGTTCCTTCGTCTTGGATTCCATCTGGGTGCCACCTAAAGCCCAGCTAAGTTTGAGTGGCAAAAGGAAATTCTAATTTTCTACTCCTTAAAAACAAGCAGACCTTCCATATGGCTCAGTATCCAGGATGAAAGAGATTCTGAAAAAGTCTGACATGGGTAGGGTTGCCAACTAGCCCCTCCAAGAGGGTTTTGCCCGTGTAACCGGTATGCACTTTTAGTTACAGTGAATTATTTAAAGGATAAGAGCAGGATAACAACAGAATAAAAATGAACGAACAAGAACAATCCATTTGGGGGGGGGAGGTGGGAAAACAAACAAGGAAAAATATTGACAGACCACAATGGCTGGGAAAGCCAACATAAAAATATGACTTGAAAAGAGGTCTGAAACCTATGGGGTCAGATATATCACAGAGAAGAGGTAATTCTATCAGACAGCTGCCACCAGAGGGATTCTCTATGCAAAAGTGCACATAGGTGCCTTGCACACCATTGGAATATCTCTAGATTCTAAGGTGAGCCCTGTGCTATGAAGTGTCCACTGGTGTTCTGCCCCAGCTCCGGATTCCCAAGGATTGTGACACACACCAATGGTCCTTATCAAACTTATAACATACCAAGAATAAACAAAGTCCAGCAAAGGTTGGCAACCAGCCCAGAAAACAAGATACGATAAGACACTCACTCTCCAAAATACTCTGTAATAATTACACGTTGTTTCCAGCAAGAAATTACTAACTGTGTATGACTTAAATAGGCTAAGGGAATGGCCAATTATCCTCAAACCTTATTCTTGAGGAGACCTCCTCCTCCTGAGTAGCCACTCCTGCCTTTTGGCAGCCCTGCATGCTCGAGCATTGAGGAGAGGCTCCTCCACTTCATTCTCTCCACTTGAAGGAGCCTCTGGAGCTTCTGAAGGCCCTGGGTGAGTCTCTGCCTCTGGCACCACATCCTCTTCAGCCTCCTCGCTGTCCGACGCGAGCGCCGGCTGCACAGGCTGCTGGCGCGACCCCACACCAGCCTCCTCCTCGTCGGGATCAGCCATGATCCGTGCAGGCCGCTAGCAGGCCACAACAACTGGCTTTGATGACAAACCGAATAAAAAACCCTCAGCAATGCTATAAAATAACACCCACGGTTATTACAGCAATGTATTTCCAGTTGCCCCATTGACTCCTGATTTCCAGACCGGGACTGCAGAGTCACTTTTGTGTTCACAGGTGAAGTGTGTGTCTTTTTCAAACATGGAACTTCCTATAGGTCCTAAGGAGGATGTGGAAGAATATTAGAGAACACACTTCAGAGAACACACAGTAGTGTATTCATTCCTAGCAGAAGTTGGAGGAAGACAGCAGACCGATGCATTCTTCTTCTTTGTGCCATATCCATCATCGGACGTTGGTGTATATCACTAATTTCAGGGGTTGCATCAAAAGGATGTCACCGCCTAGTGTTTGGTGTCAATTGGCCTAAATCAAGAAATCTATAGGTTTCCAGGAAGGTAAGTGCTGCTCAGGGTTGTTCGGGTTTTGTTTGGCTTTTCACTCTTCTTTGGCAGAACTAAAGAGAATTTCAGGGATGGTTTCTCTCTCATGTTCTACATGAAAAGGTATAGATTTTTGAATAAGCCAGTTTGTGAATAGAGGAAAATCATTATGAGGAATATGTTATATATCACTGTACAGTCCTTAGCAAAAAGAATGAAAAACAACTGAAAGATAAGTGTCCAAACCAGGGAATTATTATGAACAAAAATGATTTAAAATGCCTGCTTTGTGTACCGTTGTTGCCATCATCATCTGTGATGTTACAAGGAGTGGGTGACAGAAGTAGATGAGCATAAGGTAGCAATGGCAAAGGCCTTGAATCAAACATTTTTCAAGCAAACATTTAATACTGTACTCTCTCTTAGATCCCACCAAAATACATACCATTTCTCTGTCTTAAGGAGTTGTTCTTAATAGCAAAGAACTTAAATACTAGTGCTATGTAGGAAAAAAATCTCTGGCACTTTTTCAGTTGGTCCACATCCCACACATCAATTAATTTCCCAGTGGAAGATATCACAAGGGAGATTTTCCCCTTGGGTTTTTTTTATATAGGGAAATATGGGCAGCCAGAGAAGGTTCAGTGTTAGCACAAGCGCCCTCCAGCAATAAATTAAACTTGAAAATCCAGTCAAAATACATTTGAAAGAAATTCTTAAGTTTTCTGAAAACACAGCACAAAAAAAACCTAAAGCCTTTTTTGTAGGAGAAAAACACTTTTGAGAAATAGCAAGACAGATGTTGCCACTGCTTGGCAACAATCCTCTAACACATTGCTTAAACTTTCCTCCCTGAAATAATGTGATTGAAAACCCTGATAAATTATTTCTTATGAGGAGAATTCAGAACCTTCCTCTTTTCTTCCTCCCCTCCCACCACAGTTTAACATCAAGACTTTAGCTACAAACGCCTCAATTTCAGCAGACACATTGCTCACTTCTGTGTTCCTACAAACCTACAAATATTTTATGAAACCTTTTAGGATGGTTCATCTTTTGATTTAGTCAAAACCTCCTGATCACCGACAGGTTGCTGGAATGATAGGTCTTCCTCCCGTAATCATGTTCTTCCTAAAATTTGGCTTTGCCAGATTACCAAGAGAAATATCATCTGGCCATAAGTGATATCTCCATCAGCAAAATGATCGTTCTTCCACTTCCATTGACTAGTAACATGCGCCAATATGTTCATGATGTATCAGCCTTTAAATGGTTTGAGATCTTGGAATTCAATGGAGTGACCTTCTTGTATAGGGCTTCCTAAGTATCAAGATCTGACAAGCGATTCAAGTTTGTGATATTTTTTTTAATTTGATTTATATGCCGCCCTTCTCCGAAGACTCAGGGTGGCTTACAATGCATTAAGCAATAGCCTTCATACTTTTGTATATTTATACAAAGTCAGGTTATTGCCCCAACAATCTGGGTCCTCATTTTACCTACCTTAGAAAGGATGAAAGGCTGAGTCAACCTTGAGCCTGGTGAGATTTAACTTGCAGTAATTGCAGGCAGCTGATGTTAATAACAGTGCTTTAGTCTGCTGCGCTACCGATTGAATTGAATTTGGCTATACACCAAGAAGAATACATTAAGCAGACAAGTAAGAAAGGCCTTCTTCTCTTATTATGGAAAGACATTGTCCTGCCAGAGGCTAAGCTGATCCCCAACTTTATTACATTTAGTCCAGAGAGAGAATGTGACTCTATCTGCAAATTTTTGGGTCTCTGTGAATTTAAATAACTTTATTGTACTTTATTGTTTGTGGCCTATTATATTTATTGGTCATATTTTGTCCTTGATCTATTGCTATAGATCAAAATTCAGATATTTTTAGATAGATAAATGAATAACATTTATAATAGTATTACAAAGGAGAGCTGCAGAAAGAGCACCAATAAAAGCAGACATTAGAAGAAGTGGAATGGGAATCTGGCTGCCACAAGTACAGAGAGCTGCTCTTATTGGTGTCCCCCACCCCCCAAAGACATAAATATAAGGACAATTATGCAGCTTACAAGAAATAGTTTCCTTATATTGACATGCTTTCTCCAAAACCTTTCCTTCTGCCTCTGTGGACTAGAAAAGGAGCATCATTGAAAGAGATGCATAAGGCTCCTTGCTGAGATCCTCACAAGAGAGAAATCTGAGCTTCAGCAACATGCTGGTCTATTTAAGAATGGAGATATCCATTTCCAGTGATTTTTATAGAAAAGCATAGCAAGAAGAGAGACAGCAGGAATCCAGATAATTGAATTTTCAAACCACTGTTGTTACTCCATAGCCACATCACTCAGCAGCTGGATACCAATACCAATAATCCAATATCTCTTTTGTGATGCTCAAATGACATCTTAGTTTTTCTGAGGCATTTTGGAAAAGCCAGATTAAAATTTCAGATGATTCAGTGGGAATATGATTGGTATTTTTATGGCCTCCTAGGAGGGACTCACAGATACTCAATAAAGACTTAAAAAGAGAAAAATGCTGTTACGTTCATGCCATCATGCTGGTGATACCTTTAAAATTTCTATCTATACTTCTTTCTCAGAGTGTTTGTTGGCCCCCATTTATCCAAGAATTTGTCCCTATTCTTGCTCAGTTCACCTTGTATTAGTATTTCACAATCTGAAGAAGTGTATCCCTCACATCCATTGGCTTTTTGGGGGGGGGGCGGGCAGCTGCAACACTCTCCTGGGTTATATTTAAGTGATTGTTCATTAGGACTCCATTATCCTTCTCACAGTTACTACTATTGAGCCGGATATCACCTATTCTATACCTCTGCATTTAGTTTTTCTTGCCTAAATGTAGAACCTTAATTTTCTCACTATTGAATTTTTTTTTTAATTTGATTCATATGCCGCCCTTCTCCGGAGACTCAGGGCGGCTTACAATGCGCTAAGCAATAGCCTTCATACTTTTTGTATATTTATACAAAGTCAGCTTATTGCTGCCACAAACTGGGTCCTCAATTTACCTACCTTAGAAAGGATGGAAGGCTGAGTCAACCTTGAGCCTTGGTGAGATTCGAACCTGCAATAATTGCAGGCAGCTGTGTTAATAACAGGGTGCTTTAGACCACTGTACTATCCAAGGCTCTTTCCAAGAAAATTTCATTTTCTTAGATAGGACCTAGTGCTCAAGTCTGTCAAGATCCTTCTTCTTGAATCTATCTTCTGGGGTGTTGGCTATTCCTGCCAGCTTGGTGTCATGTGCAAATTTAATGAGTTCCTCTTCTATCCCCTCCTCTAAATCATTGATGAAGATATTTTATGAGTACTGGGCCTAAGACAGAGTCTTGGGGTACCCCACTGCACACTACCCAAGTAGATAACACCCAGACTCTGCCTCTCCTGCCACATGTATAATGAGATGGGTAGACATAACTGAGAAGAGAAAATCCCTCAAATAAATTCAAGAAAAGCTCTTCTCCGGAACTCCAAGATATGCTACTCTATTTGCTACAATCAAACTAATAGGGATTGCTGTTCTGTAGATCTTGAAAAATGAATGCAGCTTCCTTTGTGATCAAGGCTACCATCTCAGTCAAATCACTCCTCTGAGAAACATGAAGATGTCAATTTAGCACCTTGGTGGATAATAGAGACCAATCTGTGACACACTAGAGTACCATAGAGCCTCTCTTGCTTTGAGACCCTTTGCTCATGAAAGGAAGGCTTTCTGATGCTGAATCAAACTATAATACCAAATCTATTTAAGAAGCTAGGAGTCTAAAGGACAATTGATATTCATTCTACAAGAGGGGTCTCCAAACTTGGCAACATTAAGACTTATGGACTTCATTTCCGATAATTCCTCAGCTAGACATGTTGGCTGGGGAGTTCTGGGAGCTGAAGTCTGCAAGTCTTAGAGTTGCCAAGTTTGGAGACCTCTGCTCTAGAGGCTAATCAGAATTTTTGTTTAACCATAGTTCAAATGAGCTCAAAGTCATTGACTGCTCAATGCGCTTTTACTATATCCCATGACTACCCTTGCATCCATTTCCCCTTGGAAATGAAAGAAAATCTTTCACAGCATTGAATGCATGTGATGGATTTGTCTCAAAATAATTTGAAAAGAATGCTTTGGACTGCCTGCAATCAGGGGGCATAAGACCTCTTTGTTTTTCACTGACACAGTTTTACTTTTTTTAGAGTTCCATGTAAGCAAAGAAGACACTTTAATTTTACTAAATCAATTCCTTAAAGCTATGGCATTTTCCCAAAACAGGAAGTGATGACTTTATCAAGTTGTGCTTTCCTTTATGCTGATATCATACAAAATGTGTTTGTTACTCATGTTCCAAATTGGATCACTAAAGAGTCTCCATTACAATAAGGCTGTTCTTCTCTTCTATTGTTGCTACTAGGAATAATCAGCTACTTTTATGCTGGGGCTTGGGGGCACATGAATCAGTCTTTTCTTTCCAAAACTAACTGGGATAACGTCTGCAGAAAGCTAAAGCTTCATTGGTTTTTCTGAATTAAATTATCCACTTTGGGCAAATTTCAACTCAAGTGTAATGAAGGGTCAGAAATCTTGGAATAAGTTGATAGTACTGTACATCAATATGTCAAATATTGTCATGCTATGTTATGTTCAGAAATGAATATCACCATATTGCTCTTTTATGTATCAGGTTAATATTACATAAATGCCATCCTCTAATGATCAGGTTATTTTAGGATTCAAATCTAGTGATCTCAGATTTTTACCCATCGCTTGCCTCCACACCACCTAATTGGCAATGGATGAAACAGATAACAGTGCTATTTAAAAACGATTGCTATATATTTATTTTCCAGAAATTAAGATTTTAATAAGCATGCCCATACCACACATTAATTCCTTAACATTAAACCAGGGAATTTATTCTGATATTGCTTACTTTTAATGGGCATTCATTAATGTTACAACATTTCATAGCAAAACTTATCAAAAACTTAATCTTCCCCTCCCACTGATTTACAGATTTCTAATTTCAGTCATTGAGAATGGAGCTAATATTTTATAACACTCACATGTACAGAAGATATCCTCCCATGTACTTATTTATATGACATTCTTTGGCCTTGAGTGATTAACATAAGGTGTTTGTCCATGACCCCAGCTCAGGGCTGTAATTATTACAGTGGCTAGAAAAACCTTTTCATTCTAATAAAGAACTGGATACTTAATGTATTCTTCTGTGCCATGTTTTTGCCTGTCTCTTCTCTTCTTGGGAAGAGTGAAATTATATGAGGAAAAGATGTTTAAAATAGAGTAATTATAGGCCAAAGGCAATGTTCCCATTTGCTGCAGTGCTGTGAAAAGGGAAAGTTGACTGTTTCATGGACATTCCTGTCAAGAGCAGCTTTGGAAACAGATGCAATCATTGTTCCAGAGCCCAGAACAGCAAGCTAACAAGAATTATCCCCTACAAACATAAGGTCTGTGGCCTCAGACTTTCACTGAAAACTATCTCCATTCTTATGGAATAACAACACTGTGAAAGAGAATTAAAGGAAAATGCTCACTAGTCCAGAATTTTGGGTTAATCTGTATGTATGGCAGTTCTTTTGGGGTGAAAGCTCAAAGAGTTTTATATACAACTCTGTATCTGGGAATTAGAGCTCTAGAAACAACTTCTGTAATTAATTGCTCCCATGGCTAGATGTCTTGAACTAGGGCCTGAACTTTAGATTGACTTATTGAATACTGATCCGGTTTCTTTCTTTTTCTTTGTGCTTTCTGAACTAGAACTCTTGAAAGCTACATTAAGCTTTCTGCCCATCTCTCTAGCTGTATGCTAGTTGGCTGGGGAGTTATTAATTTACACAACTATATTTGCCTTCACTTTCCTGTGGTCTCTGGCTAAAAGAGGCCAAACATGGGGGGAGGGGGGAATTTGGCTTTCGTTGAGAATGTTTAGGACTGCAGAGACCTGGATAAGAACATAATCTTATTACTAACAAACCATAACAAAAAGAGCTTTGAATCAATTCTTTATTCCATTCCAATCAAGCACATTTCATTATTTGCTTGTTGTTCACAAGCAATTAACAATAGAACTAATGCGATTGCATTCTTTTCATTCCTCTCTGTTTTTATATTAAGGCATTGCTAATGGGGTCTAATAGCTAAACGTGTGGAACTGTCGTTGGGAAGGATTTTTTGTTGTTGTTGTTATTTGTATGGCCATCTATCTTAAGGGACAATGCTGGATGGTTCACAACAACAATAAAACTACAAAGCCATAATGCCATTAAATTAAAATTAGAAACCCAATGCCTCAGTCATCTTAATAGGATGCTGAACAACTGTCCATAGACTCACATCACTTCTACCCAAGCTCCTATGGGAAAAGTCATCTCTTTATGGCCTTCAGGGAAGCTGAAGTGTGGGGGCCTGCCAGATGGCCAGAGGGAGGATGTTCCACAAGGTAGAAGCAGCCATGGTAAATATACAAGCCACACTAGATAGCAACATTTAAGGGGTGGGATACAGAGTGTGCCTTCCTTATTCACCCTAGTGAGTTGGGCAGATACTCTCAGGGAGGGACAGCGTTCCATGCGCCTTTGGCATTTAGTCATGCCAGCCACATGACCATGGAGACGTCTTTGGACAGCGCTGGCTCTTCGGCTTTGAAACGGAGATGAGCACCACCCCCCCTAGAGTCGGGAACAACTAGCACATATGTGCGAGGGGAACCTTTATCTTTACCTTTATGCCATGTATACATGTAAATGGGGTAACCAATATATTGAATTGCATCTGGAAGGAAACTTGAAGCCAGTGAAACTCATGCAACAAGTGTGTTAAACCTAGGGGTGCCCAACACTATGCCTAGTTGTAACTTTCAGGTGGTCTTCAACAACAGTCCTATGTAGATTGAATTGCAGTAGTCCAAATAGGAAGTGACCAAGGCATGAGTGACTGAGCAATGCACTCCCAATCCAGGAAAGGGAGTTATTTGTGCACAAGATGAATCTATGTAAAGTTCTCCTGGCCATAGCTATTATCTGCTCCTCAAGCCAAAGCGATAATTCTAGGAGGACCTCCAAATTGCTCACCTGTTCAACCTGAGGGAGTGCAATAGTATCACCTGCCCAATCCAGACTGGAGATGTATAACTGGATAAGATATTCAAATCACTTCCTTAAATTTTAAAAAGTAACACTAATACAGTATAGCATAATCAGATTCATTTACAAAATAAAATTATGCAAATAGACTAATTCCTACAGCAGTTACATTAAAGCAGTGAAGAAAATGAGACATCTGTTGGCCATCGAACTCCAGCAAAGAAGCGTTAAATTGTGCCTCTTAAAGCAATTCCATATTCTCAATCCCATAATAACAAGGGTTGTTCTAGCTAGCTGTTCATTAGAGGTTGAAATAAAAAGATTCCCTCAGCTGACTTTCAGCTTCGCATATGAGGATTCACGATGGTGCAAGGAAAAACTAACTTTAAGTACAGTATTGTAATGCTCCTAAACTATCCAGGGTTTAAGATGTAATTGCAAAGCTACACCCATCCATTAGAGAAGGGAGAATGATGATGAGATTGGGAATGTAGGGGAAATGAACACAGAACACAGAACATCATTGGAGTTGGAAGGGACCTTGGAGGCCATCTAGTCTAACTTCCTACCCAAGGAAGATACCCTATACCCGTGTTGGCGAACCTATGGCATGCATGCCGGAAGTGGCATGCAGAGCCATTTTTCTGGGCACGCGAGCCGTCGCCAAGCTCACCTGAAACTGTGCATGCACATGCCTCTGGTGTACATGCACACAATTCAGGGGACCCAGCTGGTTTTCTGAGCTCTCCTGCACATGCGTGTGTGTTTGTGCATGTGTGCAAGATTGTGCACACATGTGCAGATAGCATTTGTGCGCATGTATTGCGTGTGTGAAAGCTGTGCTCATGCGCAGATGGTGCAGTTGCACATGCAGTATGCACTAGTGTGCATGCGTGAAAGCTGTGCGCTTTCACCAGGTTGCACACGCAGCATGTGGGGAGGAACCACATGTTACCACAGATGGCACACGAACATGCACAGGGCGCAAAGCGCACTCCTATTCGGCACTCAGTAAGTAAAAGGTTCACCATCACTGCCCTATACCATTTCAGACAAATGGCTGTCCAGTCTCTTCTTAAAAGCACCAGTGAGGCACACCCACAACTTCTGAAGGCAAACCCACTTCCACTGGTTGATTGTTCTCACTGTCAGGAAATGTCTTCTTAGTTCATCTTGTCTTGCTTTCTGGTGCTTAAATAAGTTGTTTGTGGCAGTCCTTTACAAGTGCAGTAATGGTACAGTGGAGAACCAGTTTGATGTTAAGACACCAGGATAGAAAGCAGGAGCACAAAGCCTGCTGGGTAATCTTGGGGCACTTGTTTTCTCTCAGCCCTATGAAGAAGTCAAGGGCAACAATCAGAAATTTCACCAGAAAAACTGTAGAAACTAGTCCAGGTCTTTGCCAGGAGTCAAGACTGATGTGGTACACAGAAAAGTGATACAGAGGGATCCTGCTGCACTTGTCACATAGTGGCGAGCTAAGAATCTTCAGTGGACATAGATTGAAACCATTTCAAATAGTTGATTACCCTGTGAAAACATGAATGTGCATTCTTTTCTTATACCCTCGCTAAGTTAAACTTGGTAGTATGAGATTTTGCTTAGGTCGAGATAAACAAATAACCAGCAGAGGGGGAAATTCAAATACATGTTTTATATTAGTCCATCACACAAACATTTTAGGAGAAAGGGGTTCCAAAATTTCAAATATACCCCACTTTAAGAAAATTACCAATATAGGAAGGCTGGAGGGTTCCTATTAAACTTCTCAAGATTTTATGTTCTACCCCAATTCTTGGTATTCAAGTTCATTAAAGAAAGTCCATATGATTCTTGCTTCCTTAATCATGCTGTGTAGTTAAGGCATCTGATTGTATTGCTTCTTTGTTGACCTTTTTGTGGCTTAACAAATATCTTGGTTTGTGTTCCTCATCCATAGTGCAAGGTGGAAATTATACAGTCATATTTGGTACCCCTGTCCTGGGAAATTATTCTTGATGTTTCTCCCACACCAGGAAAAGAGTTTGTGGCTATAATTTTAACTGCAGATTTATATGAGTTTTAAATATTCTATTTTTGTATTCCTTTCTACACACCCACACTAAGAACATATAAGTTTGGACCGAATCTTAATTAAAAATAGAAATACTTTAATGACTCTATCATGATTATTTTAATTGTTTAAGCCAATTTTGGAGAAAATAAATTGTGCAATGACATTAAATTTAATTCATTTTTTTTTCTTCAGACCTTCATATTTCTGTTCAGATAATATAGAAACCAGAGTTCAGCATGTAGGAAGTTAATTAGTTCATCATTCTTGGCTGGAAAACACTAGTGCAATTTCAATTTTACTCATACAAGATTCTCATTAATGAAAGTACCTGCTTGGGTCATCACTTTGGAGTTTGTGATTTAAAATTAAAAGCTAGAATTAGGAAGAACATTGATAAGTTTCATTCTGTCTATGATAAGAAATGATCCTCGAACCAATTAGATGTTATTAATGAAAGAGAATATGAAACAAAATCAATGCAAGGTTGATTGCCACATACAGTGCAACTTGTTTCAGTTTTATTTACTAATGCTTGAAATGCTACTCTATGGAATTGAATAATCTGTTCTAAGCCTTTTTGGGGACTTGAATTTTCAATTATTCAAGAGAAACTTCCACATCTATAAAACTATTTGTAGAATCAGAATAACATAAGAAATGTCTTCTAGATGTAATATCACAGACTTTTACAGGCAGTGAAGGCTGGAGATCTTTTGTAAGAATCCCACAACACTCTTTATCTAAGTAGCTAAGAGGCGAAGAATAAAATAGCAGAGAAATTTTTCTCCCATGATCTAAGCAGTTTCTCCAGCACTGAAAGAGAACTGGTGCAGTTGGATGCAGGTCTGCTCTCTATCCAGGGAGGGAGGAAAGAAGGAAGAAAAAAGAAAGAAAGAGCATGGGAGAGGGAGGAGGGAGGGAGGGAGGGAGGAGGTTTCCTATGCTCACTGCCAGCTTCCTACAAGGAAATACAATGGGGAAGCAAGAAGGAAGTTGGAAGTCACTCCCACTCTCATCGTCTTTTTGCTCACCCAAGGTTATTCTGTTTTTCAGGAAATATCTCTGAAACAATGACTCAGTGACTCACAGATTGTCTATTAATGGAATATAATTGTATATGAGTGAATCTCTCCTATCTATTTAATCATCTTGTTCTGTCTCTTGCTCCATTCCATCCAAATTAAAATACTTTCATCTTTCATCTTTCTTTCATGGGAACATTGTTAGAGGTTTCCTTTAAGATAATTTCATCCCATTTGGAAAGTGCAATTATTTACGCATATTCAGTCACCTGGAAGAACATTTCTACCTAGAAGTTTATAATCCAAAGTGCAAACACACACAAACGTTTCAGGAGGGGTCAGTTATCTGAGCTTTCTGTTTAGCTCTCAGATGTTTCATTACCAAACTAGGTAACACCTTCAGTAGGGATTTTGGGGTGAAGTCTTGTTCGTTTATGGGTCTTGTGACTGGTTGAATCACAAGACTGATTGAGTCACAAGGCTGATTGAATCACAAGACTGGTTGCTGTGGCCTTCCTGTCTCCTGTGTAACAGGAGAACAATTCAAAAAAAGAGTGCCAAGAAAGTGAATTCTACCAAGTATGGCACAAATGGTACCAATGGCTGGAAAGCAAAATAACAATAAACTAAAACACGACAAATAGGGTTACATAAAGTAGAGAGATATAGAACAAAAAGAGTATCATAATATCAATATTTACAATTTTGAGGTGAAACACATGACAATCGACCATGTAATTTTTAAAAAAAAAAGATATGCTCTGTAGATGACTGACAGCAAATATGTATATGTATATGTAGTACGAGTGGTGTAGGTGGAGGGAATGGTTGTATTTTTGTTGTTTATGTCTATATGTTATCGTTTGTCTTTTTTTTCTGTTTTGTATGTCTTAACGTTTAATAATAAAAAAAAAAATTAAAAAAAAAAGAGTGCCCAAAGAATTAAAGCACAAAATGATATAGCTATCCTTAGTAAGGTGGGTAACTTGAAATGGCTGAGCAAATAGAAAAGTACTTTTCAAGCAGACAGCTATTTGAAGTTACAACTGCCAAAACATCTTAGGGAGATATTTACCCGAGCGAGTTTCGAACAGCTTGACACAATGGTCAGATATGGGAGATTCCATTCTATACCCTACAATGAGCGTCTCTGTATCTGCGGAGCGGCAGAGGTAGAAGACCTGGCTCACATCCTATTTGACTTTTGTTTCAGGGGTGAAACAAACAAGGAGGTGAGAGACAGATACTTTGGTCCATATACCAACGAATGACCCATTGGAACCCCCCACATATCAAAACAACTTACTTTATGTGCAGCCAGAACCTGAAAATAACATTAAAACACAGCACAGTACTTAAACAAAATGGTTTGGTTGAGATCTGCATACATGGGACTGACTGGGGTAGATTGTAAGGGTGACACCGAAATATAATTTTATGTCACTTTATTCTATTTTATATATTTATGTGTCAAATTATATTGTATCTAATCCTATAACTATTGTATTTTACCCTACTTTTATTTTAAATTGTTTGTATAAGATTTTAATGGTGATACGTGTTTGCGCTTTGTGCTTTGATATGGCCTATAGGCTAATCAATAAAGCTAACTAACTAACACAAGACTGGCTGAATCACAAGACTGATTCTGGACTTGTGAGTTTGTAATTTCTGACTGGTTGCTGGGAGGGGCAGAATTCAACTGGTGGGGGGATAGTCAGTTCTGTCATTGGTTGGTGGTTCACTTCCTTATTGGTTTGTATGCTAGTTCAATGTCCATGTATTTGTTGATGGACCCATTGTTAGAATGCCAGGTTTCAAAAAAGTCATGTGCCTGATGGGTTTTTGGCATGGCCGATGACTTCGGCTTCATCCCAGTCAAACCAATGTTATTTGTTGTTGTGACTGGTGATCAGGAACTCCAGGTCATAATGTTTGACAGCCAGCTGCTGTTCATGGATTCTGTTTTTTAACTGTTGTCCTATCTGCCCGAGATAGAACTGGTTACAATTATTGCAACTGATTCTGTATATTATGTTGGTACTGTCTTTTTCCCGTGTTCTATCTTTAATATTGTAAATATTGTGCACTCTTGCCTGAGTGTAAATGTGGGTTTGTGGGCTATTGTTATTCCTAGGGGTTGCAGTAGCCTGGCAGCCACTTCTGATGTGGCTTTGATGTATGGCAGGACTTGTTTCTGTGTTGCGTCTCACTGTGTGGTTTTTCAGGATTGGATGCTATGCATCGTAATATAAAGTTCTTGGGATAACCATTGTGGAGGAAAATGTTGTGGAGGGTATTTCTCCTCTGCTTCTCTTAGGGCTTTGGTGTTGCAGTATATTCATTACACACACACACACACACACACACACACACACACATAAAAGGAAAAAGAAACGAGATGAAAGAGAAACACAAGAGAAAAACCCAGGTGCCTGTTGCAACAAATGTGGAGTTCTTATACAGATTATTTTGAATGGAATCAATTCAGGGGATATAATAATAAAAATGCACATTTTAACTCCATCAGTGCTAAAACACCCTTTTTTGTAGGCTCCAATTTAATTGTATTGTTTTAGCCATCTTTTGTTGTTTCGGGGTTGTTGTTTTTTTAGCAAATTTAACTCTTACAATGAATTTCAACAGGCAAATATGAATAACAAGCTTCATAATTGCACTTCTTTCACAGGCTAGGGAAACTCTAGTACAGCCTATCCAACTTTGGTAGAGTTAAGACTTGTGGACTTCCACTCCCAGAATTTCCCAACCGGCAGGGACACTCCTCTAGAATATATTTAAGAGAAGGGACTTCCTTCTTGTTGCAGTTTCTATTGCATCGGTCAAAACCTAAGTGCAATTCAACATGGTAAAAAAATTGTACAGAATTATAAGTCATTCAAATTAAGTAGAATTAAAAATTTGGTTCAACAATATAAAACATTTTTTCCAAGAACTCTCTTCTTTTAGACTGTCAAAGTTTCTTTCCATCAACTCTTATTCAGTACATATAACTGAAGACCATTTAGATTTAATTGAAAGAGCCAAATATGTTTCAGTCCTGTCATGCTATCTCTTTTTATATGAATAAAAAGTACCAAGTTGGCATCCAAGGACAGTGGCGTATATTTCCTTCTTGTCTTCATGGGTAGCTACTGAAATTTTCAAAATTAAATGGGAAAATAATCTTAAGAAAAAAAACCCTTCATAATGCTTCCATTTTATTAGGATCAAATCCCCAAATGTGCACGTATATTTATTAAATTACATTATGTGTGAGAGAGAAAGGGACAGAAATTAAACAACACATCTATTATTAAGGCTGAATTTAAGAACCTTAAACCTAGAAAAAGAGTTCTACTTAAAAAACATAGTTATGGAAGAGAATGATAGATTAAACCAAAGTTACTTTTGCTGATTGTAAATTAGATCAAACCATCCAACTTTGGAAAATCAAAAGGCTTCTTTGAAATATATATCTAATAACTTGATCATTCAAAAATGTCCAGGCAGCTCTGTATTTACAAGATCAGGCAGACAGCCCTGTATAACATCAAGAAACATTACTCTTGATGTGCATTGATGAATGATTGTAGAATATATACTTCTGAATTATGTATTTAGCCAGTGAAATGACTCTTTTAAGCCTTTACAAAGGAGGATGAAGGGAACTTTTGCCTAAACATGTCATGGAATAGATTGCTTCCCCATAAGCACCTACTGATACATATCTTGAGTGCTTTATTACTGGGAAAGTAAGGCATCATGACTGCCAATGTACTATGGTTTTCAACCCAAAATCTGAGGTTGGGAGTGCAAAGGAAAGATTAAGGAAGGCAGTTGCAATCTTTGCCTTGCAATCTTTTTCCAGGTTATTGCAACCATTGGCATCAGAGAACAAGCACCAGGTTGGTACTTAAAGGGAGCATACTGGGAAAATAGCTCTAAAGGGACTATGACTCCCATTTTGATTTATTGGCACCAATCTCAGTTCATTTCAAAAAAGTAAAATCTGAGTTAAGTTCCATCTTGAATGTGTCTTCATTTTTTACTTTCTATATGAGTGTCTTGCTACATTTTTAATGGATAAAGAAAGTGGAGTGTTGGTTATAATGGGGGAGATAGGAAGAATAGAGAGGAGTGGGAAACTAGTATCATGTTCCCCCCAAAATAAGACCTGATTTTATTTTATTTTCAGCCACAAAACAAGCACCAGGTCTTATTTTCAGTGGATGTCTTACCCGCTTACCTTAATATCACTGCAGCCACGCCTCCCATGCCCTGACACCTTTTGCACCACTGCCCGACCACACAGGAGGCTGTGTGGTGCGTTGTGCCATTGCGCACAGTAGTGGTAGCAACGGTGCAATGAGCCATGCAGCATCCTGCCACAGAGAGCGACAACGGCGCAATCCACCACAGGGTGTCTGGTCATGAGCAGCCACAAGTGACTGCAAAAGAAGTCAAGTAGTGATGCGACAGGTTTTGTGGCATGGGAGGCCTGGCTGCAGCGGTCCTAATGTAAGTGGGTGTGGGGCACGTGGGGCAGCTCCATCCCCTGACCCCTGTCCTAGCTTGACTTTTATCCCAGATGGCAGGCAGAATTTAACTAGGACTTATTTTGGGGGAGGGGGTAGGGCTTATATTAGGTGCAGGCATGAAAATTAGGCTAGGGTTTGTTTTCAGGATAGGTTGTTTTGAAAGGGAGGCAACCTTCTTTTACTAACAATGTGCAATCTAAGGAAGGAAGTCAAAGGGACAGTAATAGTGATTGTGTTAATCTAAAAATTGTTTATACCACATCTTTTTTACAAGAGCTCATTTACCTCAACAGGAATCAGCATCAGCAGTGAGGGTTAGGTTGCCCTGAAAGAGCAGCTGACAGGCTCTAAATTAGTCAGTGAGTTTCTATGCTTGAGAATGGGTCATAATCTTACCAAAATGTTGATCTTCTATCCAAAACCAACATTTTAACCAATATATGATAATGGCAGGTCAGTCTGGATAAAGCATTTTATTATTCATGATTTAATCCTGGATGAAAGTGTGGATTTAGCAATAGCACTTAGTTTTATATATTGCTTCATACTGCTTTACATCACTCTCTAAGTGGTTTACAAGTTTACAGAGTCAGCATATTGCCCCCAATAATCTGGGTCCTCATTTTACCAACCTTGGAAAGATGGAAGGCTGAATCAACCTGGAACCCATCAAGCCTGAACTCCTGGTAGTAGGCAGAGTTACCTGCAATACTGCATTCTAATCACTCCACCACCACGACTCATACACAGTCTAGTGAATATCACAACAACTGACTGAGAGAGTGGAGTAGGTCATCTGTCACCACTCTCTCCATTGGGGTTCTCCATGGTGCTGCAGGACTGGAAAGTACAAAGCATTTACAGGTCTTCTGTCTTGCTGACTAGATCCTTCATTTAGCATTTCACTAAATGTGAGCGTCTGCTGTTGCATTTTAATGGTACTGGTATTACAGGAATACTTTTAATGTATACTTCAGATACATTATTTACTCCTTAAAATCACCCAAATCACTACAATCACTAAAAATTAGACTCTCAAAGCAGTGAATTTTTTTTTCTAGGCATGTATGGAAATCTGAAAAAAGTCAGGCTACGATAATGACTTGCTTAGTGCATTCATGTTTGCACAAGGCTTTTGGGGAATCCATATGAGAATGCAGAGACCTAAACCAATCGGGGTGATTATGAGCATTTCATTGGATTCTGTAGAGATTCTCAGTCATCCAGGTCATGGTTGTCCCAATGGTGCTTTTTCAGGAGGCAACTGGACTTTCTTCTTTTTTCTTTTGAAGACGTTTTGTTTCTCACCCAAGAAGAAGCTTCTTGGATGAGAAGCTAAACGACTTCAAAAGAAAAAAAATCAAGAAATCCAATTGCCTCCTGAAAAAGCACCTTTGGGATTTCATTGGATTTGCCACTCATATTAGAGCTCAGATATTTCTTAATATCATCTATGGTCTCTGGAAGTCTGAACCTGAAACCTCCAGCATGTAACATACATACTCCTTCATTATGATGTAACTCACCACTGCCCCCCCCCCAATCCCTCTTTCTCACGTATTTGCATTGAAGATCATTTGGAAAACCTTGGAGAGCTTTTCTGCACTATTCTTTCAGAGAACCAATGCTAATGCAATCAAAACTTTAAATGGAATCAACTCTCTGAATTGAATTGGAAAGCTGAATGCCTTTGAATTGATCCAACAATTTAGAAAGGAAAAAGGCACTTGCTTCAATATCAGTTTGGAAAATTGAATTGACCTGATCTGATGCTTCAATTTAACTCAGCGTTCAGAATTTAACCAAAACACTGAATCGGGTGAAATAATCAAAGATCAAACTGAACCCTATCTGCATGTTCATGGCAAGCAATCTTACTGAAATCCTAACATTACCATTTCCTCTAGAAGCAAGACCATTTTATTGTAAATGTTTCCACTGTTGTGTGAATAGAAAAAAAAACACCAAGTGGTTTTATCCTATCCCTATGATAGGCTGATTATCACTGGCAGGCAGTAACCATTTTTGGAAAAGGAGACAATAAACCCCTCACAAAAAGATGTATTAAAAGTACAATCAGCTCACCATCTACATGCAGAATAGCATATTTCCATTTCAAATGTGAATCAGTTTGAACCTTTCATATTTTGACACATTATCTTGGGGATTGTGCTCCCTCAGGAACCATGATCAGTATTCTCCTTGAGACTATATCTTCAGGATCAGCAATTTGATGTTTAAGGAAATTGGGCATTGGGGCTTTTGTTGAAAACTAGATATGGCATCTAATGTTCCTGTTTTGATCACTGCTCCAGTAAACACAGAGATTGTTTTCTTTCTCATTCTGAAAAAAACAGAACAGAATGCTGTACTCTATTTGCCAGACACTACAATAAACCTTTAAAAAAAAAGAACGAGTTAAATTAATGAGACACTTTGTATCATTAAACTGCAAGGCATTGTCAATGGAGTTAAGTATTAATTGAACATGACAGAGGAGGGTCCATATTGGAATCCCTGTTAACATATAGAGCAGAGTCTTAAAGATTTTGGAACTTGACAATGAAAAGTGGAGCCATTTGTATGTGTTACATATGTAAATAGCAAGTGAAGCCAGGGATGTAGGTTTCACTCAGGTCCAGGTTTAGCTGGACATTTGTATGCCCACCACTGATTGGTGGATTCAAACGGGGCCCGCCACTGATTGGTGGATTCAAACAGAAGGAAAAGTAAAGCGTTGTCAGTGGCTGAATCGGTGGGACAGCTCCCTTTAAAAGGGAGTGCTGCCAGCTAAGCCTTTCCATAAGTCACTCACTTAAATAAGGAGCTGAAGTTACTATCTGTCATCCTGCTTCTTCATTGCCTCCCACGATCTAACAGTATGTGTGTTCTGTCTTTGTTTTAAAAAAATGTACCAAGTGTTATGTTCCTTTTAGACTCCATTTGGGAGAATAACAACTGAGAACATCTGAAATACAAGATTAGATTAGAAATGGTGTATTAGAGGAAGAGAACTGACCTTTGGAGGGATGGGAACTGCCATGGGCTTGACTAGGATAATCTCAGGTCTAATTCACACAAATGGCCATATGCTAGATCTAGTCTTTACCTGCAATTAGTTCATATTGGCAGATGTTAGACGTATGTTTCACCATAATTGAATCATTCCATGGTTTCAGTAAGTATCACATCTCCCAAAACCTCCACAGGGTGAGAAGAGGACCAGTTATGATTATCTGTCATAGGCAAATAATGGCTCTAGATATATGTCTAAGGTCACTTGGGGGTTTTCTTTTCCAACTATTTGTGCAGAAATTATTACTGCAACAACACTGGGGGGGAAAAAATCACCCTTTCTTTCTCCCATTGTTAGTATATTTCACTAACAAGACAACTTCTCAACCATTTTCTAAAGCACCAGCTAGGTTGAATTTCATGGAAAGCAGGCTCACTGCTATGGAGTTCTCTGCTAAGAAATGTGTAAAAACATAGCACGCTGACTTGGACATAGCAGTAAACATGCTTAGATAACAACTTGGACTTCACTTGAGTGAAGACTTGAGGAAAGCCTAGCCAGGAGTCTCTGCTTCCAGGAAACTTTTTGAAATTACCTCCTATAATTATCTCTGCTTGCATATTTGGCAGGAAGAGCAGAAACTGCCCTTAAAATTAATATAAGAGGAAAAGAGCAGTCACAGATACAGGGAGAACATGTAATATCTACGATACCCACTCATTCCTCCATTTTTGCTCCAACGTGGGCAAGATCATTATTCTTTAATTGGTATAGAATTCACTTAGAATTTAAAGCACAGGTTGTATGAAGTGGGATGAAGTATCAAGGCTGGCTAATGGCTTTAACTAAACAAGATTTTATTATTTTACTTCCTCGGAGTGTTCATGATTCTTCTTGTCAAATTTTCACTTAAGAAGTAAAAAGTACTTCTTCTCTTATACATTTAATCTTTTCTCCATATCTCTAAGACGTCAATATTTTTCATCCAAAAGAAAACCTCACTCAAAAGCTTTTGTACTTCAAGCAATTGTCAACTACATGGCATTCCTGTTGGATACCCTGTTCCTTAATACTGAACCCCCAAAAGTGGAGATTAAGAAAAGGAGCATTGTCGTTTTTCTAACTTGGCATGACTCTTTTTTTAAAAAAAATTCAAATCAAAACTACTGGAAGGTGTGAATACTGACAGGTACATTCACAATCATTCTGGAAACAAGAGGAATTTTGGTTCTTTCGTCATCTCTCTGTCAGCCGGTTGTTAAAAAGAGCTCCCACTGAAACTAATAAGAGGTAGTCAAGGTTTTTGCTGCAGTTGTTATGTGCACCTGTGTCTGGAAGCTCCAGTTTTACTGAAGATAAGAGAAAAAAAAAGATAAGGAGGAGATGACAACAGTGAAGAGGTATGTTGAGAGGAAAAGAAAACAAAAAGAGGCTGTGGTCAGCCCACTGGAGGAAAAGTGGAAGAGTCTTGCAACAAATAGAGTCGCAAATAAAACAGAAACAGTTTGACAAAGAGTTAAACGATTGACTTACCCATCAGTCTGCTAGGAAAGAAATCTCTAGAGTAAAATAAATCCATGGCAGAGAACTGGAAGAGGAAAAAGACTGAAAGTTAAAGGAATCCTCACTAAAATGCCCCCAATTATATAATAAATCCAATGAATGAGAAGTTTTCTCTGTGTACCTACTTCCAATAAGAGCACCCATCTTATTGTTAGGAAATCATTCCTATCATTCCTTCTGAATCTGTCTTCTTGCATTCTCGTGAGATTATTCATTTTCCTACACTCTATGATATAAAAAAATTGATTGTGACATTGAACAGAGTTCCCTTATCAGAGCTAAACACACTAATTCTCTCAGTCTATTTTTTTAATCTGAAGATCCATGTTAATATTCACTGCCTTTCTCTGAATCTGTTCTGATGTTTCTGAATATTCTAAAAGTATAATCTAGAGAACTGAGATAACAGTATTGAAGATGTGGCTTGTCCAATGCAAAATATAGTAGAAACATTGTTTTCCAAGCTTTAAAAATTTTATTTTATTTTATTTATTTTGTCAAGCATGTATTAGATAACATATATAAGTATAGACATAATTATGAATACATGAGATGGGTAGGCACGCTGGTGCGCTTATGCACGGCCCTTAAAGACCTCTTAGGAATGGGGTGAGAATAAAATTATACTTTTATTTATGCAATCTAAAGTTATTTGTCTTTTTAGTAACTACATTAAATTGCTGATCAGGGCCAGCTATGGAAGAGTTGAAAAAGTCAAGATGGCTGTCATAGTTGTATGATTGAAGTCCTACATTTAATACATATGTGAACATCGATTCATATATAAAGGGGTGAGTCACAATTGCCATCTTGATTTTTTTTACACACACACACACACACACACACACACACACACACACAGCCTGACACTAGTTCTGCTGATTCATCACACCCCAAAAACTGTTACCTTTTTTAAAATTATTGGCAAATAAATTGTGGCAATAAACAACTCCATTATCTATTGTTATACGTGTTATTCCTAAGAAGATTTATCTCACTGTTCTTATTAAATTACATTTCATTCTATTATTTTCAGCTTCTTTTTTTATCTGATCAAGTTCATTTTGAATTTTGTGAAGTACTTTTGTCCTTCTGACTCCAACGTGTTGAGCAGACTTTTATGCATTTATATGCTTCTCTCCTGCCACAGGATCTAGATCTCTCATAATAACATATAATTCTGCATTTCTGAAGAAAACTAGAGCAGAAACCTAGATGGTATTGTGGAGTAGACTAAGATGAACTAGGAATTATGGTATTCAAGTTCAAAATGCTCAACCATGGATGCTGAATAATTGACTTTGGGTCAGTTCCTTCACCAATCTCAGAAGACTGGTGCTGTGGGAAAAATTAAAAAAGTTATATTAAATATGTTGTCCTGAGCTGCTAGAGAAAGGGAGGAGAATGTAATTGTAATAGATCAGGGCTGTCAAACTGGTGGCCCGCAAGCCGGATGCATCACATGTAGGCCTCGCCCACCCCAGCTCCATGAAGGGAAAAAATGTCAGACAGACAGATTAACAGAGTTGGAAGGGACCATATAGGTCATTCAGTCCAACCCCCCGCTCAAGCAAGAGACCCTACACCATTTCTGACAAATGACAGTCCAATATTTTCTTGAAAGTCTCAAGTGATGAAGCTCCCACAATTTCTGAAGGCAAGCTGTTCCATTGGTTGATTGTTCTCACTGTCAGAAAGTTCCTTCTCATTTCTAGGCTGAATCTCTCCTTGGTCAGTTTCCATCCATGTCGCAATACGTCATGTGACAGCAACATGATGTGGCAAGTTTGACACCTGTGTAATAGATAAACAAATAGAAATAAGTCAATAAATCCCCTCATCCAGATAGATCCCTCAGCACACAAATAACTTGTCTTCTCTTGACAACTTAGTGAATCAGCCCATAGAGACAAAGGGACTAGAAGATGACAAGACATTATGATGAGATTTCTAGTTCAATAGCTTGATCCAGAGAAAGTCTACAATCTCCAAGAATCTCAATCAATAGGGATGTTGTAAGACTTATTTGAAGAAATATCTTTTCCAACAAAACATATCACATAATGAAGGCTGGTAGGCTGAAAAATCTCATGTTCTCAGCAAAACTCAACTGCAGGCCATCAGATAGAGGTCCTTGCAGAGTGCCAACACATGAGAAAGATGTTACAAAAAGTTTTAAAAAGAAAGTAAAAACTATCAAACACTAATACAGAATAAAGAAGCAATGAAAGAAAAAGAGAATTTTTTTTTATTTAATCTAATTTCCATTATTTTTTTAAACATATAGGCAGCTTCAGTGTCATTTGTATAGCACACTGAACTCATTACTAAACACCAGAGCCCAAATGGAGCAGGAGAGAATTAGTTTTAACTCAAAGTAGCTCTGAAGATGTTTGAAATTGCCTTATTCTTATTCTCCAAAAGATGACCAGGGAACACATCAGTGAGAAGTAGTTTCCAAAGCTTGCCAATTTGTCCTCCAAGAGGAAGAATTGGCAACATAGAATGGCTGTAAAAGTTGGCGCTTTTGTTGTATAACTTATTGCCAAGAAGTAATTGTGTGGTTGCAGAATTTGGTGTGGAAAACTCTCCCATTTGGGTCAAAGAAATCCATCTCATTGGGATTTTTTCATAGACAACAATCCATTCACCTCACACACAAGGTTCCACAATCTACATGATTTGCTAATTAATGTAGATGTACACATGTCAACAAATGTATCCTGAAATACATTTCTAGAGTACGTCACTTATTTAAAACTGGGAAGCTTATCTAAAAGAAGTGCCTAAATTTATGCTGCCAACTCACAGTAAGATTCTTGATATGTTGCCACAAGCATCTGAGACAAGGATTAAAATGAGCCACTACTGAATTGTTCCTTTATTGGGTGCTATGCAAAATGACAATCTTGAAGAACCAATTTAGGTTAAAACACATGCATGTACTGTTTATTGCTGGAGATGAATAACAAAACAAATTATGTAATTGCAGTTGCTCCTAATTTATCTATTCCTATTATGTACAACTGCTCAACTATACAGAGTGACCAGTCCTTGAGATGAGTGAAGAAAAAATAAATTAATCAATTGGTGACAGGGCTGACGGGTGAATGAAACAGAACATTAAGAAGACTGATGATGTTTTGTGATGATGGGAGTATATTTGCCACTTGCTTCTCAGATGAAATATTTATACATCTTCTTTCTCGTCATTTTTGAATCTTTTAGAAGACATTGCTTCCAGCATTGATGTCTCTGCTAATGCAAACAGTACAAAGATTATGCAGCTGACAGCTGTCTTCCTGACTGGTTTTCTATCTTAATCCATAAGGTGATCATCTATTGATCTGCAGGACAGATTTTTCTAGGAACCAATTATTCTTTAAATCCACAATCTAAATATTCCAAATTTCACAAGTTTTTAAAAGTTTCATCATGGTCATTACAATCATTAACATAAACTAATAACAATCACTCTACAATAACAATTGGGAAGGAACAAAAATAATTGGCCACTCCAGCATCCCACCACACACGTGAATTTATTGAAGCCTGGTATTCTGCCAAAGGAGCAATTAACAAACATATTGATCTAGATTCAGCATATGAATACATAAGAAACCAGACCATTCAAAGGACCAATCAACAAGAGAACCAATCAGCTGCTCAAAATTTAAATATAGCTCCAAACGAATAACCAATCATACAACCAACTGACCAAACTGTCACACAAGACTTTTATAAGCTAAGGAGAATAAGACAAGAAAATCCTTCTGATGATGTTACCTAATCTGGTAATAAAATGTTCAGAAAATAAATTGAAACAAACATGGAGAACAAACAATTGCCAAAATCTAAAACCCGAGCTAAAAGTATTTTCTATTATTTCAACAATCACTCTTATTTGTTCTGCAGTTAACATTTTATTCTTAGCAATTTCCATCTGGCCTGCTTTTTATCACACCATTTCCATTTAGTATCTAGCACAAGTTCAACCCTTTACGTCAAGAATAATAATTGCAAAGCAAAACAATGATAATTATTTGAAGAAAAACTCAATAAAATAATAAAATAATGGAACCAAAAGGTTACATTACCGCATTATGGTCCCATGCGTTTTATGTATAAATCTCCATCACCATATATAAGAGTATGCAAACATTTTCAGTTCTCATAAAATTCCCCTGAGAAGATATTTCACTTTCCTTTCCCCCTAATTGAGCTTTACCACCCAAATAGGATAATTATCAGAGTAATTGAGCAAAAATGATAACTCATAGCCTTTTAATACTCTTGAGAAAAAACCTCCTGCTCAGATGATTCAAATTATTCTTATAAGCATAGTTGCAACATAGTTGTCTTCAAAGCTCTATTAGAAAGATAATGCCCTGAGGTTCCCCATTCATAATTCCATCTGCATTACAGACTATGGAGTTTTTGAAGGAGAATGAGAACATAGAGTGAAACCCAGTAACACTGTAGGATAGAAGACATGACTCATTGAGAATTTACTATTGCTTTCTTTGAAGTTGCTCTGTGTCTTTTATAGAGAGGTACATCATCTGAAAAATATAAAGTGGGGCTTTGATCTTTTATTATTTATCTATTTATGTAATGCACTTGTACTCTGCTCTTCAGCAGGAAAGCCTTGCAGAATTGCTTCCAGATCAATAAAAACAAGATGGTCCTTGCCCCCAGGCTTACAATACAAAAGAGGGAGGAAATATTTCACAGAATTTATTTGACGAACATCTTAAACGCCACCCGCAATGGGGGGGGGGGGAACCACCATGTCGTTCCAGCTGAAATTGTGAGTGAAAAAAGATTCTTTCCTTTACCTCAATTGCAATAAATAAATAAATAAATTAGAATCTGCAAAACCCAATGCATGGATTTTACTTTTCTTTTTTTCTTTTTTGCCAAAAATACTAGTCAGGTAACTTCACAAACGTTTATTGTTATTGTTAATTAGCATTATTGTTAATAGTACTATTACTATGATAATATCTTCTCAGTGGGAAAATCCATAATAAACTAATATAACTAATTGGTAGCAATTAAATGATATGGAATACAGAATTGTAATTGCTAAGCCAAAGCAAGGGTCTGTTGCAGAAACATGTTGCAATGTTTATTATTGAAAAGACCCCATGGAGGTGGAAGTTAAGGCAATCACAATGTCGCAAAATTAGGTTAAATTAGGTTTAACTCAAATCTTCACGAATGCAGCATTAGGACTACTTCATTACAGAATGGGATAACTCACCACAAGCCAACTCGCTACAGCCAACTTACTGCAGCCAGCTTACCACAGCAATTTCATCGTGGTACAATGTGTCATGGCCAACTCATCACAGGACAACCCATTGCAGGACAATTCAACAAATACAAAAGTTATATAATATAATTTCAGCAGAATTGTGGCAAATAATAATAAAATAAAGAAAGTCAATCCGGAAATACAATAATTTCAACAAAAACGTGGTCATCAATACTAATAATAACTGAATGAAACAATACAGCACTGAATTGTCCTGTGGTGAGTTGTCCTTCAGCAAGTTGGTCACGGCAAGTTGCCCCACAGTGAGTTGGTTGTGGCGAGTTGTCCTAGACCCACTTCATTAGCCCAAGAGTTGTAGCATAGTGATATATTGGTTTTTAGAAAGATTGCAATGTGTTGAAAATAAAAGCTATTACATTAGGACATTATACCTATATTTAACTTAAAAAAAAAAAAAAAAGTTCTACTGTGAAATGTGCTACTTCCAAAACCAAGTTTTGAAATGGCCATATCTCTCTGACCACTGAGCTATCAGTGTTTTTGATTAACCATAGCCACTGTCTATAGTTTTATTGATGGTTAGATATTTCATCTTTTTTTTTTCTTCCATTCAGTCATGTCTGATTCTCAGAGACTGCCTGGGCAGGCCCCTGCAGTTTTCTTGGCAAGGTTTTTCGAGAAAAGTTTGCCATTGCTTCCTTCCTAGAGCTGAGAGAATGTTACTGGCCCAAAGTCACCCAGCTGGCCTTATACTTAAAGCAGAAAATAAAAATGCATAAATTAGTGAACAAAATCTGCATATAAAGAAAAATGTATATTGTAAAAAGATATTTTAAAAAACCCAGTAAAGTACACAAAGATTAGGGACATTTACTTTTAGGAAAGCAAATACAAGTTATAAAGAGAATCTCAAACAGATATTGAAATAGGATGAATGGGATGGAAATAAGATGAAGTTCATACCTAAAAAAAGGGGGAAAGATAACTAAAAATGATAAATTTACATACCATAAATCCTCACCCACGTACATATATTAAAGACACTCTGTCTCAGAGTGGTGGAGGGAAGTAATAGAAAAATGGACTGTATTGCATAAATTAATCCTAAAAAATTAGGTCCCATTAATTGTGCTCTATTGGCCTTACCTTCATGAACATTTGCCCAATAGAGGAAGAAGATTTGCAGCTCTCTGTATGTTGCTGAACTATAGTTCATGGCAATCCCAGCTAGCATGGCTAAGAGTATGCTGGGGAGGTATGATTGATTTGGTTGGCCACCTTATATATAAGATGGCAGGCCAAAACTGTTTAAACACAATAATAAAATAAGTTGTCCAAAACGTGTAGGGGGCTTACAAATGCCAATTGCTGCATATGAAATCTTGCAAAAGCATTGTAATGCTATCTCTGTGTTTATGAGATACATTAGATAGAGAGATGATAGAGAAAAAGGGAGATATGATAGATGACAGTTGATAAATAATAGATAGACAGACAGATAGGCAGGCAGGCAGGCAGGCAGGCAGGCAGGAAGATAGAGATATATCAATTTCAATAATAGCTTGGCAGAACTAGGCTATTATGACTTTTAATCAGTGGTGAAATCCAGCAGGTTCTGACAGATTCTGGAGAACCAGTAGCGAAAATTTTGAGTGGCTTGGAGAACTGGCAAATATCACCTCTGGCTGGCCCCAGAGTGAGGTGAGAATGGAGATTTTGCAATATCCTTCCCCCAGGAGTGGGGAGGGAATGGAGATTTTGTAGTATCCTTCCCCTGCCACGCCCACCAAGCCACGCCCACCAAGCCACACCATGCCCACCAAGCCACACCCACAGAACCGGTAGTAAAAAAAATTGGATTTCACCACTGCTTTTAATCATTCAGTAGAACTGGACCTTCCAGAGCAAATTGTGTTTCTTTGTCTGGAAACTTTTAGATTCTTTCTTCTTGTAATTTTAACATGCCCAAGACATGCCTTCAGCAGAGATCTGTTTAGCTTATTTACACTGAATGGTCAATTCATCTCCATCACTCAAACAAGCCTGTGAGCTGGACCCCATGTCTCTGAATCCCAATTCTCCTAAAGTACAAAACCAAACAATAATTTATCATCCAGACATGTCTTGGATATCCAACCTCCTCTGTTAGAAGCTTTGCTCTCATGACACAACAGGTTATTATTTATTAATTGTTCTTTAGATATTCCTTTTTTGTAACACTACTGGACTAGACTTACATAAAAATTAACTCCCCAACTCAATATGGCTCATATCTATCACCATCAGATATTTTTATCTGGCTTTCCCAATTTTTCCTGCTGATTTTAGGATTTTAAGATGGCATAAATGAAATTAATATTATTTACTAACCCTTGCCATCAAAAATATAGAAGCTAGCCCAGTGGAGTTTGCAAACTGTTACTACATTTCTGTTAGTATTGCTATCAGATGAACCCTAGGAACTGAGGATACAGCATCCATACAGCTGAAACAGCCATATAAGTTTATTGATATGTAGCAAACTATATGTAGGATATTTAATAAACATAGCATGGTTTTGATCTAGCACAGAACTAAAAAAAATAATCAGAAATTGTCAACATTGTCTAAATCCAGTTTGGCTTGCTTAGATATCTTCCTTTCCAAAATTCCAACTTACTTCTTGCCATATCAACAGGCCATGTTTGCTTTTTTTTCTTGACCCTCTCATGAGAAAATTCTTCTGTGTATGTATTTGCTCATTCACTTTGCTCTATTATTCCAGATTGAGTTTACCATCTCCAAGTATACCCTGTTTCCCCCAAAATAAGACATCCCCTGATAATAAGCCCAATCGGGCTTCTGAGTGCATGGCAATAAGGCCAAGCACTTATTTCAGGGTTCAAAAAAATATAAGACAGGGTCTTATTTTTGGGCAAACACTGTAGTTTATATACATATATGAGCGGGGCATGACAAATAACATGTGATAGAAAGGCTAACAATGCTTAGCTGCATCATTTTGTCGCAATAGTGATACCACACCCTAATTCTGCCTTGTAGATTTTTAATTTTGAATGGCATGTGTCATTCAAAAGATAATGATTTCATTGTTTACAGAAACAAATGCCAGTTTCAAGTGCTTGTTTTAAAGTAATTAATCAAAAGGAATTATTTTATTACAATTTTATTGTTTTCAATTATACACAGTGATTGAGGTTTATAAATCTAATTGACAAACAAAGGATGGGGTCATGATATGAACCAAGCTTCAACTGAGCCACATATTATTTCTCTTTTTATTCTCTATGGTTCTGTGAATGGTTTACCACTCATGTAATCTTTTATTTCCTTCAAAGAAACTGGATTATTTCTGAGCAATTGATTTACTGTTTCATTCTTCATGAATAAAGGTGCTTTTTATGCTTACATGTATTCCCAAAGAAACTTTTTTAGAGTTCGTGCCAGAGGTTCACTGCCAAGAAGAAAACTAGAATTCTGACTCATCTGAAGCTCCCATAATTGAACGGAAGAAACTCCACCCCTAAACAGAAAAACAGTGTTGTTTTGAGCAAAACCTTGGCACTGCTACAAGCTGAACATGGACATGAGGTGAAAAGCAAAGTAGTTTAGCCAATTCAATACACTTAGCTGTCAATGGCTAGATATTGCTTGCTTGTGCCCTCATTGTCTTATGGATTAAGATAAAACTATCGTATCCAATGAAATACATATGAAATTATGGTACTCTTTCTGAAACTTGAGAATTCTTGGAAGTATTAAATAGGGATGGAAATTAATTTTTTGTTATACCTGCAATCATGGGAACATGCAAAGGAGGGATGAAAGAAATATAGGCAGGGCATTTTATATCATTAGCTTTCAAAGAACTCATCAATTGTGTTAGGTATTTTCAGAGATGAAACAGCAATATATCTGGCAGTAATAAACACCTGCATTCAGAATAGTTTCAGAAATAAAATAAAACACCTTTATAGAGTTTAACATCATTTCAGATATTACCTTGAGAGATCATTTAAACTTATTACTTGGATGGAGCAAGAAACCAGAAAGAATTTTCAGAGAGTTAAGAGAGTAGAATTATAGTCCAGAGATTAGTAGGAAATTTCCAATTTCTCGTTCCCTCTTTTTAAAAAATGCATCTAAATTATGGATTGATTCCTTTTAGACTCAGTTCAGTGATGATTCAGCTAAAGTCGCTCTTCCATTGAGAGAACTGATCCAGTTCTATGAAATCTAATGTAGACTAGAGTGGTTTGCAAGTAGGCAGAAGAAAAGTTATTTCATACATTAGCACTTGAAAGTCCTTCATTCAGTCTGAGAGGAGTCTTTTCTATTATACAACTTGTAAATGAGATTATAAATTTGTGAACAAAACTCTTACTTATGATTGTAAGATTATAAAATATTTTAACTGCCCAAAAAGTGGCATAAGTCAACTAGTCAATTAATCCATCAGTAACTCAATACAATCTAATTTGGAATGTTTGCATGAAGTTATTAATACTCCTCTTCTTCTAAAAAAAACCTATATTGTAATTAATCCAAAAGTTTTATTTACTGATTCTCTGGACAGATCATGAACTGCTCATGTATAAGTTACAAGTTAAGTTAAAGAAAAAGAAACCCAGTTAGTTTATACAATATGTTTTTGTATATGCCCAACATTTTCAAAGAGAACACCACAAATAATTTTAAAGTCCTGAATCTTGTGTAATCTTATGGAATGAATTTAAATAAGTTGTTAAAGATGAATGTGATAAGAGATATCTAAAAATGAAGAAACAGAATAAAATAATAGAAAGGGGAAAATGATCTAGATAAAAAGTTAATGCAGAGGTATTTCCATATTTTTCATTAGTTCTAAAGAAGATATTTATTTTTCTCATATTAATTGAAAATGAAAAGTTGTTAAAGATGAATGTGAAAAGAGATATCTAAAAATGAAGAAAGAGAATAAAATAACAGAAAGGGAAAAATGATCTAGATAAAAACTTAATGCAGAGGTATTTCCATATTTTTCATTAGTTCTAAAGAAGATATTTATTTTTCTCATATTAATTGAAAATGCAAAATCAGGTTATAGACAAACATTATTCATCAAAAATATCTCCTTTGTTTTTGATTTCGGGCCATTAACACACAGAGAGAGAACCATTTAAAAGAGGACTATATGAATCATAACTAGACAGTATAATAAACTGGATAACAATGTTTCAAATCACCCAGATTTCGGGATTGAGATTATCTGTTTGGAAAAAATACACAGATATGTAATTTTCAATCTTCCCTCTTGGTTCCCTCCCCCCCCCCCCAACTCTCTAAAACTCAAAATTGACTGTTGAGGAAGTGCAAGGCTTACCAGATATGTTTAAGTGGAAAAAATTGGCCAGAGATCAGCAAGTATCTTTTGAAGCTTTTTCAAATTTCTTGAGTAAATGTGTTCTGTTAGGATTTTGGTTTTTGAAAAAAAATGCAATGAAGAACTATAAAGCTGGCAAAACTCCAGTGGCATTTTATCATGAAAATATGTAATTAACTGATTTTTTTTTAAAACAAACAAACAAACATATTTCTAGTCATTACTGTTCTCCCCTCTCAAACCCAGCCAAGCAGAAGAGCAATTTGGATTCATCCTGGGTTCCTCAATCAAGACTATTCAACAGCAGGTTCTAATTAGTGATATGCATTTTCTGTGGACTTGTGGATGATGAATTTGATGGAGTGGAAGATCTATGGTTAGATTTCACTTTGAAATTCAAGAATTGCAATGTAGTGTCTTCCGTCTTCAGATCTAATCAATTTGGCTCTTAAGAGCAGCTTTCTTTCATAGTTCTTTTCAGGGGTGGGCTTCAAAAATTTTAGCAAGGGGTTCTCTGCCCAGTTGCTGGGTGGGTGTGGCCATGGTGGGCGTGGCCTAGCCTGCCTCCTGCACCACAGCAGGGGGGCATTTTTGCCCTCCCTGAACTCTGGAGGCTTTCCTTGCACCTCTGGGAGGGCGAAAATGGCCTCCCCAGGCTGTGGAGGCCCTCTGGAGGCCGGAAATGGTTCCCGAACTTCCAGTGGGCCCATTTTTCACCCTTCCAGAGCCTTCATGCACACCCTGCATTTACCTGCATCCATGTGGGGACTCCTGGGAGGGGCAGGGTGGGGTGGGCAGGGCAGGGCCAGCCAGGAGTGGGATTTGGGGGTTCTCCAAACTGCAAACCCCTGCGAACCTGCAGCAGCCCACTCCTGGTCCTTTTTTGACAAGGTGTTGTAAAAATCCAGGCCGAAAAGTGTTGGTAAAAGGTGGCATTTCTATGTCCTTCCCTTCAGCAGCTCTTCCAAAACTGTAATGATGTTGGATTGTGTTGGATTGATGTTGGATTGTGAGAGAAACATTGACAGAAGCTGCATTGAAGTTTTCATCATCATTCACTTATGTGAAGCCATTTAGGTAGCCATGTCCCACAAGTTAGGGAAGGGAGAACTGGAAAAAGGGAGACGTTTTAGGGAGAAATTACAGTCAAGGTAAGGATCAATTCCTGTCAGCCATAGGGAAATGGCTTCTTGTAGCTGAAGAATAGTTGACAGTTGAATATGTTCCTGCCTCACAAGAGAAAGTAGTAGAGAATGTAACACAGAAAATTATATAGATTTGCCTATCATTTTATATTTTATTAGGTAGGCTTAGTCCTCCTCTTTCCTTTGCATCTTGTAACAACTTATATTTAACTTGCAGATATTTTTTCCTCTGTCACACAAATTTAGATAGAACCTACTGCCACTGTTTAAATGATGCATCAATTGTCAAGACAGGTATTGTCTCAAATAAAAACACCATTCTAGGCAAGACATCCATTTTTAGCACAAAAATTCTTTTCAGCAAGGACAGATGTAGTTTCTCACTTCTTAACATGTCTGTTAAGCTTCATTCCATGTCTTAACATAGTTATTTTGAAATAACATACCAATCATATTTGTCATAGCGATACACTGATATTTTACCATCTCAATCTAAAAACCTATTATATTCATAGATTCTATTTGACCTGCTATTTTCATATTTTCATTAACCTCTTTGTTTTTTTATTTATTAATCTTGAAACCTACTAATACATCAAATTCTTTTAATTTGCCCATTAATATTTAAATTACTTAAAGGATCTTCCAGAACCGACACTAAGTCATCTGCAAAATACTTTTCAATTTCTTTTTTAATCTTTACTTCCTCAATTGTCTCATCTTGTCTTATATCTCTATTCAGTATATCAAGTACCAAAATAAACAAGTGAGGGGACAGTCAGCATTCCTGTCTTGTTCCTTTTTGTAACTTATAGGGCCATGATGGTGAACCTAAGGCACACGTGCCACAGCTGGCACGCATAGCCATATCAGTGGGCATGCCAGCTCAGCTCTGGTATGCATGCGCATGCCAGCCAGCTGATTTTTGGGCCTTCTGGACCTACCAAAAGTAGGGAAACAGGCTGTTTCCTGCCTTCGGAGGGCCTGGGGGGCGTGGGGCGTGGGGAAGGCCCGTTTTTCTTTCTTACCTGGCTCCAGATAAGATTCTAGGAGTCTCTGGAGGCTGGGGATAGCAAAAAATGTCACTTCCTGTCCCACCAGGAGTTGGGAAATGGGCTGTTTCAGGCCTTTGGAGGGCCTCCGAGGGAATGGGAAAGGCTGTTTTTGCCCTTCCCAGATAAATAGAGAGGATCTGGAACCAGGTAAGAAAGAAAATCGGGCCTACCAGGCCATTGCGTGCCAGAAGCAGGGGGGGAGGAAGGTTGCGCACGCATGCGCAGGGCAGATAGAATTATCGGTGTGGGCACGCGCATGTGCGACCCTCCCCCACCCCCCCTCTCCTGGCACGCAATGGCAAAAAAGTTAGCCATCACTGTTATACGGGTTTGCTAGATCTCCATTAACAATTCTTTGTACTTTCTATGAAGTGTAAATTGTTCTTACTTATTGTTTTTTGCTTTGCTTTTCTCTTTTGCTTTATATATCTACATTGTCCGTTAATGCAGAAACTTCCTTTTTTAATTTCAATATCTTTTTTTTCCTAATTTATATGCCAGCAATTTCCCCAATTTATTTGCAAACTCAATTTTTTTGCTTTATTTAATTTATTTTTATTTATCTTAGCATTAACATAGATAATTAGAGTTATAAAATCTTAATTTGTTGAGAAATACTTCTCCGGAAATTTCTTTGATTCTATTTTCTTCTTTATGTCATCCAAAATAGCTTCTATTTTCTCTTGACTCTTTTTAAGTTCACTGTTATATTTTATAAAATAACTTTATAATAACTTGGTAATCTGCTTTGAGTGATTGTAATTTTTTTCTCAGAAGTACTATTCAGTAATTCTATTTAGTTGTAGGGAGATTACTCCATTTCAATCCCACATTAGAGACCAATTTTCCTAAGATAAATTTATTAATTTCTCCAAGTCCTTTATAAAACAACAAATACTTTGTCCTCATTTGAGACATAAATTCTCAGCATCAAATTCTTAATTATATACATATTAACTTCCACTCCAAGAAATCTACCATGCTCATCAGTCAGTACAAGTTCTGGAGTTAGTTGTTGATTTATATATAAAACAAATCTACTTTCCCTCCCCTCCCCCCCTTTTTTGTTCCTATGGAAATAAACTCAATTTTTTATAAATCAACTATTTTATATCTTTTTTTCTAATATGTGTTTCTTATAAGTAAATTGTTTTAATGTTTACAAATAATATATTTTTCTTTTTTGAGGGGCATTTGTTCCATTTATATTCCATGTTAATCATTTGTAATTCATAATCAAAGCAAATGTTTAGGGGGAGGGGGAAACCTATGCCTGTAATGTCTAGTTCAGTATCATCCCTTTCCTGTTTCCTGTTGTATCTGTTGGAATGTTTATATAAATTCCTTTGACACTTGCATTTAAATTTCCGGCAATTTCTCTTTAATTTTTTCCAGAAATTTCCTCCCCTTCTGTAGAGTATTCACTTGAAACCTCTGCTGTTTAAAAGTAAAAAATCACACCTTCCAATTTGTCCCATCAAAATAGAATCATTTTCTGCTTTAATCTCTCAGTCAAAAAAGAATACTCTTTTCTCTTACAGAGAATTCTAATAGAAATTTCTTTTAGAACAATTACATCTGTATTTTCAGTCTTCAGTCTTGTATTAAAGTGCTGCTGCAAAACCTGAGCCCTTGTTTCTTCCTAGCAAGGAACACCAAAACTTCCTTTGGAACTTTTCTTATTTTTGCAAGTTTTGTATTTATTAGAGGATGGGAGCATGGAAATATGAGGTGTGGGAATGTGGCAAGTATGAATGCTGCCACATTCCCACATTCCCACACCCATGTTATAAATTTCTGCCTATTTGACTACTTCATCCCAATCCAAATAAAAATTGCTAAAGCCTTAATAATATTTTCTTGAATATCTTCACCAGAATCCTCTGGAATTACTCTAAATCTCGGACAAAATTTCCATGCTCTCAATTCTAATAAAGCCAGATTATCTAGTTTTCTTTCTGATTCTGTCTACAACTTCTGTTTCTAACTGCTCCCCCCCCCCCATTTTATTTGGTCATTAATTTGTTATACATATCAACACATTTTTTTAATAGAGCTTTCCATTCTCTTAACCTCTTCTTTCATTTTTACAATTCTTTCGTCCATTTTTTTCTTCAAAAGTTCTCAATTTAGTATCAAGTGATTCAACAAATTTACTGGCCAGTTGCTTAAACATTTCTTAAAGCAGATGTAGTATAATTCCTCTCTCTGCATGTTGTTCTAGCAATCCTCTCCTTGCTTTTGTTGTTTTTTAGTGGTTGCCATTATGGTATTATAATCCAAAAATAAAAATGAAATGGAAAGAGAAAGAGAAAGAGAAAAAGTAAGCTCCCTCCACCTTTTTTAATTATCCTGCCTTCCTGTGCCCTTTCATATCAAGTGGCACTTCATAGTTATTGTCAGCATCACAGTCTTGCTTATATTACATTCATCTTTTGTTTTGTAGAAACAAAAAGTTTTCATTAAAAAGTTTGTCTCTTTTAAAAGAAATTTCTTTTTCATTTAGTTTTCATTGATTTATGGAAATTTTGGATTTTGTTTTGCTACTCACATGATAAATTTTCTTTTTGAGATAATCTCAATCTGAAAATTACCAGATTTGAGGAGGGTGTGATTAATGAGCTAGTAGATCCATTAATGCTTTTGATCAGCATTTTGAAATTTTGAAACTTTTTCAGTTATTGCTAGAAGAATTTGAATTATGGAACGACTTGCCTCCAGAAGTTGTGAGTGTTTTAACATGGGAGGTTTTTAAGAAGTGATTGGACCACCATTTGTATGAAATGGTGTAGGGTTTACTGCTGGAGCAGGGGGTTGGACTAGAAGACCTCCAAAGTCCTTTTCAATGTTTACAGAATAACATTCTGTTTTTCTGTTATTTCGTAAACATGGACATTCTAATTTCATAATTTGATTCAGTACTGTCAGTACTGAAATGTATTTTGGATGATTGCGTTTTATTAAAGAAGTGGAATTCTCCATGTTAGGTTAAAGGTCTTACATTTTTTAAAGAGTTTGTTGTTTGCTTTTTAACCTTGACATTAATTCAGTTGATTATTCATGCTAATTGGATACTTCAGATAATGTTTTAAAAAGACTGGCTCTCACCTTCATTAGGATGGAAGTGTAAAATGATGAAGTGCACATAAAATGGGCTTCTCTCACCTTCATCTCACTGTTATTTAATATTCATATGTTTGTCAATATTTTGGCTGGAGTAATGTTGTTTAAAGATGCAGCTTTGGTTCTGAATTATATAAAAATATGCATCACCATTATATGAAGTCTATCATTATATATTTTCCCTTTTTCTCTTTTCTGTTTTATGTATATCACAATAAATAAATAAGTAAGCAAACAAACAAATAAATAGGTGTGTTAGATTTGTTGCTTTGTTGAGACACAACCAGGGGTGAAATCCAGCATGTTCTGACAGGTTCTGGAGAACTGGTAGTGGAAATTTTGAGCAGTTCAGAGAACCGCTACCGGAAATTTTGAGTAATTCAGAGAACCGGTAAATACCACCTCTGGCTGGTCCCAGAGTGGGGTGGGAATGGGGATTTTGCAGTATCCTTCCCCTGCCACACCCACCAAAGCACACCCACCAAGCCACACCATGCCCACCAAGCCATGCCCACAGAACTGGTAGTAAAAAAAAATGGATTTCACCACTGGACACAACCCATTCTGATCCATTTCTTGGTGGCCAGAGCATGATATGTGCTGTCAGTGCAGGAAGCCAAAGAGAGAAATAAGGGTGGCAGATTGATACTAGCTCCCTTCCTCTCTTTATGACTTCTCCTTGATACTAGTTACCTTCCTCTCTTCATTTCTTTTCCTTCTCTCTCACACCCCATTGGGGCAGGAGAAAACTAATAGTCATTCTTATGGTAGATCTGAAATGATGCCAAGTCAGACGCACATAGAATTATGCTGAAGATCATGCAAGGGTATAGAACCACATCTTTCTATCTTCATTTCAAAACTTGATTGAGAAAAGCTTCGCCTTTTTCATTTTTCTCTTTAGCGTTCTCACAATAATGTACAGTATTTGAATGTTCAATATTTCTTGAGAGCCATCTTCGTCCAGTTTCAAAGTCCGCATTTAAGAGCTGTCAGGTCATCTAAGTCTCAACATATCCAATTTATCTCTCTCCCCCCCCCCCCCCCAAATGATAACACTGCTGAAGTTCATTCATGTGCTCAAAGGATTTCTCCTGTCAAAGTACACTGCTGAAAAAAATAAAGGGAACAAGCAGAAGACATCCGAGATCTGAATGAATGAAATAGCCTTATTAAATACTTTGTTCGTTACATACAGTAGTTTTGTGTTCCCTTTAGTTGTTTGAACAGTGTGTAAACTACTGTATGTAAAGAACAAAGTATTTAATAAGGCTATTTCATTCATTCAATCTCGGATGTCTTCTGCTTGTGTTCCCTTTATTTTTTTCAGCAGTACATTTAGAATTGTTTTATCCATAAGCTAACTTTTAGGCAACTCCATTTCTTTTTCTTTCCTTTTTCATAATTGTTACAATTATTAATTTTGAAATTAATACATTAATGCTGTTCAGGGCATTTGTATTTTCTTCTTGTTATTAACATAATAGTATAGCACAACGAAATTATTTTAAAAAGAAATGGATTTCTTAAAATCTACTTACAAAGGAAAGCTTTTGGCCCTGTAGAGAACCTGTCTCTAAATGCAGACTGGTTTTCAATTTTTCATGTGGATGTCAGAGCATATGGGAGGAAAAATTCATTCACAAGTTTACAAGGCTGATTTGCAAGCTTTCCAATGATTGACTGGATGAAAGATGTATCAAATTAGCTGGTCAAATCTTTTAAAAGTATTATATGATTGCAATGGTGTTTTAGGTATTCTTTTATATTCATTCTGAAGGATGCAGGTATTCTCTAAAATTGCTAAAGACAAATTGTCTCAAAGAGAGGAGAATGTTTGCAGTTCAGGGTCAAACTATGGAGTCCTTGGTGCTCTCTGAGTTTGGATGCTTGTTTGCAGACATTTCATTATCTGGCTAGGTAACAGTATCAGTGCTAGTGAATGTGGGGTTCCCTGTTTATATATAGTTACTTGCTCTATAAGTTTTGGTGAAGTATGGTTTTCTACTTGGTAGTTCCTTGATTAGACTATAGTGTTTTGGCTACAGACATAGGAAAATTGATGGTTGCTAATTTTGGAGATAGTAACCTCTCTCTCTCTCTCCCTCTCTCCCTTTCTCTCTCTCTCTCGTTCTCTCTCTCTCTCTCTCCCTCCCTCCTTCCCATTTTCCCTCCCTCTCTTCCGTTTCCCTTCCCTCCCTCCTTCCTTCTATAAGTAAGATTTTTTAAAATGAAGATGAAAACTAATACAAATTAATATAAATTAAGAAATAAATAAATAAAAAGAAAGCTAAAACTACAAAAAAGAAAACATAGAAAAATAGAAAAGAAAAAAGATACAAAGTTCCTCACATAAGTACAATTATTTTCTCATTATTCTATGGTTATAACATAGTTCTTTCTATAATCTAGCCTATTTAATTATCAAAACTATAAATCATAAATTCATTTTTCTGTTATATACAAGAAGTCCATAAGGTATTTTCAGTAAGCAATAAATATAGATATTATCTTTTCAAAGAATTCAGTTTAGTTACCATCTCAGCAAGTTCCATTATCTTCACCAACCAGTCCTCCATTGGGGATAGTGATGAATCTTTTCATCTTTGTGCATACAATAATCTTGCTGCAGTTATCATGTACAGAAATAACATTCCATGACTTTTTCCCATTCTCTTTGTTCATCAATTCCAAAATAAAAGCTTCTAGTCTCTAAACAGCTTTTTAATATACAGTAACTTTGGCTGATGCGGGTTGGATAATTTTATTTTGTCTCATTTTTTTATTGATTAATCTAATTTCCCAGGTTGCTGTGCAATTGAAATACAGTTATTTTTGATATTTTTATAAGAATTTTCAAGGATATTGTGGCTCATCTATTTTGTTATGCAAATCATTGCTAGGAATGAAAATTATGTCTAGGAATATTCAGACACTATTCAGGTATTCAACTCGTTCAATTAAAGAGAGTTTTGTCATTCATATATTGATTAGATAAAGAATGTTGCTCACAAAGAACTACCAACTTGGGCAAATGCCTGCTCTCAAGTCCTCATCTATCTAGCTAATTCAGCCATGTTTTGATTCACATTTAAACTACGCTGAATTTTACTGAGAGTCAGCCTAATCCTTGACATTTTCTTTGATAAGGATTTGATAAAGGCCAACAATGAGATGAAAACCTCATGCCTAGGAAAATGCTAATCAGGACTGTATAGTTGTAAATATTGAATTGGTTAAAAAAATGTATGGAAGAATGTCAGTGAGTTGTGCAAAAGGTTTCAGACAGTAGTGTTTTATTTATGTAATGAACATTCACAATCTATTTTTTTACCTGCATTATAGTCTTGATCAATATTTTTAAAGAAACATTAATAGAGAGAGGTCAAGTGTAAAAGTTGGAAATTCAAATTATATTGGTTTTATTTCAAAGGCATTTAAGGCAATTTTATATTTTAAAAAATCATAAGCATATTCTTAAACTTCCATAATTTGTTGTATGTTCTGACTGCTGTTCATGCAAGTTGCTGATTCCCTATATTTTCTAAATACAAAGTTTGCTTAATTGATTTTCAAACACACACATACACATTTTAGGAAACCTGGATCAATAAAATAATGGATTCATTTCAAGTAAAAGTATGTTCCTATGACTATTGTGAATCTGTGTTTTGTTAGCCACAAATAAATTATCTCCAAATTCACCAGCAGCTGAAACATGGAGAGATCAGCAAATGTTATTGTTCTGGGGTACCTAAAGTATTTGGAATGCATAAAAAGTAGTGTGTGAACATGTTGGTATGTCTGTGCAAGCATGGCCCTTGAGGCTCATAGGCAGCAAATATCAACAGAGATAGCCAATTAAAAAAAATTAAGCTATTCCAATCCTTCTTTTCAACGGTGTACCTTAAAATCACAATGTCATGGTTCACTGCAGAAGTGAAATCCTCCATCTGATCTATCAGAGTTATAAAAGCAGAACCTTGTTAGTCAAACAGAGAAGAAAGCTTGGGGAAAAGGAATTAATGGGAATTTACAAATGCCTGGCTGCATGTTGAATATGTTCCCTGAACAGCTGTGAAAGAATAGATTGAAAAAAGAAAACAATATCACACTCAATCCATGAGCTTCAGTTTTGATGTCTCAAATTGTCTATAATGAAAAGGCAATTCAATATTTCCCAGTACTTCTTCTTAGTTTATCCTAAGGAGTTGCTGTTCAATTCGCAGTCTCTTACTGTCCCCAGGGAGCATGACCTATGATCTCTGTGGATATAAATAAGGAGAGTTATCATCCAGCACAAACTGAGGGGAAGGCTGATGTAGAAGCTCTTGGCCTGGACAAACTTGATTTAGCTAGAGAAGGAACAACTGAAGAAACTTTGTCCCAGCCTGCCTTGTCATTTCCAATTCACAATTGTCCTGAGAAAGAAATGTCTTCTGGCCTCATCCATCAGCCAATGAAAGGCTCCAGGAAAAAAAATAATAAGGGTAGAGAAAGATCAGTCTGGCACTTTATGTCAAACAATGAAAATGCAGGACATTTGTTTCATCTTCTTCCAAATTAATATTTTAAGAAGCGCTGTAAGCTTTTCTGTCCCTGGTTCTGTTCCTTTTTTGTTGTATCATTCCGGGTTCCTTTCATGGGCCATAAACAGCAGAATAAAAATGGCTCAAATTAAAAAGCATGCAGTAGCTAAAGCTGATGGGAGCCAGCCAAAAGGTTAAGTGGGTGATTTTGATCTCTTCTCAGCATCCCTCTGGACTATATTTGGATTGATGCACAGAACAAAACCAAACAAAATAATCTGTCTTCTACTCAACTAACTCCTGCATTCTGCTTGAAAGTGAAGAGCTAAACTAAAGCATTAGCTTTAGTTCCTGGCACTAAAACTGTTGAAATACAGTAAAAGCATTGGAATAAGTAAGGTCCATTAAATGACTAACACCAAGATAATTCTACCATTCAGGCAGCTAAAATATAAACATCAAAAGGAAAAAAAGACCCTCCAACCTAAAAATAGAACATTTCCCTACATTCTAGAGATTGCTCGACTATCTTAAATTCCACACGTCAGTGACAAAGTTAACTTATATAAAAGCCTTGCCAAAACTTACATTCTCGTTGTTTCCGGAGTCTCTTAAATCCAGTGAAAAGTAAAATAGTGCAAAGAGAAACTTTGAGAGGAGGCTAAAGTTCCCAAAGGAGACCCTCTAAAAACATCTGTTGCTTGTTTCTAGTCAAGGAATGGGAGGAATCACTCTGACAAAATGCTATTATGCATCATCAGAGGGGAAATATCAATTGTCTAACTATTAACTTTAAGACTTAGGTTCGCACATTTTGCTCAGCTTTGGATTGTTTAACTGCTGTTTATTGAACAGACCACAATGGTTTCATACATAATGCTAAAATACTATCTGTAATTTGCAAACTACAATGACTGTATTCAAAGAAAATGCAAAGCCACAAACATGCAAAGCACAACATGACTTAGTGTTTAGGCAATTCCAATTTTCCCAATTTTCTTTAGGAAAAATCTACAACCCTTACCCTTTAATTCAACAATTTTTTCAGATTCTTCAAAGACTCAACAGTGGCATGTATTATAGACTTGGGCCCTTCCTTTTTAGGTGAAATTGCATTCCCTGCCTATTATTGCTCAAAGTAAAGGACTTCTTATGCTTTGAGAGTAAGAGAAGATTGAGATATGATATTCTGCATTCTTTTATCAATGCAAATGGAAGCAAGCAAGGCTGTTAGAAGGGCAAATTAGGCAACTGAGCTTTGTTCTTTTATGTATGTTTCAAAACCTTAACCAAAATTAGCAGATTCTTTCCACCTGCAGAATGCTTTCCTTCTCAGTATCTATTATTATGTTTCACACTTTTTTCAGTTAAAGGGGATTGTTTATTTTAGTGGGTGTGACTTTTTACTCAGTTGTCTACTCCAAAATATTCAGGCTTATTTATTTACTTATTTACTTATTTACTTATTTACTTATTTACTTATTTA
>WNWU01000005.1:28354829-28383058 GCA_012654045.1 Ptyas mucosa | reverse complement strand
TTACTTATTTACTTATTTACTTATTTACTTATTTACTTATTTACTTACTTACTTACTTACTTACTTATTTACTTATTTTTATACGCTGCCCTTCTCCGGATTCTCAGGGCAGCTTACAATGCATTAAGCAATAGCCTTCTTACTTTTGTATATGCCTGCTTAGTAGGGCTTTTGGCCCCCCCCAAGCAGTGTTCTTTTGTATACAAAGTCAGCTTATTGCCCCCACAATCCGGGTCCTCATTTTACCTACCTCGGAAGGATGGAAGGCTGAGTCAACCTTGAGCCTGGTGAGATTTGAACTTGCAGTAATTGCTGGCAGCTGGTAGCTAAGTGCTACTTAATAGCACTTTAGTCTGCTGCACCACCAAGGCTCCTTAATCAGACTTATAATCAGACTTCTGATTATAAATATAATGAATGAAACAGTTGCTGTATTTTCTCAGAGGAAAGGGACTAGATAAGGAAATCTAGAATACTGGCGCTTTGGAGGTGCAATTACAGGTTCTTACCAAGTTGTCCCAAAAGTGCTTTTTCAAGAGACAACTGGACTTTCTTGTGTTTTTTTGAAGATGTTTCGCCTCTCATCCAAGAAGCTTTTTCAGCTCTTACTGGATGGTGGGGAATGGAATTATTTATATTCCTTGCAGACAGCTGGTCATTTGCATTCTTTTAGAAACTCATTGAGGCCACTTGGAGGTTTGTCTTTGTCCTTGGTCACCTGAGTAGTGCAAATAGCCTTCTTGGAACTGAAAGGACTGTGTTGTGGGGCTGTGGTTTCTGCAGGATGCTTTCTGCCCTGTGTCCCTTCACTGTTAAACACAGATGCAGGCTGTTGGGGAAGAGTCTGTGTTGTGTGCATCTCAAACTGAAGCATAAATGGTTCCTGTAGTCTGCAATTTTTCTGGAAATCCATTCATACTCCCACACCATTTGAAGGGTTTTCATTCTTGGACACAGACAAAATTCCAAGAGGCCTCAGTGATTCTTTTTTTAAAAAATGCAAATGCCCAGCTATCTGTAAAGAATATAAATCCTTCCATTCCCCACTATCCAGTCAGAGCTGAAGAAGCTTCTTGGATCAAAAGCAAAATGTCTTCAAAGAAAAACAAGAAAGTCCAGTTCCCTCTTGAAAAAAGCATCTTTGGGACAACCATGACCTGGGTGACTGAGAATCTCCATAGACATTCTTACAAAGTAGTCATCGGAAGTTATGCCAGGATCGGGATGAGAAACATCTCCCAACTTCCCTTTAATCTGTAGGAGCATGTTCATTCCTAGTCAAACACATCCAGAATCTGCCTCAAATCAAATATGATTCATGGTAACCACATAGATACCTCATATTGGTTTCTTGAGAAAAATTACAGAATTGGTTTGTTGTTGATTTCTTCTATGAAGCTTGTTTTAAGTTTATAGGCTACAGTACCGGCATTTCCTAGTGTTCTTCCAACCAAGTAGAGTCTATAAAGACTGATAAGGGTACAAAAACTGTGATGGATGGATGGGGGAGGGAGGGAGGGAAGATGGAAAGGAAGGAAGGAAGACTTGAACATAGAGGAGTTAAAAATTCTATAGCTGTTAATGTTCTCTTCTCTTGTGACATAGGCATGTATTGTGCTTCTCACCACCTTGCATCACTGCTTGTACACAATTTTCACTTCACCAGTCTTTCAGGATACTACCCATATCTTTTGGACTTCCTTATTATTACAGCTGCAGGCTATACCTGGATGTCATAGAACCAGGCAAACAAAAATCCTGCCACCCCTAAAATGTACCCCAAATCCATCAATTGATGCACCCCATATATTACTGCATGAACTGACAGATTCTCAACCATCCAGAGTTTTTATTATTATAGACATCTTTTAAAAAAATACTCATCATAAAACTGTGTAAAACATTTCTCAAAGAACATTTTAGAAATGTAAATTAGCCTTATTCCCTCTGGCTAAAGAGGTCCATTGTGCTGTAAAATGATGTGCATTGAAAGAGATTATCTACACAACAACATAAAAATGCCTGAGACTTCCTTTCTTTAATGCAAAAATGTTTTTTGTCATAACCTTGGTTTCATGTTGCTTTCTGCCTAATTGAAATAAAAGTTAACAATTACAGTATTGCATCATGACTATAATAAAGTATAACCCCCTCCCACATAATTTGTGAGCTTTCACAAATAGCTAATGAGATTTGGGTGGAAGAATTTCATGGCTGGGAAAGGAATTTAAGTGGAATTTGGAAAACATATCCTTCGTGATCTAAAGAGGGAGCATGTAACTTCTCTCCACTGAAGGGTCAGGCATGGCATGTTAAAAGACATACTAAGAAATAGGGTAGACCAAAGTTCACTTTTGCAAGAGTTTGGGGCTCAGCTGAATCCCAACTCTGTTGAAAACTTGTACTTATTTTTCCTCTTGTAACAAGCTGGGAAAAAAGTTCTTTCCATCCGGTTTCCTTGATTCCAAATCCACAGGCATACTTACATAATAGAAAAAGAAATAGATTTTATCGTATGTAAAATCTTCAAGTTTTTTCTATCCAGTAAGGTTCCATTTCCTTCCCAAGGGTGCTTCACAGGCATAGTGTTCAATACAGTTTACAATCACTATTTACATGATTATCTATCTCAAACATTGAGATTTTGTAATGAGCATCCATTGTTTGTGCAGGAGATATTAATAGCCTACTTCCAATTACTCTGGAATTTAGCAGCCATTTTCCCCTTTCCCATGTTTTACTGCAGGAAAATATTTAATCCTTATTGACACAATCAAGACTGATACTTTATCCAGCATTCAATGAATTCTGTCAAAACTCATGAAATAAAAGATTTAAAAAGATGATTTTTGTTATTGTTGTTAATAGTTGGTTTTATTTACTCTTAGTGTGGATGCTGGTTGGTCCCAACCTTTGAACACATTCTCAATCTCCCTTCTCCATATGTTGGTCCTAGTTGTATAATGCTTAGACATTAGTCCTGGTTGAATGTTTAAGATAGCATCTTTCAAACTTGGCAACATTAAAATGTGTAGACTTCAAATCCCAAAATTTCCGAGACAGTATATATATCCTGGGTGCTGAGGTCTACAGATCTTAAAGTTGTCAGGCTTGGGAAAAAAATGGTTTAAAGCAAGGGTTTAAACTACGGTTCTGCCTATGAGCATGGGGTTTATGGTAGAGCTGGCTATGTTGATTATTAAATATGAAGATTAACTTGTATCAGCCAAATTGGTGTTTTATTATGTGGTTTTATAATATATTTTTAACGTTTTTATTTATTGTATTGATATGATGTTTTAACCTGTTTTTAACCCCTGTTTATGAACTGTCCAAAATCCTATTTATAGATAAATAAATAGTTAGTTAATAGTTGAATCAGAGACCAACAGGAAATCAAGGAGCTAGTAGCTAGACTGGGATGTTAAAAAAAATCAGAAAGCAGTCATAAATCAGTTCCATACTGTTTTCAAAACAAAAACAAAAAATTGCATGGAAAGCCCAACTCAAAAGAGTATTACAGTGGCTATTGTCTCAAGCAGGCAAATAATTTTTAATCGTTTTTTTCAAAAATCATGGGAAAGTTTTTGTTGCTTTTCTGAAGAGTTGCAAATTTTTTAAAAATTGTTTCTCTTCAAATAATATAGTCTTCCTATGACCTGGATTCAATAGGCCCTTCCCAACATTCTTTTCTTATTAGGCCCACTTTAGTTCCCTCAGAAACTAAATCAGCTCTAAAACTAAAAACAATTCTCTCAATATTTTAAGGAATGATTTTGGACCTCAATAGTCAATTTCCTTTTCTGTCTTCAGCCTCTTAAGCTGACCTCAGAGCTGATTTATAAATGTCTATACTATATCACATAACTGCTTAAAAGCTGTTCTTTGCTTCTTCTAAAAGGCTCGGTGTTGCGTCAATCCAATAGTTGTCGTTAAAAGAACGAGCAGAAAACAACATCCTACCAATGAGCTTCATTTGAGCAACAGGACTTTTTTTTCCCGCTCCTTTTTCTGCAAATCCCATGTTGTCTCCAATTTCCTTTATGAGTTTCTGATGGCTCCCAAAGAGCTACAAATCTGTTCTTTCCTCTCTCGATGATGAAAACCACTAATTGGATGCTGTCTTCTGTAATTACACAAAGAGAGAACTTTGCCAGTGATAGCTGCCCAGCATTGGAACTTCCCACTAACTATATGCACAATTTGGCACTAATTCATAATTTGTGGATGCCAAGTCACATCTTTTAACTGGGCATCCTCTTTGTTAGAAATATACCTGATCTTTCCTTCAGGAGCTCAGAACTTTTCAATTCTTTTCAAACCTGTAAAGTAGGTTGACTTGAGAGATAAGGTCTGCCACTCCAGGTCACCCCATGGCTAAGTGTGGCTGTAAATCAAATATTCCTGCTCCTAAATTCAACACCTTAATCACTGCATCACACTAATTCTGTGTTTGAATGACTTATCTTTGTATCAGAAATCAGAATACAGAAAAAAAGGAATCTTCATTGCTACATTTGATGAAGAATCTGCTGTTGCTTTTATGAGCATGCTTGGGATTTATTATTGGTTGGTTGGTTGGTTGATTAATTGATCAGTGCTATGTAGTGTCATGCTATACTCATGTACTAAATGGTGTTACAGCAAGATTTTAAATACATACCATATATAGACATGCGGGGGGGGGGGGAATCAGGAAGCAACAGGAGAAGAAACGGCGAATCAACTCTGCATACAGAAGATATTGCCTTGCACTGATAAAAGTAATACCTGAGGAAGGGAACCTGTATTCGTATCTATGTAATTTCCAGCTGGTTACCTGGGGAAAACTGGATTTATTATACTTATGCAAAATCATTTATCAAACTGACTTGGGAAGGTTCTGTTCACAGAATGTTTTTTTCCAGATAACCCCAGGGATATTTACTATTTTTTTTTTTACAATTTGGTCTTATATTCATTCAATCGAATTAATATGTATGCGTAGGAGTAGGAAATCAGGGTGGGAACCAGTATTACTCATTGATAGGGAATCTTGTCCCCTGAAGTAAAATGAACAAATTTATCTATTAAGGGCGGAAATAGAGGTAGACAGCTTTGAAAATTCCGAAAGAAAATCAAAAAGTAGCCACAATTAGAATAATATGGGGGGTCTTAGCTGTCTTTCTACCAGGCATACAATATCAACAGCATTAATCATATTATAAGATTGATGAACAGATAACTCTTTGTCTCTTTGTCTCATCTTCATCCCTTTGTTTTCCAATTATAATGAGTTGCTTTAAAATTATCTGCAAATTTTCTTATTTTGGTAGCTAATCCAGTCCAATAATATATTCAATCTTTTTTCATAATGATACAGGGGGGAATGTATGAATCTAAGCAACTGGTTCCCTTTATACCCTCAAATCCTTTGTATTTAGTATAATTTTCTGCTGCTTCTCACTTTCTGATATGCACGAAGTCAGTTTAATAGTCGTAAGAAGCCAAAAACTTAATTAGACTTAAAACCAGAGTAAGGGAAAAATTGAATAAAATAGGGTAAAACAATATAAAGACTAACTTTTTTTAAAAAAAGTAGGATAAATACAGTAGGATAAATGAATAAAGAAACCTCATAGGGCAGTCACCCCATGAGTAAGGCACCTTATATCTTCAGATGAAAATTGATGTAGATAGGAATTTTTGATCACATATGTTACAAATTTGGGAGTAAAAAATAGACCGCTTGCCCATCATAGAAATTGGGGTATTGCTAAAGAAAGATAAATATATGGCTGTGCATATATAGCAATGTATTGTACCTTGATGAAACACCATCAAGGAGAATTAATGGGGCCAGTGTTTAAGCCAGAAAGCAGGCATTTAAGCTAAGAAGCGAGTCAGCAAATGCAGATTCTTGCCTCCAGTGGAATCATACTAGCTTCCATGAGGATTAAAGCAATTGAAGCACAGCATGGAACATCGAAAAGTGCTTGTAAGAAACTAGACTAAGCAATATTTAAAGACTTTAAATCCTTGTAGGTACATATCTGCGCAGGTAAGAACATAAATGCAAATATTAGTGAAAGTTCCTAAGTGTGCTCTTGATATCTTTGACACTCACTGGATTGGTCTAGTGATATTCTTATTGATACTCTCATTTCTCTTGGGAGAAAGAGAATAAAAGAATGAAGTAGGTTTAGACTGGTCCCTGTTTCTGTGTTATGTTCTGTTTCCTTGCCAAATAAACAATTTGGATCCTTCATGAAGATATGTACGTTCAATCAGAGTTCGAATCTCACCAGGCTCAAGGTTGACTCAGCCTTCCATCCTTTCGAGGTAGGTAAAATGAGGACCCGGTTTGTGGGGGCAATAAGCTGACTTTGTATAAAAGAGAACACCACTCAGGGGGCCCCAAAAAGCCCTACTGACCAGGTATATACAAAAGTATGAAGGCTATTGCTTAATGCATTGTAAGCCGTCCTGAGTCTCCAGAAAAGGGCGGCATATAAATGGAATAAAAAATAAAATAAAATAAAATAAAATAAAATAAAATAAAATAAAATAATGTATATATACAGTATATAGTAAAAAATCTCTCTCTCCCTCTCTCTCTTTCTGTGTGTGTGAGTACACAAACATCTTGTCCCTTTAGAACTGTAAAATTTGATGTAGAAATAGATATGTAATGTGTAAATCACATAAATTTTACAAAGGAAATTGATACAAATATAATATAGCAAGGTCCTTCCTTCCTTCCTTCCTTTCTTCTTAAATGGATGTCGCTTTCAAGCAAGCTTTCTCTTATTTCCTTTTCATTCTACTATTGGCTAGATCAGAAGTTTAAATTTTATTCTAAAATGATTGTGATTGTATGATTATCTCAATCATACCATGTACTAAGACAAAAATGAAATGGTTGACTATTTTGTCTTCGTAAACCTAAGCCAGAATTTCTTGCTTCTATTTCTATTTCATAATAAATTTGTTTAAAGCGGGTGAATCTCAATATTTTTTTCACCTGTATCAGTTTTCTTTATCTTTAAGACACAGATTATATGCAGTTCCTAAAATCTCCTGAGGTTTGATTCTTTGCTTTTGGATTTTCTGGCCAGAAATACTCTCACATTACAAGAAATGCCTTTTTCAAGATTATCTATGATTATTCCTCTATTTCTAATATTAGAATTAGGAATTGAGAGGCTAATAAATCTGGATAGATAGGAGAGACAGAGAGAGGGAGGGAGAGAGAGATGGATAGATGATTGGAAACAACTTCTGTCCATCCAGACAATTCCATTAAACTAGACAGCAATTATTATAAATTATTAACTGTAACGTAGTAAAAAGCCATATTTTCAAACCACTCTCAAAAAAAGGGAAATAAAAGATACAGTAGTGTTCTTGGCAGAGCTGAATAGCCAGGTAGATGGAACTTAGACTAAAAGTACAAGTACCATTCTTGTATTATATGGTTTCTACATGCTCTTTTTACATCAGACTGACTACTCCATTCTGCACTCATTATAGTTTCTGAGTAATTTCAAATTCCTTTATATCCTCTTGGTGACAAGAACAAACAACAACTACTGCTTGGCATCATGATACATTGAAACCCTGCTAAAAATCTACTGGACTGGAATGACCCTTGTGATTGACCCTTCCCTCGTGATTCTTATAGTTCTTTATATCCTTGGATGATCAAGCATCATCTCCTTTACACTAATTAGTAGGAATAATTCATGTGATTGATTCAGGATAAAAAAGGAGGAGGTGGAGACCAATGGTACCAAGATAGCAGCAGGAAAATATTCAGAATTCAAATAATTTTATTGCTATCATTAACCAGCTGAAAGCATGAAAAAGACAATATGATTCATCACCACCGTCACACCATGATTCACTGTGGAAGTGTTTTTGTAAAAACAAACAAACAAGCAAACATTACTATCCTGACGTGACATTTTGCCATGACGGCTGTAGTTTCTATGGGTAGATCTATCACCACCCAGCTATAAACAGTGACCCCACTTTCCTTAACTTTCAGCAAAGAGATTTCTGAAGTTTAATATTGCCTTGAAAAAGATAGGTGTCTGAGAGGAAATCAGATAAATCTTGAATTTATGTATAGAGAGTAAAAAGTTAAATAGCAGATTGTTGGGGGTGGGGGGTTATGTGACAGGAAATGGGACAACCAAGCATTATGTTTTCTTCCTTCTGATTTTTCCTTGTGCTTTTTAATGGGTAAACCTGAAGACTTGATTGGTTTGACTGATTATGTGTCATAAAGCTGGGGCTGATATTTAAAGACTAATATTTTTTTTAGAGTTTTTTCCCCCAGGATGATCTTTTCCCAGCCTTGCCCTTCAGGTCTTCCAATAGCGCACCCATTATTGCTATAATCAAATATATGTTGCTGTTGCTGGTATCTTATTCCTTCTACAACTTTCTCTGAGCTAGGTTTTTGCATAATGTGTTCAAAATTGGGTAATGTGAACCTTGGGTCAGAATTCAAGGTTGATTTATCCTCTGGTTGGTTTTCTAGGCTATCAATAGTATTCTGAAGACTCTTCTCCAACATCAATATTCAAAAGTATCAATACTCTTTCTATCCTGCTTTTTCCAAGTCTAATTTTTACTTCAACACACTGTTACAGAGCAAACTATTGCCTGCATGATTTGATTCTTCTACGTACAGATATATCCTTAAAACTGGATAACTTTTCCAAAGCCTTTATTGTTTCTCCAAGTGCTGGTCTCCAACCTACTTTTGATTTCAGCATCCGTTACCATTGATAGTTGATAAGGCAGAAGCTGTCCGCCAATTCCATATCTTCGTTGTCAGTTCTAAGACTGATTATTGTACTTGTTGTGATGAGTTTGGCCTTCTTTACTTTCATTACTACAGCTTCTAGATCATTTATTCTCAACTACCAGAATAGTAGTTGCATAGCACAGGTTATTGATGCTTCTTCCTCCTGTTTTAAAACCATGGTCATCTTTTAATCCATCTTCCCTTTCTCTGTATTTAGCATATAGGATGAATTATTAAGGAGAAATTACAGAATCTCATTTCATTTGTAACTTGTCTGTTTTGACTTGGTCCATCTGGATTGTATCTTCCTGATCTATACGTAAGATTTTCTGGGATTTATATTCCACAGATTGGAATATGATCAATTAAACACATATCAACTTATTTTTTTCATTTCCTCAAACGTTCAGCATGTATCTGCAGTAACATGTTTTGTTCCTCAAACTTTTCTATAATTAACTTGAACACATGACTTCTCTCTTTTCATGTAGGAGTGAATCTGTATTGGGTGATCTTAAGAATTGTTTAGATACTATGTGAAATTAAGAATATCGTACAATAGTTTGCACATTCTGTTGAGTCTTTTTCTTTGGTATTGTTATATAGATTGGCCTCTTCCAATCTGTTGGGCATTGTATCTTTCTCCAGATTTTCTGGAATAGTTTGGTTAGAAACTTTACTGATTCTTCTTCTATTGCCTGCTATATTTCTATAGATAGCCCATAAAGAACCCTGGTGGCACAGCAGACTAAAGCACTGTTATTAACATCAGCTGCCTGCAATTACTACAAGTTCAAATCTCACCAGGCTCAAGGCTGACTCAGCCTTCCATCCTTTCAAAGGTAGGTAAAATGAGGACCCAGATTGTGGAGGCAATAAGCTGACTTTGTACAAAAATATACAAAAGTATGAAGGCTATTGCTTAACGCATTGTAAGCCACCCTGAGTCTCTGGAGAAGGGAGGCATATAAATCAAATTTAAAAAAAATTCTTTAGCTTTCTAATTTGATAACGACCTCAAAGTCGATTTATCTTAGTCTTTTTATACTGGAACTTCTTGTAAATATCTTCTAAGGGTTTCTGGGTGTTGATTTTCTTACTTTTTCTTTCTTTCCATCTTCAATGACTTTGTAATACTGTTTCTTTCTTCTTTTAACAGCTCTCTTAAGTTTTTTAAGGTCCTTCCTGAGATCTTTGTCTTTCCTGCCTTTGACTTCTCTTGGCAATTTCCACTGCCAAGATCATGACTTCAGAGCAATTCTTGATCTTCCTAAAAATTGTGGGTGCATGTTCAAGATTATATTATGGAAACTCATTGTCTTTGTTCTTCTACTTTAGCTTGATCTGACTTGGAACATGCATACCAGCAGTTTCTGATCTGTTACAGTCAACCCATGGCCATGTCTTTGCTCTAGTAACTGGGCTCTTCAATCTGTCTATAGTAATAATAAAGTCTGTAGTAATATTATAGCCAGATTGATTTCTATGTACTCTGTCTGATGATGTCCACATAAGGCATCTTGGTTGTTTGAAGAATATGTTAGCAACAAAGTTATTGTTAGATTGTGGAAAATGATATTGTTCTGTTGTTTCATTTCAGTTTCCTAGGCATAAAGTCCAAATGTTTTCTTAGCAACTTTAGCATTCTAGCTGCCAACAAGAAACTTAGCTTGCTTGCAAGTTCTGTTGATTTCTGAATGAATCTCAAACATATCAACCTCCTCTTCTTTTGCATCAGAACATAAATGTGAATGGTTGTCCTATTAAAGGGCCGTTCATGAAGTCTGATTAATATTAATTGACTGAAGTGTATCCAAGTATTGTTTTTGTTATATCCTTCTGGCCATGAAAACAATAGCATTCATTTTTTTTGTTTTTCATGTCTTAAACATGAAAATATGATCTTCTGGCTGAAAATTTCCAATTCCAGTCCATTTCAATTAGCTGATGTGGCTGATTTATTTCATTTTCCCCTGTAGTAAGCTTTTCAATATTCATGTTTCTTACATTTGGTGTTTCCACTGTAATTCTGTCTTTGTCATGCTTCCAGGCATGGCAACAGCAGTAACAGGAAGCATTAGAATGTCTTATGAATTATGACATCATGTCTTAATTATTGACTCCTCAAAAACAACAATAGAAATGAACTATCCCTCCTGTTCATGCATAGTCTTATAATTGGCTCTTCTGCATATATATTTGTTTATTTAAAACAAATATTTTACTGGCTCTGTTGCCTAGCTACAGTTTATGCTACCCAAGACTTAGCTGAAAAATAATTTTAAAAAATTAAGGTAGGTAGGTAGATACCCAGTGAATGGACTTTTATTTGCAGAATGTTTCTATACCTCCCTTATTAGACATAAAAATAAGATGAAGTTGGAGAATTAAAGCCTGTGTTTGCCAGATACAAGACTAAATGAAGCTAAATTTAATGGGAATGAATATGTAGGCAATGCACTCCTACAGCATTATGATAATTTTATTTGTAAACAAATGTGAAATCTTCATGATAAGTAGGGAAATCTCTGCATTAATAAAGGAATAAACAAACAGTGTGCGAATGCTATTTATATATTCTCGGCTTTGGGAAAGAGATTTTATCATTAAAAAATACCTTAGGCAAAAGAAGAAGCAAATAGCAGCAATTGAAACCTTAATTTATATCCCAGCATAAAATTTATAGAGATCTATAAAAATGGACATGTTGGAAGCATGCATGTGGTACTATTTACCTGATTATTTGGACATAACCGGTACCATTACAATTCTGAAAAAAGATAGAAGAAAGAAAGCCATATTTTGGAAAATGTTTATGTGAATAATATGATTCACTTGTTTATCTGAACATAGCCATAGGGAGGAACAAATATCATTTATTGTATTCAGAAAGCATCTACAAATAATTCTGAAATACATCTTTGTAAATCAGGGAATCTACATAGTTTACCATATAAGTATTGTACTTCCCTTCTCTGGTGTTTTTTATAGCTGTAGTCTATTAAAAAATAAACATTCAAAGTATTGCTAATTTTGTAACCAAACTGGGATGAAACTATCCATGAGAACTATACCCCTTTTGCTTATTTTCGTTATTTTTAAAGAATAATAAATAGGCACATGGGAGTGCTGGGGAGCCAGAGGTCTTGACCTCCCCAAATCAGCACAGTTTTTTTGGGAATAAACTGCAATTATTTTGTATGATTTCTTAGGAGATTAATTTATCATCCAGTAAAGTTCTTTCCTTTTTCATGTGACATACTGTATCTCTGTACACTTCTGACTAATGGGTTTATTTATTTCCCACCCTCTCTACAACAAGGTAGGGATGTGGTGGCTCAGTGGCTAAGTTGCTGAGCTTGTCGATCGAAAGGTCAGCAGTTCAGTGGTTCGAATCCCTAGTGCCGTGTAACCGAGTGAGCTCCCGTTACTTGTCCCAGTTTCTGCCAACCTAGCAGTTTGAAAGCACATAAAAAATGCAAGTAGAAAAATAGGGACCACTTTTGGTGGGAAGGTAACAGCGTTCCATGCGCCTTTGGCATTTAGTCATGCAGGCCACATGACCAAGGAGACGTCTTCAGACAGCACTGGCTCTTCAGCTTTGAAACCAAGATGAGCACTGCTCCCTAGAGTCGGGAACAACTAGCACATATGTGCGAGGGGAACCTTTACCTTATACAACAAGGTGCTATGCTATACTTTGACCAGAAGACTTGAGTTCAGTTCTCCAGATGGACAGAAAGTTCTTTTGGACCATCCCTCTACAGATACTTGATTATTGAAGAGAGTCAGGTATACAGAATTGATACAAGGTTTCTTCTTCCCCCACATGCACACAGAAACAATAATTATTGTCATTTTAAAAATAATTAGGACAGGAGTCTACTGATCACCACAAAACTCTCTCTTCCTATTCTTTTCTCTCTCTTTTTTTTTTTTAACTTGAATTGTCTTTTATTATTGACATTAAAACTTTTAATAAAAGCATTATTAAGCAACAACAGCCTTGGGGGGAAATAATAAAAATAAAGGTTGAATTAATATGAAATCTATATTTTCTGGAGAAAAATTATTTTTGATTTTTGGGGAATTTTGGAATGAATTTTCTGATATTTGGGAGGATCACAGTAGGGCTCCTCCAATGAAACAAGATATATGAAGATTTTTTTCCCCCTATGTGTTCCCCTATATTGGAATACCATCCAGGCTGGTTAGTTCTTCTTCTTTTCCTGTAAGGCCACCAAAACCAAATGTGTGGAGGGGATGGGTTTAAGTGGGGCTGATAAATAGGTTAGAGACAGGGTTGGGTTCTACTTACCTTTACTACCGGTTCGCAATGGGATCGTGCCTCCCACCGGTTTTACTACCGGTTCTCGTGAACTGATCCCTTCTTTGGATCAAGGCAACCTAGTACGACTTAGGAAGCCTGTCTTCTCTTTCTCAGTGCCAACCCTTCAAAACAAGTTACCTCCCAACTTTCAGATTGCCCTACCCAATTCTTTTGGCCTTCTATATGGCCTTGAAAGCCTGGAGATCCCCCCCCCCCCCATTATGATGGCCAATCATTTGTCAAGAGACTGTTTGAAGCCATTACAGCACTGAATAAATGATGTTCAATCTTAGTATTCTGGCCATGCCAGCATCCCTGTAGTTATGTGATCATGATAAGGGCACTTGTCAACCAGTTTGTGCTTATCACTGGATGCAGCATTTCACAATAACATAATATTGTTACAACCTTACCTGCTGACTATCCCAGGAAGTCAATGGGGAAGCCAGCAGAGAAGGTTGCAAGTCAGAAGGGTAAGTCTTCCTCGCATGTGTACCCTCCCCAGTCCCTGTGCTTATGCTGCATTGGCCACTCATGCACTCCTGTGGATACCCTAATCCACACTACACCCACACACTGTTCCTGACTTGCACTTTGCTTCTCACACACTCCTTCATAGTCTCCTGGCCTCGTCTCAATCTATTCAACATCTCTCATACACCCTCTCACACAATCTTGCACTCTTGTAGATCAACCTCCTTGACCAGCACTGTGCCTCTTTTGCACAGTGTGCACTCATCGTAACCCATGCTGCATCTCTCACATACCCCATCAGCCTCTTGCACCTTCTCCCTAAACTTCCATAGCATCCTTGCACAATTCCTCACTTCCTTCCTCTTCAAGCAGCAGTCACTTATATGTCTGCTGGCCAGGGATTTATGGGATGCCAGCAGGAAGTTGCCTCACCTAACAAGCATGGGATTGGGTTAACAATGGCAACAGGGACTGTGGGGATTGCCATCACCGAACAATATAGTTGCGCTTTATGAGCACATAGTTTAGCAATGGAAATTTTAGTTCCTATCATAAATCAAAGATTACCTATAATTGGAGCAGTAGGTTGAATGAGCCCATTTTGTAATAGTTTGGTGATTTTGAAAGTGTTTGCAAATTGACCTAATTGTGTTGCATTATGCTTGATGGTTTTTAGGTTTGATGGTTATTTTAGCAATTAATCCTATATCAATACCCAAAATTGCTATTTGCAATTCATATAATTCAGTTGAATAAATAAATACGGAACTGGTCACTGCATGTCTCATATTTGAAGAACACTATCAGAATGCAGAGTACAGACAATTTTTAATAGCTGATAACATTCATTCAAGATCCAGAAGCAACATTAAAATGGGGGGGGGGGGAAACACCAATGAGGTATTTAGATGCCTCAAACCAGTGAAACTTTTCTCATTATATAATCTTTATTTTTAAAATGCATGTTAGTAAATTAATTGGTGCCTCATACCAGCGAAACCTTTCTCAATATAATCTTTTTTTAATGCATTTTAGCTAATTGGCAAAGACAGTACACTAAGCACAATTTGCTTCATAAAGTGAAAAAAATTCCCCCCTCAACACCTTCGATTCATAAATGCAACTATCTTATCTATTTTTAATAAATTTCAGTAAAATATTTGTTTTCTTCCCCTCTAACAGCTTGTTTAGTATTCGCTGAATTCCATCATCATAGAGCATTTTCCCCTCTCTCAAGACTCACTTAAGGAAATAAATAGATTTTCAGTGAGAAGAAACATTCATTTTTAGAGGTTAGTGCATTGAGTCAATAGCATTACATAGAGTAGAGATGAAAGATTGTGCATGAAATACAATGACAAATAATTTGAACCTTGGCACCATGTATACATTTTCCTTCTTTTTGAAGTTGACATTATTCTAGCTGAAAATACGTTAGGACATCCATTTTGCAAGCTCCATTAAATAAAACAAAAGAAAAGTTTGATGAAATGACAAGCACTCTTACATTGGGAAATTTTTGCAGTAGTAAAAATTTCATAGAAGAATAACCACAAATACCTAAATCCTGTTGTATTAATGTGACTAGAGAAGAAAACTGAATTTTCTGCTTTCTTTTTTTCTTTTTTTCTTTTCTTTTCTTTTTTCTTTTTTCTTTTTTCTTTTTTCTTTTTTCTTTTCTTTTTTGTTCCCAAGGAGAAACAAAACAAAATTGTCATTGATCATCTCAAGGCTAACCCAGCTCAAGTGGACAACACATGAGCCAAACAGGATAATACAGGGATCTGAGGACAATATTAGGCAAAGAAATTGTGCCATCTTTTTTTCAAGCTCTTCTCATTCTACTTGAAAGAGAATTTGCTTTAGAAATTCTTGCAAAGGATAATTTCTCCTGGGTTAAGGAATCCTTTCACTTATTTAGTGACAGAGTGCAGAGGTGGGTTTCAGCAGGTTCTGACCAGTTCTGGAGAACCGGTAGAAGAAAATTTGAGTAGTTCGGAGAACCGGTAGTAAAAATTCTGACTGGCCCCGCCCCCATCTATTCTCTGCCTCCCGAGTCCCAACTGATCGGAAGGAAATGGGGATTTTGCAGTAACCTTCCGCTGGAGTGGGGAGGGAATGGAGATTTTACAGTTTCTTTCCCCTGCCACGCCCACCAAGCCACGCCCACCAAGCCACACCCAAAGAACCAGTAGTAAAAAATTTTGAAACCCACCACTGACTGAGTGGTTTAAGAGTGTCTTCAAAGTCAGTTTTTCCAGCTATCCAGTGCCCGTATCTTTTCAGCCTTCAAATAAATCTGAAGGAGTCATATGGCTTTTTCCTCCTATGGTATTTTTATAGTAGCAGAGCTATTGAATGGTATCACTCAGTGGGGAGTCCCATGCCTGAGAAATTGCTGGAGATTTTCTACTTGCTCTGGAGAAATTCTGACAAATCATACATCCAATTTATGGAACATCCTCTTCCCAAGAGATACAGATGGGCCTTACTCTACAGCATTTTGAAAACTAGTCAGAACAATGCTTCTAACAGATACCTGGCCTTTAGGTTAGCTACATAGAATGGTAAACTAGATGAGTTCATGTATTATTTTTATTATTTGTATCTGAATTTTAATATATATATATAAGAGCCTGGTGGCGCAGTGGACTAGACTACTGCTGTTAAAGTAGTATTTAGCTGCCAGCTGCCTGCAATTACTGTGAGTTCAATTCTCACCAGGCTCAAGGTTGACTCAGCCTTCCATCCTTTTGAGGTAGGTAAAATGAGGACTCAGTTTGTGGGGGCAATAAGCTGACTTTGTATAAAATAGAACACTGCTCAGGAGTGGCCAAAAAGTAAAGCAGGTATATACAAAAGTATGAAGGCTATTGCTTAATGCATTGTAAGCCGCCCTGAGTCTCCGGAGAAGGGTGGCATATGTTGACTGGCGACCCTCAGGGGGACAGCCTTCTCTGTGGGGGCACTTGCCCTCTGGAATGAATTGCCCCCGGAGATACATATGATCCCTGACCTATGCATCTTTCGCCGTGCCCTTAAAACATTACTGTTTCAACAGGCTGGGCTGGCTTAAATAACGAATTTTAATGGATGTCTTTGTTTTTTAATATAAGGGCCAAATTATTTAATGTTTTAAACTGTTTTTAAATGATATGGATATATGTGTTTTATTGTGGCTGTGCACCGCCCTGAGTCCCTCTGGAGAAGGGCGGTATAAAAATTTAAACAATAAATAAATAAATAAATAAATAAATATATATATATATTATCTTGACTTTGTTGTTCCCTACCCACCATCTGATTGGAGTGGGCTATAAGTGTACATCAATCAATCAGTTAATCACTGTGCCATCAAATTGGGTTGAGAATGTCAAAAGATGTGTGTGTCTCTCTTTTAGGAACTTCAGTCACTCCATTTTATCTTCATTTCCCTGTTCCAGTGTTGTAGTCAGCCAACATTCTATGGTTATTATTTCACTGTTTCTATATGGTAGCTGTGTTATATTTTAGGTTGACAACTGCTTCAAGACATTTTTTCCTAATTTGTTGTGGCTCTTATGGTTGTTGTTCACACTCCTTTCACCACCAATGGTAAGGTGACGCCATTTTGTTTTGAATGTAGGTAAAAGAATATAAAATGATGAGATATGTAAATTATATTCAAATAGAAATTGAGTAGAGAAAATAAATTGTGTGACTTGACCATTGGAAAATAAATTGTTAATATCATTTAACAATGATATTTACTTAACAATGTATTTATTTAATCAGCTATTACTCTCAGCCTACATATTACTTCAGAGGAATCTCTTGACAATGCTGTAGGTAAAATTGGTTGAATCACACATTTTTGAGCAAAAACTGGTATTAATAAAACCTCAAAGATCCAAGAGTAGGATTTGAAGTTAAATATATATGTATAGTTTATTCACTTAGCCTCCTGTGGAAAAAATAACAACTGCTGTACTATTAAATAGATTTCTCTTTCTAAATGTACCAGAAAAGAGTGACAAGCTTGGATACTAACTGATAAAATTATTACTCAATAATTTATTGTACAACAAAAGTGTTAATTACTTTTAAGTGTGTGCTCTGTTTTCTGAGAATGTGATAGACTTATGCATTTTGGCTTAAATGAATACCTTGTTTTCGCTATCTATTCAGCTTCATATTGAGATAGCAGAAAGCGTTTCACTGCTTTTGAAAGGTGCACCTAATCCCTTATGAAATTGAAGATGAGCTATAGCAATCAGCATGCCTTTGCTTCAGTCATCTTATCATAGTTTTACAGCTTTGTGATTCTTTCTTGCCTTTTTATTTTAACATGGAATGTGTTGCCAAAGTGAATTTGAATTATATTAATTGAACTTTCCTATATGTTCTAGTACTATAAACACCAGTTATTCCACCTAGATTAGTCTTTCAAAAGCTAAAGTGGCCAAGGAAGGAGGAGGAGGAAATGGAGCATAGAACGTAGTAGAAGCTTTGTCAAATCTCTTTCTCTCCCTCTCTCTGCCAAAGGTTATCCATTTTTTAACATTGGTGTATTGGTTCCTACTTCACAGGCTTATAGTTTTAGAAAAAGTGGAAAGACTTTTTTATGTAAATGAAATCATACAGTTGTCACTGTAGCACTGCAGCACTGAAAAGAAATAGTTCATATTTTGCATGTACTAATGCAGAGCAAGTGTTACTCTTCTGTTCCAGCAGCTTGAACATTTTTACTTTTTCTAATGTTCCAAATGGAATTGGATATAGGACTATTAGATCTGTCCAATGGAATGGAATGGAGGAGGGGAGGGGAGGGGAGGGGAGGGGAGGGGAGGGGCGAGATCCAAATGGCCATGAGAGAGAAGAGCAAAGGGATATACAAAACTAACAGTCATTTGTATTTTTGTAGCCCAGATAATGCCAGATCTATGAAACCATCCCCTAACATCTTGGATATGGTGCTCAGAACTTTTCTAAAACTTTCTGCCCAACTGAAAATTTTAATTCAACAGATGGGAAAAATAATTAAATACTTGGGAAGTCATCAGATCAATCACATTTCATTTAGTCAGTAACATTTAAATGAATTAAATCTACCGTAAATTAAATTAAAAATGCTAGTCTTTGTTCTAGACCCACTTCCTGTTTAGCTTTGGCTTTGCACACTTTTGAAACTGTAGCTTTCACGCATCAACACCAAACAAAGTATGGATCCCCAATTTCACAAACCTCATGTTCTGTGTCTGGGTTTGATACAACATTTCAGAGAACCTCAACAGGTACTGAAAAGGGCAACATGTGGGTGTTTAGAAACAAATAGTCTTGTTAATCTATTCAGAATAATTTTAAAAAACCTTTTACTCATTTATTTGTAAAGTGGGTGGCAAAATTAATAGAAAAATAGTTAATATAAATCAGGGGTGGGTTCTACTTACCTTTGCTACTGGTTCGCAATGCAGAGCATGCGCAGAGTGTCTGTGATGACATCCGGGCTGGTAGGCGGAGCCTCCCACCACCATTACTACTGGTTCGCAAGATCCGGACCAAACCAGTAGCAACCCACCACTGATATAAATATCTCACAAAGCCATAGTTATGCTACTTCCTTAACATTTTCCTGTGTGTTTATTACAGTTATTTTTACAGTTTTAAAATAAAATGTCTTTCAGAATAAATCCTCTTAGGGTGACTCAGAAAAAAATAAACAGAAATAAATCTTAAAATATTCAAAAGAAAACAAAGACTAAAATGTCAAAAAGGCAACTAAAACAACCAAACCAGACAAACATAAAAAGAATGGAAAACTAAATGACACAAGAAAGTTTTGAAAGTCCAGCATTTACTTTTTAAATTCCATAAAATGTGTTTGTAAGAAAAAGCCCACAGATGTGAGGCTACCAATACCCCCCCACCCATTCTGTAAAAAAAAAAAAAAACCTTATCACAGATATCTATCAATCTTGGCAGTGGGCCATTACTCAGAGCCCAAGGTCTAAGAAATGTAACAGAGCTTGAACAAGTGCTTATGGATGAAGAGGGGGGAAATGGAGAAAGTTTTACCATTTATGGTGCTGTTCAGGTATTCATCAAAATAGCTGAAGGCCTCAGACTGGGCAAAGAAACAGCTTTTAAGCTATTTTTGGCCCTTCTTTCATCTCTATGTATGCCTGCAGCAAGGCAGTGAATAGGGAAAAAAACCCAAAGAACACAGAGATAGATCACCAAGAAAAGACTCGGTTTTGCAGAGTCATTCTCAGCTCTTATTTATTTTCCAGTAGCCAGAGAAAGGATTAATCTCGGGAATCTTTCAGAGTTAATTGTCCCAACTCATAAATTACTGCATTTTCACAGTACGTTAGATCTCAAAATTATGTATTTAAATATTAAAAACTTAATTAAGTATTAAGAGCCATGGTGGTGCAGTGGTTAGAATGTAGTACTGCAGGATACTTCTGCTGACTGCCGGCTGACTGCAATTTGGCAGATCGAATCTCACTGGCTCAAGGTTGACTCAGCCTTCCATCCTTCTGAGGTCGGTAAAATGAGGAGCCAGATTGTTGGGGGCAATATGCTGACTCTGTAAACCGCTTAGAGACAGCTGTAAAGCATTGAGCAGCAGTATATAAGTCTAAGTGCTATTTATATTATGGAAAAGTAGTCAGGCTATTGGTCTGTCTAGTCCAATTTAGCTAATATTTGGTTTATCTGTATTGCCTAGGGTTTTTTTGCAGAAGGGACAAGCAAGTGCTTCTGAAGGGCAAAAAGCAGGGGTGAAATGTTCCCGGTTCGGACCAGATCAGGCGATCCGGTAGTGATTGTGGCAGGTGGTTCTGAGAACTGGTAGTGATGGCGGCGCAAGGCTCTGCCCACCCACCCGGGTGTCATTACTTCCTGCTTTTAAAAGGTTTAAAAAAAAGGCTCTGACGATCGCGCGGCACAGCTGTGATCGTCAGAGCCTCTTTTTTACCTTTTAAAAGGACTTTAAAACTAAAAGTTCAGACATTTCCCATGTTATTGATTTTCCAATCTTCTTACGTAGAAGGGTTCCACCTAGAACTTCCAGATTAAAAGAGAAGAAAAAGGTAGGAGGGCATGGCTGTAGGCAAATAGTCCAATGGGTGGACATGGTAACCTGCATCTGGACTGAAAGCTTTGCAGACTCAGGCAGCCTAGAATCAAGCCAGCACAAGCACAGGACACAAAGAGCTTAAATGGTAAGCAGGGATATGCCCCCAGGAGGATAATTATTGCTTCTCATAGCTTATTCTGGGATATTCCCCTAGTACAGTGATGGCTAACCTTTTTGCGGTTGCATGCCAAAAGCGGGAGGAACGGGGGGGGTCGCAGGTGTGGGTGCCCACATCCATAATTCAATGCGCCCCGCCCTCCCATGCATGTGCATGTGACCCCCCACACTTCCCCCTGCTTTTGGTACACGATGGCATGGTGGGCCCAATAGGCCCGTTTTTCCCTCTCCCCAGGCTCCAGAGGTTTTCTAGGAGTCTGGGGAGGGCAAAAACAGCCTTCCCCATCCTCCCAGAGGCCTTCTGAGGGCCGGAAACAGCCAGTTTCCCAACTTCCGGTGGGACCGGAAGGCCTGAAAATCAGTTGGCCAGTGCGTGCATGCGCACTGGAGCTGAGCTAGGGCAACACTCGCATGCCCACCAATATGGCTCCGCGTGCCACCTGTGGCACCCGTGCCATAGGTTTGCCATCACGGCCCTAGTACATGTCTGCTTTCTGATTGTAATTTATACCATTCTATTATCATAGTGACATCTCTACCAGTAGTGGGTTCCACTTACCTTTGCTACCGGTTTGGAATCGCTTCGCTCATGTGCAGCGCTTCTGCGCATGCACAGAACCTTCTGCACATGTGCAGAGCATCCGTGATGACGTCCGGGTAGGTGGGCGGAGCCTCCCACTGCCACTACTGGTTCCCACCACTGATCTCTACACACATATCATTGGTTTGAAATATTTTTGAAGGAAAGAAATCATTCTCAAATGCCTTAAAAATCGTGTAAAATGTAAAATATATACAGGTATCTTTGTTTACATTTGGCACAAATGTGTACAAAACTCTCTGAATATTTAAGGGTTTGACGGTCATTAGTCTCTTAGTCATGTCTGGAAACTGAATGCAACAATGCTAAGAGGAAATGAAAACTTTCCACATTAAGAAAAGGAATAAAACTGAAGCAGGAAGAAAAAATACCTTTTATAGGATGAAAAATTAGTATAAGTGCAATTAACATAAATTTGTCACAAAGCATTGGTTACATTACTACTGAATTATCTGAAATTTTTTAATTGAGAGCATTACTATTTTTTTTGGTGTAAACTCAGCTACAGCTAAGATATTTCCCTGCCTTTAGAAAACAATCAAGAAAACAAATATTGGCAATGAGATGCATTATCTGTCTAGAAATGATTATATTTTATTGTAGAATCATCATGGTAGCACTACTGAATGATATTCATTGTTAGAGATTAATAAATGTCATACTAGACTAAAGAAGATCAACTGTGGGGAAAGCAATGGAGTCTTGTATTCTTGTATGAATCCTAAGGGAAGGAAGAAGATATGCAATCTGTGTTAAGATTGTGGCACATGTAGACCGATTCTTTTTCTTTGCTCTGTAATCATAATCTTCCATAATACTCTCTCCTTTCTTCAAAGTTGCTTCAGCCTTAAGGGAGAAATCTCATAAAGACTGTCTGCTTGATTTGGAAATAAATCCATAGCTGAAGTACAGCTCTGCAATATTTAAAATGCAATCGCACATCTTTTGAAGCCACAATTCTATTTCTTTCCTAAAAAGCAAAGTGATTGGAAGGGAGGATTATTTCAGAAAACAAAAACATATTACCACCCAAATGAGAAAAAAGGGATATGAGGAAATATAGACAATTTATGTCCTTTGAACCTTATGAATGCTCATAAAACTAGCATCAAAGTCTTAAATAATGACACCTGAATTTTTCCACAAAGGCATTCGGGTTCAGTTCTAAAGTACCATCACTTTCATGTGACAGCAAGATGAAGCTTTTCTATCTCTCAGGCTCATCTTCTGCCATGATTGCATTCCTTCTTAAAAAGAAAAGAAACCATCAAACAGCTCCACCAATGATGAAATACTACTCTAAAAAAAAAGATATTGAAAACTTCACAGGATGTGCCAGAATTCATAGGAAATAATAGTTTACAGTATATACCATTTTAATATTTCCCTTTCTCTGTACTTCTATGTAATCCCAGCAAGTCAAAATGTGCAATGGTTTTGAAGAACATGCTGGAGCTGGTGATAGTTATTAATGATCCTGTTTTGCATAACTTAAAACAAATCTTCTTGGCCATTCACCACTGAGCAGCAATCCATTTAAATTCCATCTCCTGCCTCTTGTCTTTATATAGGCTCAAAAACATTGGGGAGTATTCCAATGCCAATGAAATTCTGTAGACCATTTCACTAATCTGCTCTCTTAGGTGTGGCCATGACAGATATTGCCTACGTATGATGCCCCAGGCACCAGAAGGGGTTAAGTCTTCTAAGTCTACAGACATCCCATGTGACTGTATAAACCAATGAACTCCCTTATTGGAGTCATACCCACAAATCAATTGGATATCTTCCCTAATTCTCCCCAGCCATCTCAGCAAGACAGCAGTGAACTTCTCTCCCTCTCAACCTCTGAGTCATACAGTTAGGGTAATAAATGCAGCAGGACACCCTGTTCATTATTGTATATTTGTAAATAATAAAATAACTTTTAAACCTGAAGCTGTATGGCCTAAATAACTTCCGCATAGACTGAATGAGCACGACCATCAGTATATATCTGACAGGCCACAACACCGAACAGTTTAATTCCACATTAAGTACAGGCAGCAGCTTTGTTCAGAGAAAGAATCGTCCATGAAGATATTTAGAGCAGGAGTGTCCAACCCATGGCCCATGGGAGCCACATGCGGGACCCACAAGACAGTAAATTTTCAACATTATCTTACAATTTTATATTATAAAACTATATTATATGTTTTATATGAGGTCTAAGATAATTCCTCTTCACTCAGTGTGGCCCAGGCAAGCCAAAAGTTTTAACACCTTGGATTGATAGCATGCTTGCAACTGACATAAAAAAGGGAGTATTGGAACATTTTGTTTAGCAAAATATCTTTTTGGCTGAGTTGATTTCTAAGCTGCAAAGAATCTACATGGCAATCCACATTTAAAACATTGTCGGGTTTTTTTTTCTGAATTAATTTCTGAAGAAATACTGAGTTTCATCATGGAATGGAAAAATAATTTTATTAGTCTAAGCTTCTTTAGATGAAACTGAGGAGACCCAAGTTCCCTTCAAAATATCAACTATCAAAATATCAACTAGTTATGAAGATCAAGTGGATTGCAACTTCAGTTTGTATTAGCATAAACTCTCAAAGATGTCACTAATAAATAGTTTAAAATATTTATGAAAATACTAAAGAAAGATCATCCTTATTTGACCATAAAATTTCATCTCTCTCCATGAGCAGCACATAAATTTAATAAATAACAACTTTTCTCCCTTCTTATGGCAGGGAGAATCTGGATTAGGGTAAGAAATAAAGAAAAATAAGGAAGTCTGTTGTAAATGACATGGTTTGCTTCTGCTAAGGATTATGGAAAAGAGAGGAAAAATGATTATTTTTTTTCATGATATATAAACAAACCTTCATATCCTATTAAATTGGCCCAGCTACTGTATTTGGTTTTTTTTTTTAAAGGTTTCGTTCACGTGTAACATATTTTGCTTGACATTTTCTCCATCTGTCTATAAGTCATACAAGATTCTAAAATAGATGCGTGGAAGTTCTGTAGAACTTTGATGTTTCTCTTTTATTTGCCTCATTTGCAACATTTGTGTTAATCTGTTTAGAATATTTTACCCACATAATTTTGTCTGCTGAGTCAGAAATAACAGATTCTGATCAATGTCATTGCATGACCCTCATTAAGGCACTGAAAATAGAAACAGAAGAGTAACACTTCAGAGTCGACCTTGTTTTAGAAATAAAATTGAGATCCAAAAAGGGGGAAAATGTTTGATTCATTAAAATTTAGATCATCTCGCATTATGGCAAGTCTCTTATAATTGTCCTTCAAATCAATCTTGGGACCACACAGTTTTCTCAGCAACATTTTCAGAAGTGGTTTGCCAGGATCTTCTTCCAAGATGTATTTCCATTTTCCAATCTAGGGATGATAGAAGTGATTGGCCAAAGTTAGCTTTTGTACCTAAAGAAGAACCAGAATTGCAATCTCCCTGCTCCTGGTCCAGCTTGCACAAATACTGGTTTTCATGGCAACTGTGATCTGATTTACAAGCAAGCAATGCAAAGACATGGATACATTTCTGTTAAATTACATTATAAGCCAAATTGACCTAATTCACACACTCACACATACACAAACACACTCCACATTGAAAAATTGGGATCTCAGACAACTGTATATGGTTGAAGAAGAGAAAAGGAAGTAGCAATATAACCTGTAAGAAAAAATGAAAGAGACAAGAAATGGTGTCTCCTTCTTGCTATGACCCCCTTAATAGGAGTGGGCTTTTTCTTCTTGGAAGGAAGAACAACAGAAAACAGAACCACCAGCTCTGATGTCATTTGAGCCTCACTAAGCAATCCTTGTAATTTACCAACTGGTCATGCAAGTACATTGAAACACAAGAAAGGGGTTTTGTTCTTGTTTGGTGCTCCCTTTCTTCTTCTCATCTCTTTTTCCTTCCATATCATCCTTCCTTTTCAACTGTAAGACAGGGAATCTGGATTTTATTATGATGTAAGCTACTTGGGGAATCTTTCAGCTAGAAAAGTGGGGCACGACTGCTTAAAATATATGATTCCCTTTCATACTGAAGTTGTTTTACTGTTTTACTTGATCTCCAGACTTTCAGCTTACATTGCTGATTCTAAAATGCAGCATAAAATTTAACTTCCAGTAACAGACAGGGGCCTGAGTGGCGCAGTAGACTAAGACACTGATTAACATTCAGCTGCCTGCAATTACTGCAAGTTCTAATCTCACCAGGCTCAAGGTTGATTCAGCCTTCCATCCTTTCTAAGGTAGGTAAAATGAGGACCCAGATTGTGGGGGCAATAAGCTGACTTTGTATAAATATACAAAAGTATGAAGGCTATTGCTTAATGCATTGTAAGCTGCCCTGATTCTCCAGAGAAGGGTGGCATATAAATCAATTTTTTTTAAAAAAAGGCAAACCATAAACTCCATCCTGTCTTAGATCTGTCCTACCATCCTTATATTCAGGGGAAAAAATCTGTAAAACTGGGAATCTTTGATTCAGGGGTGAAATCTACTTACCTTCCTTACCGGTTCAGAAGTGCGCGCATGCATCACATGTGCATGCAGACCTTCTGTGCATGCGCAAAACCTTCTGTGCATGCGCAAAAGGTTTTGCGCATGCGCAGAAGGTAAAGAATACATTACTTCCTGGTTAAAACCAGGAAGTAACGACACCCAGGCGGGTGGGTGGAGCTTTGTTCCGCCATCACTACCAGATCGCCAAACTACCCGCCACAATTGCTACCAGATCACCCGATCCGGTCCGAACCAGGAGCATTTCACCCCTGCTTTGATCCATGTTGCTCCTATAATGGAACCTGAAACACATCATAATTCTCTATCATACAGAGAACAACCATGGACATACAGTCTCCTGTTTTAGATGTTTGCTATGAATACAGATCTGATAACAAAAATAGGGATGGTTGAGGGCATCACTGCTGTCTCATTCTTACTTTACAACCTTGCATATCTTTGTAATTTTGTCTTGAAATGCCTGAAGGAAGTTACTGTGTATTCATATCTCTGTCCCTATCTCTACAGTTCTGACATACCTTGCACACAAATAATCATCTAACAAGCCCACCCTGGAAATATATGTTTGGGTTTATTTGAACTTGTTTTTGTTTTGCTGCATTCTTTGAGGAAGATGAGGCAGTTGGAAATAATGGAAAAGAACAAAGAGAACATTTTTCTACATATTTGTGGGAGGACTATAAACAGAAAATGGCATCTTGCACAATACTCAGGCTAGTTGAAACTGCTCCACTGAATGATAGGAAACATACTTTTTCCATTCCTATTATTCGTATTGTGCTCAAAGCAAAGCCATTCATGGGATGGAAATGAAAACAACAGACACAAATGCCTTGCAAATGACTTTTTTACACTGATGCATTGTATATTGCCTAAATAAGCACATTATTACCTTCCAGTAAAGATGAAGCACAGCTTCTGGAATCCCAGCTTCATAACTTTTCCTAAGATAGAGAATGATTGTAGGCAACTGCCTTTAATTTCTGATTTTGTAGAGTTTTATAATATTACCAATAACTTTAGCATTAGCACATAGATTTATATACCGTTTCACAGTGCTTTTACAGCCCTCTCTAAGCGGTTTACAGAGTCAGGATATTGCCCCCAACAACCTGGGTGCTCATTTTATCAACCTCGAAAGGATGGAAGGCTGAGTCAACCTTGAGCTTGGTGAGATTTAATCTACCAAACTGCTGGCAGCTGGTGATCAGAAGAAGCAGTATATTTAATGGTCAAAAGTCTCCCAGATTTAGATATTTTCCCCCAATATAAGGTGAAGAAAGTGTTGGAAGAAATGTTCATCTGGGTTCAGTTCCAAGTGGGGAGAAAGACACTGGACACATGGAAGCTGTTTGGAAAGAAGATTTAATGGTGGACAGGACCACTTGGGGTTTTAGAGTCCTGGGCAAAATGAGCACATGGGTGTGAGAGAGAGAGAGATTTATACCCTCTGTTGGGCTTTGAACTTGCTTCCTGTTCCTGTGGCAAGAAATGTATCCTGATTGGTTGTCAGACTCCCATGCTTGGTTGACTCTTGCTGGGTGATGTAATCTTCCCAGGTGCCATGTGGTGAGATGGGTAGAAGGTTAATCCTATTATGTCCTGAGGGTGAAGGTCTTTTGTGTTGCAGATAAACTGGCCCAGCCTTTTGTCTTGTAAATAACCAAAGTATCTGCTGGGGGCACAGGAGCTGGGGCTGAGTTTCTGTCTTAAGATTTCTATTTCTCTTTTAGGGGAAATATTCTGCCTTTTTAATATTTCCTAGAATATTTCATTTTTCTAGGAGAGGGGGAGGTGCTAACTTCGTACAATAGTACGTATGGTTTGTTGTCCTTTTCGAAATGTCAGTGGAGTTTAGTAGTTATTAAAAGACTTTATAAAGACAGATGTTGCCTGATTTCATTCAGTGTCACCATCTGTGCACTAGAGTCTCCTTTGCAATCTCCTTTAGAACTTGCAAATTAACTGTCACAGGAACTTTATATCGATCCCATCCTCCCACCCTTGCAACCCAGGTGGCTGCAGTCAAGTTGGTACATGTCAAGAAAGGCTGTTAAGTGAAAACTGCAGGATGCAGAAGATATAGGAAGGATCCTCAGAAAATGAAAGGTAAACAAAATCCGAGTCTGATAAAAATAATTCCAACTAGATCTTCTGGTTATCCAGGATTATAGTTTAATAGTTGATCTACTGAATAGAATAGAATAGAATAGAATAGAATAGAATAGAATAGAATAGA
>WNWU01000005.1:28331402-28348102 GCA_012654045.1 Ptyas mucosa | reverse complement strand
GAGAGGAGAGGAGAGGAGAGGAGAGGAGAGGAGAGGAGAGGAGAGGAGAGGAGAGGAGAGGAGATGGTGTTTTTTAAACATTGTAATGGGCAAATCTTTCCACAAAACAGAACACTCCCTCTCTTGTTCATCCCATATTGCACTATCCCTATTATCTATAATGACATGAGAATAGGCAAGTATCTGGTATTCATTAAAAATGTTCAATCTATGGTATATACAATAAGATTATACAGTGCTTCAGATTTGGTTTCAAGAAGTTTCAGGGTGCTTGGGAACATAAAGGTAGTCCTTAATGCAACTCTTTAAAACAGCCACATCTTTTCCCAGGATTACATGGCAGCTATGAGATCCCAGGGAAAACAATACTGTTTGAAGAGCTTCAGACAGATATCTGTTGTGCTCTGCCCATTCTTTAGCATCATATCTGAAGCACTGGACAGCTACAGTATGCAGATATTTCAAAACACAAAGAATATATTTTATTGTTTCAGAAACAGAACAGGGGCTGAATAGGATTGCTACCACTTTACAGAATAGACAGAATTTTCAGCACCATAGCATTTACCCTATTTATAGTAGGCTTCCTTTGGAAAAAATGTCAAAGCAAATTTATCCATTAGCTGTGTTTGCAAATCCACAAGGTGACCATAAATGGAACATATTTAAAACTCCGAGAGAGAACCACTAGAGATAGACAAACTGTGCTGCATTTTGCATGGTGGAGACTATTTACTCTGCTGAAGAGAAGCAAAGGACCAGCTTCACTGTATAATTTGGCTTGAAAGAGTTGCATCACATGATACTTCAGTGAATGTTTTGGCTTTCAGGAAATGAGTCATCTTTTTCTACTATCTTTTGCTTTTCTTGGGCTTTAATGCAGCAGGTCATCTGATTCCATTAACCTCACTGACCAAAATCCCAGTGTATACCTAACAGGAAGAAAGTAGTGACTTTGCCTGTTACTGCCACAATATTCCCAGGGCCACAAGTGCCTCCTTTCATGAGTACCACCAATTTACATGAGCCGAGGTGGTGCAGTAGTTAGAGCACAGCACTGCAGGCTACTTCAGCTGACTGCTAGTTGCAGTTTGGCAGTTCAGATCTCACCGGTTCAAGATTGACTCAGCCTTCCATCCTTCCGAGGTCAGTAAAATGAGGACCCAGATTGTTGGGGGCAATATGCTGATTCTGTAAACCGCTTAGAGAGGGCTGTAAAAGCACTATGAAGTGATATATAAGTCTAAGTGCTATTGCTATTGCTATATCTGTTTAGCACTTAGACCTACTTTCTGTCTCATTAGTGAACGTTGTATTTTTGGAGTATGCTTCTTTGCAATGACTCACAAATGGCTACTCTTTGAGTACAGGGACAAAGAACTTTCCTTCCTGGTCAATCTCACTAAATCTTTCAGGGATTCTCCTACCAGCTACTCTTCTATAAATTCACATCTATAAGTCCCAATGAGCAGTTCCACTCCTAGATATGGCTTCCTATGGGTGAATATACTGTAGAGAACAAGTAGAAATAGTGAAGTCAAACAACAGCAGAGTATAAATGCCATCAGAATAAAGCATAGAGCTAAGACTAAGGTTGTGATAGCTTACTCTTTACTCATTTCATGTTTTAAAGGCATACGTGTATATTCCTATTTTCCTATTTGTGCACATGGGAATAAGAGATATGCTCCTTGCAGATTAGGCCACTGTAGTGTATTCTGTCTGGCTGCCTTTGAGAGCAGCTCACAAACAGCATGTAACGATCACTCCCCAGACTGATAAGGATTCAGGAGATAATGATAAAAACAAGCCCCTTCAAGTTCCTTTTTCAGTGAAGAGTCTTGTCAGTTTGCTGGTTCACAGAGGGGCAATAAAAAAAAAAAAACATGGAAAGACTTCATCCTAATGTGCTTTGAGATATACTGATTGTAGTTGGGGAATAGTTCATTTGTTGGAATAACCCCATCTCTTTCATAATATGTACATGAAAATGGTGCTTGGAAAGGAATATGGTGCTTGGAAACATTAACATGGGTACTATTATATGGAGCAGAAGTGCTCATGTTCACCAGATACTGAGTAGTTTTACATACTTGCCCACTAGAGTAAAGTTGCTATAGGACTAACTTCCTCTTGAAAATGGCATAGATGTTTGAAGCCCATATACGGGTAGTCCTAACTTACAACAACAATTGAAAACCAAATTTCTGTTGCTAAGTGAGACAGTAGTTAAGTGAGATTTGCTCCATTGTATGAACTTTCTTGCCATAGTTGCTAAATGAATCACTGCAGTTGTTAAGTTAGCAACATGGATGTTAAGTGAATCTGGCTTCCCCATTGACTTTGCTTGTCAGAACGGGGATCACAGGACAGGGATCACAGGACCAGAGGTGAAATCTAGCAGGTTCTGACAGGTTCTGGAGAACCATTAGCGGAAATTTTGAGTAGTTTGGAGAACCGGCAAATACCACCTCGGGCTGGCCCCAGAGTGGGGTGGGAATGGAGATTTTGCAGTATTCTTCCCCTGCCACATCCACCAAGCCATGCCCACCAAGCCACATCACACCCACCAAGCCATGCCCACAGAACCGGTAGTAAAAAAAAAATGGATTTCACCACTGCACAGGACCCCTGACACTGCAACCATCATAAATACATGCCAGTTGCCAAGCATCTGAATTTTGATCATGTGACCATGGGGCTGTTATAATGGTCATAAATGTGAAAAATGGTCATAAGTCAATCTTTTTCAATACCATTGTAACTTCAAACTGTGACTAAACAAACTGTTGTAAGTCAAAGACTACCTGTATTCCTTCACTGATGTTGTGATAGGTAATTTTCACCCAGATTCTCGTGGTGCTAAATATCTATGCCATTGCAAAAATGTCATTAACATTTTGTATCTTTCAGTCAAGGGACGCGGTGGCTCAGTGGCTAAGATGCTGAGCTTGTCGATCGAAAGGTCAGTAGTTCAGTGGTTTGAATCCTTAGTGCCCCGTAACGGGGTGATCTCCCATTACTTGTCCCAGCTTCTGCCAACTTAGCAGTTTGAAAGCATGTAAAAAATGCAAGTAGAAAAATAGGGACCACCTTTGGTGGGAAGGTAACAGTGTTATGTGCACCTTTGGCATTTAGTCATGCTGGCCTCATGACCACGGAGACGTCTTCGGACAGCGCTGTCTCTTCAGCTTTGAAATGGAGATGAGCACCTCTCCCTAAAGTCGGGAATGACTAGCACATATATGCGAGGGGAACCTTTACCTTTACCTGCTTTTCAGTTGAAGATTAGATTCTGCTTTTCATGCACTGATGTTGTGTCTCCTGGTATCTGAATCCTTTCTGCAGCCATCAAAAGTAATTCTTATATAAAAACAAATTTCCTAACTTTAAAATAGTTTATTGCATACCTATATTTAAATATGTACCAAAAGAAAAAAAAACTATTCAGATATTCCTAATGTGCAGAGAGCCCATGTGCTGAAATAAAACCAGGTCTACACTTGAATTCTCTCTGGAGAACATGCCTGTCCAGTGACTTGCTCTGGTAATTCCTAAGAGTGAGGCATCAAACTGGATACGTCTGTCCTGATAGCAGAATGCCCCAATGAATTACCCTGAAGACTCAGAATGAATCATCAGAACTACAAGATATGGTGAAAAAAACACAGTATTGTACCCTCTGGATTGAAGCCTGGTAGCCTATGTTATTTCAGATGCTTTCAATCCAAGAAAGAAATCATACTGTTTATCAGTTCTGAGTAGCTTCGTAATACTCTGCTCCCTTTAGCATTTCAAGATTGAAATGCCAACTCCAGAGCAAGAGCATTCAATTTAAATGTTAAGTGGATTGGCTTAAATTTGACTAAGATTGCAAGAGGCTGATTCATCATGATTAACATAATAAATGAAAGTCTGGTTTCCAGCCTATAGTGGGACCCTCATCTTATGATCATTTATATGTGTAGTTAAATTAAGCACTGTATTTTTGCAGTTGGAATATATTCTTTCCACTCAAATTCTGACCTGCTAATTACATTTTGATCCTACAAATCATATAGTAAGACTAGTTGACAGTAATTTTCTTGTTCCGTGCAGAAGAAATAAGAATGTTTCGTTGATATCTTCTGATGAGAATTCATGATTGCCCAATGAAGAATGCAATTGTAAAGACAATATTTCAGGTTATGCTATTGTCTGTTTCAACAGAAAAGGACTAGAAAATGTACTTATTAAAATGCTAAGTGAGTATCACCTCTGAAGTAATGATAACATCATCAAATTCTGAAACCATTGGGGCAGCGAAAGCTAAAGAATTGATTGACTCTCCTGCAAAGTGACTCTAATTCAACTAATTAGATGTTGAAAGGTGTTAAAGTTCAGCTTGAGTGATTCATTGCTTTTTCAGCAACTCTACCTTTCTCATTTAAACTTTCTGAAAGTTAAAATAGTAAGTGGCTATGAGAGAAAAGCAAGAAGTGGCTTTGTATTATGGGGAGCTAATTATAAAATGGTGCAAACAGCCTCATGCTAAGGAAAAATCAGAGTCACACGCAGCCACTTGTTCTGAGTTATGTAAAAATTATACTAACAAAGCAGCACAGGAGACAACCATAAGCCTCTTGAACTATATATGCCCCCAATCCACACCTCAAGTTCCTCTGACCCATCCACCAAAATTCAGCAGAAAAATGCTGAAGATAAATAGATCTTCACTCTCCTCTCAAAAATAGTTTTTATAAGGACAATGGGAATTTTTTTAAAAAAATGTCCTACACCCAAAATGAAGCATCTTGCCAGAGAAAGTTGGTTATTGCTCATTCCTTGCTCAGTTCAGTTGATAAGGAATCTAATGAATTTAGGGTTCAGTAGCCACTTGAGTGCATGGAAATGTTTGCAAAAGGAGGAAATTAATTTAAACCAACTTCATGGGAAGTCTCAGTTTTCTCTCAGATGACAGCTACAATACAAGCTACTTGAGGGACTGTGTCATTCCTGTGTCATAAGAGCCGTGGTGGTGCAGTGATTAGAGTGCAGTACTGCAGGCTACTTCTGCTGATCACCGGCTGCAAGCAGTTTGGCAGATTGAATCTCACCAGGTTCAAGGTTGACTCAGCCTTCCATCCTTCTGAGGTGGGTAAAATGAGGAGCCAGGTTGTTGGGGACAATATGCTGACTCTGCAAATGGCTTAGAGAAGGCTATAAAGCACTGTGAAGTGGTATATAAGTCTAAGTGCTATTGCTATTGCTATTCCACTGGGATTGGTCCACTCCATCCGTGCCGGCAAAGGAGGCACACTGCAGGCCCCATTGGTGAGAGTAGTCTGGCTGGTGGGGTCCAGGAGAAGAGACTTTCTCTGCCATTGTGCCTGCCTTATGAAACATCTTGCCTCCTGTAAGGCTGGTTCCAACCCTCCTGACCTTCCACTAGAGATAAAAGACTGGGCTCTGCCAATTGGCTTGGGGCTCCTAAGGGGGGGTATTTCACATTGGAGGTGGTTGATAGATTAATAACAGATTCTATCTCCCCCCCTCACTCATCCTACTCCTTCTATCCCTTCCGTGTAGCTAGGGTTGTGTATTGTATTTTTGTAGTATTTTATTTGTATAGTTTCATCTTTTTAATATTGTACGCTGCCCAGAGTTACCCTGTGGTAAGATTGGTGGCCGATCATATCACACTCATGTCAAAAGCACCAAGCCTGGTGTCAAAAGCATCAATCCTGGTTGAAAGGATTAAGTGGTGACATCACCATTGCCTGGGTGGGGGGAACATCCAGCTGGGGGTCCCTTTCATGTCCCTGGCAAGAGCTAGAGCAAAAGACAGGAGTTCACCCCACAGCACTTGGGTCTTGAATGTGGGCTTGCTAATTTCCAACCTAGCCACCATGCTCCTTAGCCAGTCAATACATTTAATAAACAAACAAATGAATAAACTGAGAATCCTTCATGCATTTCAGGGGCTATAGGACAGCAGTTGAGTTTTTAAATGATAAATTTAGCATCAGAAGCATCTTTTGAAGGTCCAATCTGAAGCACTACCTGAAGCATTAATATGTTTAATTCATAGTTTAATGTCTAAACAATTATACTGTGAAATTCTTATAGGATGTGATTATAGACATATTTCAACAGGATAAATGGTTCCTTGAGAACCAGTTTGATGTATTGGTTAGGGAATCAGGGTACAAACCAGGAGGTTGTGAGTTCTAGTCTCATCTTGGGCCCAAAAAATGTTCTTTAGCAGGAAGGGGTTAAAATTAGTTAATTAAATAAAATTAGTTAATTAATTTAGCAGGAAAGGGTTAAAAAAGAGCCTTGGATAGTACAGTGGTCTAAAGCCCTGTTATTAACATCAGCTGCCTGCAATTATTGCAGGTTCGAATCTCACCAAGGCTCAAGGTTGACTCAGCCTTCCATCCTTTCTAAGGTAGGTAAATTGAGGACCCAGTTTGTGGGGGCAATAAGCTGACTTTGTATAAATATACAAAAAGTATGAAGGCTATTGCTTAGTGCATTGTAAGCCGCCCTGAGTCTCCGGAGAAGGGCTGCATATAAATCAAATTAAAAAAAAAATGGCTAGTAATCATAGTGGTTTAATTCTATTTCTAGGAAGGGCAATAACTAATCATAGAAGCAGAAGCAGAAAAAACTATAGTGAGTTTGCCCTACTGGTATCTAGTGGGTCAATGTGCAAAATAGGATGTAGCTAGAAATGAACTTATGATATTATATTATGTTGTTCCACTTGGTCTTAATTTCTAAATAAAAGGGAACAAAATTGTAACCTAAGTCACTTTTAAATTGTGTCGAACGCACTATTTACATTGCATGGTTTATTATTTAGGATTTTTTCCCCCTTGAAGTGATGTGATGACAAAGCCTTTCTACACCAAGAAAAAAAACCTAATAATGTTTCAGTCAAAAACAGTCCAAACTTATTCCTGGATCAGGGATATGATCATCATAAGATATTATGAAAATTGTATTATTTTTCTTTCATATTAAGAAATGCCTGGTTTTAGCATTATAATTTAAATGAAAAAACGGTTCTCACTTCATTCATGCATGTTGGTTGGAGAAAGGACAATTTTATGGGCTGTGAGATTTATGGGCCATTTCAACATTTGACAAGGAATGGGGTGAATTCCTGACATATCACCAAGTTGCAAGAAAGACAAGGTCACTCTTAGCCTTTCAGGGGCATTCTTCCCCCTGAGAATCATAAATAGGCCTATCTGTCAAATATTTACTTATTAATGACATATTTTCATTTCAGGACTGTCAGGTCCAGTGCTGTTGCTCAGGAATAAGGGAATCTAATGTAAATTGTCCCTCTGATGAGCAATATCTTGCTGACATGAAACACACTCCTTCAAACTATTGCTCTCAAGGGGGAAAGAGAAGAAGGGAGCCATATTTTTAAGAGGACGTTCCCCTCATTTAAAGGAGTTGGAATCATCTGACATGTCTACAGTGCTGCACTTATCAAGGACCCAACACTTAAATAAATGAAAGAAACTAATGCCGTCACTCATGTTTAGAATGAAAGCACTTTTTTAATTCCTACACTTTTGAGAGTCTTCATAATGGAAATCCATTTTTTAATGATTTTGCTTTGTGGGTGATTTCAGATTGCTTTGTTGTTATTCATTGTTACTCTGTTCAGTTTCAGTAATGTTCGGTAATGTTTCTGTAATCTTTGCAATGTTATTTTCAGTTTCAGTTTCTGTAATCTTTGTAATGTCATTTTGTAAAGGTTTGCACTTATTGATTAGCTGAACATTTTGATGTTCTAGTGATTGTGAAATAGCTGTTTGATACAAACCTTGTTCAAAGACTCCATCTATATGTCCATCTATCTATCTCAGATCTGTGGCTGATAGAAGAGCCAAAATAAAGCCAAAGATTTTGTGTTCCCTACAACCTGGAGGCTCTATTCATCACAATATTCCTTTTCTGTCAGACTATTTATCCAATAGGCCTTTAAATGGGAACTAAAAAAATCAATTATATGTTCATTACCATGATTCCCCAAAAGACAAACCATTTATACCAAAACATTTCAAACATTGTTTGCTTGCTTCTTTTCTCCTTTACTCGAGCCAATTATATGTTTTCTGTAAAGTGTGCAATTCAGAAAATAAAGTCTTTTCTAAGCGTTGTTTGCCCAATCTTTTATCATTCTCTATTTTTTAAAACTACTATTATGCCCGTACATTTCAATCACCTGAAGAGGTTATGATCCAGATGGCAAAGTGCACTTGAAATGAACTGATGGAATTTGCAAGGGGACAGGAGGGGCAATTTTCCTGCTTTGTATGTAGTTCGATTTCTCGCTTATTGCAAAAAAAGAATTTCAAAGCAACGGCACACAAAATGCCAAGGTGATCTGCTGAGAATTGAAAGTGGATTTTTAAATTATTTGCTTGAACTTCTTTTCTAGCATGGAGTTGAAGAAAAGGGAAGTGTCAGAATTTGCATTAGGAAAAAATTCTCTTGAGCTGACTGATGGAAATAGTCATTTAATTTTCTTGACAGCTGTCATCAGTCAGTACTGATTATACCAGCATTTAAGAGAAGGAAATGGAAGTGGACTGCCATCACTTGTTTTTATAATGTGTTTTCAACTTCCCAATCTTGCCTATACTGTGTTTTTTTCCTAGTGAACTCCCAATCAACTACCACCACCTACAACCAGATCCAAAGCCAGATACACTGCTTTGTTTTGAAGTGGGGGAGGGGTGGAGGGGAAGTTTTAATGCTCATGACAGTACTAGTACCTCTGATTATTTCTTTCAGATAAGTAATTTAATTTTTTTTTTTTTGATCAACTGGGTTTTTAGACAGTAGAGGATTGCTTTCCCATTACAGGATGAGGTATACACTAACTGGCTGTTATTGTATTTCCTCAGTAGTGATAATAATTATAAAAGATTCAGTTCAAGTGAATCTTTTATAATTATCCTTCAAATGTTTAAAGTGGAGAAACTATTCAAAATTTCAAAGAGGAGAGCCAGTAAATGCAAGTAAAGTAATATACAACATGGATGGATGAAGGAAACAAAATGAAGATTTGACAACCGCCATCAGGAAAAGGATGAAAGTATCTTTGAGTACAATGCCTCTGAGGAGATCTGAAGAACTGATATTCTTGTCCGTATCCCTTTCTCATAATAATTTATCTTTCTCTCATCATACCTGAGGTCATTCAGTGAAGCAGAATTGTGGGAAATTCAATAGAGATGAAAGCACTTATTTTCAGTAGCTCATTGTAACATTTGCTATCACTTGAATTATGGTGACCTACTTGATGTCTTTAATAGGAGATTTGATAAATTTGTGGAAGACACAGTTATCAGTGGCTACTAATCTTGATAGTCATATATATCCTTTATTATTTGAGATGTCTGAGTATCAGCTGCTGGGGAACAGGAATGAAAAAAAATACTATCCTACCTTTCCTTCATTCATCAATGTGTTTGTTAAGGTTAGCCTTCCTTATTGCCTATGATCATCTTTCTAATGAAATATGGGGGGGGCTTAAGGGGGAGAATGCTAATAGCTTATTTGAAACCAAAAAAAAGTTCATCTGTTTCCCTTCTACAATATTTTGAACATTTATATTTTCATGCTCAGGGTCAAAAGTTTCAATCATAAGATGACTCCCTTTTTCCCTAAAAGTGCTATAAATACATAGTAATATGCACTTATTCACATCTACCTCTGACATCACAAGCATACTTTATACTTTACCTATACAGGCAGTGGGAGAGGAAGAATATAGAATGTAGATGTTCAACTGATGCCTGCAAAACTGGGACCAGGCCTATCAGTGCAAGAAAAAACAATTGTATGCACACATAACTTTCGTCATGTATTTCCCTTCATACTTGATGGGCCTTTGATTTATCCTCCAATTATTTATCCTTTTATTTAAAAAAAGGATTAAGAGTGTAGCCTTTGAACTAGACCCCCCCAAAAAACATTTATCTCACTACATAAGTGAGGACAATCACTTGTTTACTGGTTCCAAGTGCCTCTTTTTGAGGCATAATAAATAAACATAATGTATTGTAGCATTGAAGAGACATACACTCAGTAAAGGAAGAGTATTTATCTGATTATTTCAATACAGAAGTTCATCGAATGCTTCATGTAAATGAACTCCAACAACTTCATTATTACCATTTTCCAAGCTGTTCAAATGCAGTCAATGGAAGTTACCCATTTCTTGATTTTAATTGTCTAGAATAGATTTTCTTGGTTGGTTTTCTCTTTTCTTTTAATAATAGCCTTTTGCCCTTACTCTGGACTGGATAACAATACTGCAATTCTCTGCTTCCCTTAACTTTTAGATTCTGCTAGTGAAGACTTCAAAGTGATGAAAAAAATATTTCTTGTTGTGTGGAGATTTCATACAGGGATAAATAGAATCCTCTCTTTTTTCACACATCAATAAAGATATGAAACCGGACGTTGCACACTTTACTGTTACAGAGTTGGAAGGACATACATTTCTGTCGGCCTTCCTCAACTTCTTACTGTTCTGATATTTGGAATGCAATTACCATAATGAGACAACCCTTTGAATAACTCATCACCTTCCATAGTTGAATAAGTATTTTACTTCTGGGAGTTTCTTTAGAGGACAATTAAAAATGTGGTTAACTTTTAGCTTATATCAGGATTGTGTAGCTCCGCAGACTTGATTCCCAAAACTGTGTTTTGGAGCTTAGCAATTATCTTCAAAGCAACCATGTCTTTTCTCAGGACTGTGTGGACGCTGCTCCCAGATGATCCAGGAAAAGACAGAACATCTTTAAAGAGTGGCAAACAAAGATTGCATTTTTACTCATATACTTCCTGAGCATCATTTTGGAACTGCACACTCCTAGTTTACATGCTTCATTTTCTATGTTTATCAACTGTTAAATAAACTGCTAGATGTTAAATTAGCTGCATATTATCACATATGCATATATGTAAACTAATTCTTCTTTGTACATAAAAGAGATACAGGTTTCCTGAATCTTTCTTTCTACATATTAAGTAAAAAGATAAAGACAGACTTCATACTTGTCTATAGAATTTAGATTGGGGTCGTTACTGGATCTTCCAGATATAGAAAAAAGTTTGATCAATTAATTAATTATTATGTTCATGAAGGCGATATGCTTGAAAGGCTGTATTACTTCTTCTAAAAATATATTATTGTTCAGTCAGTTGATGCCAGAGAATTGTTAATGTAAAAGGCATCCAATATAAATCTGGAGATTTTTTGCATTTTGCAATTCTTTGATCAAGAAAGGGAATGAATTGCTCTGATTGATGACAATCAACATAAAACTTGCCTATGTGTTAATCTGACCCACATAAAAGTAACTCCCCACACTCATTACCTTATGTACACTATTCTTAGTGGCTTATCTGATGCTGGCTAGAAGAATATTACCATATTGTCTTTCTCATATTCTTTGTTTTGTATCACATTATTTGGTGAGTCTCTCAACAGGAATTCTAGGCTATTGTGTTTGCTCTGTCACCTGATGTCAGAGGCCAACACCTGTAAAGGTGTTGCAAATACAAAAGACACAAAGAGAAATGCTTAGTAGTTCTCTTTTGTCTTCTTTTTATACCAGTTCTGGAGCAACAACTCAGAAAGTAACAGAATTTGAAAGGAAGAGTTGGGGAATAGAACTCATTGTCCTCATGAGCCCAAGGGACTTCAAGCTGATATGTAATTAGGCTTGAAAATATATTTTCCAGAGTTGAAGAAAATTGCTCAATTAGCTACACCTAATTATGAACTGAGCCCAGGGGGTTCTCCCATCACTAATTAATGTTTAAAATAGAAGAGTGTATTCAAGGTAATGATGGACCAACTCTGGCTTGATTCAGAATTGCATGTGTACTTCTGATCTTTCTTTAAAAAGTTTTTTGGGGAAAGTGTCCATTATCTGAAAGTTATCTTCAGGCAGTTAATGATAATGTTTCTACTCTGGCAGATAGACATTACTTTTGTTAATGAATACTGGCAATTGTAGTACTCAGCGACAACTATGGTAGCCTTCTCGAACGTCATACCTTCCCAATATGTTGAAATACAACTCTCAAAATTCCCAGATGGCATGAGATTAAGAATTTTAGTGTAACATTTCTAAGCTCTGGTAGTTGCTATTCCAAAGTATGTACAGATAATCCTTGATTTATGACCCCAATTGAGGCCAAAATCTTCATGAGATAGTTCTTAAGTGAGTTTTGCCCCATTTTATGACCTTGCTTGCCACAGTTGTTAAGTGAATCGCTACAGTTGTTAAGCTTGTAACATGGTTGTTAAATGAATCTGATTTCTCCATTGACTTTGCTTGTCAGAAGGTCATAAAAGGGGATCACATGACCCCGGGACAGTGCAACTGTCATAAATACGAGTCAGTTGCCAACGTTCAAATTTTGATCATGTGTCCATGGGGATGCTGCAATGGTTGTAAGTGTGAAAAACAGTCATAAGTCACTTTTTTCAGTGCCATTGTAACTTTGAACGATCACTAAATAAACTGTTGAAAGTCAAGGACTATAGACTTGATATGTGTATGAAGTATGTCATTTTTATATATTGTTGCAACCTATGAAAAGGGAAGTGTTTGAATGTTTAGAGAAATAATCTATGCATGTACCTAATATCTTGTATATCATCCGGCATGAGGTAGATAAGATAGCATTATATGGTAGGAAGAAGCTAGGAAAAATATTTATATATTATTAGATTTATATCCTGCCTTTTGTTCCAAAATGACTGCTAATGTGATTAATAATATGTTGATCTGATAGGCTAGAAGTATCTCTGTCTCGTCTTTATTACCCACCAGTTTCATAATAATCATTACTATTATTGAGCAAGGATTTGATCAGCTTCCATAGATTTCAGCCTTTAACAAACAAGTGAAAAAGATATTGTCTGAATCAGTGTAATTGGTTCAAAGCCAACCTATTTTCTTCATAGGTCTGCTGCACAGGCTGCTCAGTTATGGGAAGTGACAGAAATGCTAAGCCTTTTCTCTATTATTATTTAGCCGTTGTGTTTTCCCAGTAAATATGATAGTAGACAGAAATCTGATATGCCAATAGCAAATGAGTTCCAGGCAGATTTTTATACTATGTAATTCAAATAGCAATTGTGTTGTTAGTTGATGAAAAGGAGAGTAGATTGCAATGTAAAAGCACCAACTGAGCCAAGTGTATGTATTTTTTCTCATTCCTTGCACTACTAAAGGCATCCTTCCCATCTCATAGAATCACAGGGCTAGAAGGGAGTTTGGAGGTCTTATAATCTAATCCTCTGCCCAAGGCAGGAGTCCTTATGCCATCCCAAACAAATGACCATCCAATCCTTTTTTTGAAAAACTCCAGAAATGGAGCAGCCACACCTCCATGAGGCAAGCTCTTCCACTGATTAATCATTGTCATTGTCAGGAATTCCTCCTTATTTCTAGGTCCCTCTGTCTTCCTCTGTCAAGCTTCCACTCATTGCTTTTTTTTTCAATTTTTTTTTATTTAAAACAAAAACCAAACATAAAATCACCATCATTCAAATACAATTACAAACAGTGTGTCAATCGGTTAAAATTCTTTTGTGCTCAATCCCTTATCCCAGAATACCAATTATTTAATTTCTCTTACTTAACAATTTTATATGTTATACTCATTTAGCCATTGTCTAACAAAAGAAAACATTTCATATATTTTACCATTACATTAATTTCGTATTTCATCTTTCATCTCCATACTTTATTATCTAGCCATTGATAAAACAAGTCCCAAATCAAATAGTATTGTTTATCTTCCTGTTCTCTAATTTCAAATGTCAATTTACTCATTTCAGCACACTCCATAATTTTTTTAATAACTTCATCCTCAGTAGGTATCTTCTCACCTTTCCAATTTTTAGCAAATACAATTCTAGCCGCTGTTAAAACATTCACCATTAAATATCTCAGTTCTTTGTTATATATTTCTGGTAAAATCCCTAATAAAAATATCTCTGGTTTAAAGTCAATGTGTTTCTTTGTCATTTTTTCCAACCATGTGTGGATTTTAGTCCAGTATCTTTTATCTTCTGCGCATGTCCACCACATATGGTAATATGATCCTGGAGTCTGATGAAATTTCCAACATTTCTCCGATTTATTCTTGAACATTCTGTCTATTCTCGTCAGGGGTAAGTGCCACCTATAAGCTTCCACTCATTGCTTTTTATCCTGCCTTCGGGTACTTGGAAGAATAAAATGACCACTTCTTCCTGTGATGACCCTTTAAGTATTGGAAGACTTCTATCAGATCTTTCCTAAGCCTAAGCATGCTTAGTTCTCTTAGCTATTCATCATACAGCTTAGCCTCCAGACCTGTATCACCTTTGCTGCTCTTCTCTGCACTTTTGCCAGGGCCTCAGCAAATGTGGCCTCACTGGTGCAACATAGAGCGGTAGTTCCTCTTCCTGTGATCTTGATGCTATCTCTCTGTTGAGACAGCCTGAAAGTTTGAGTAGACTTCTGATGTACTGCACTGCACAAAACATATGTGGCTGCATGCAGGGATAGTTGTGTATGTGTTCATTAAGTGAATCCAGCATATCTAATGGGCATTTCTTGCTGTTTTCTCTCAGAAAACAGCAAAAAAGTTGTAAATTTGTGATTACAGGACACTGGTCATAAACATGATTCTAAATGAGACCACGTGACCCAGAGAACAGTTGCAGTGGTTGTACCTTCCAGGACAGGTCACTTTTTTGAAGTCTATTTATTTATTGGTTCAATTTATATGCCGCCCTTCTCCGGAGACTCAGGGCGGCTTACAATGCGTTAAGCAATAGCCTTCATACTTTTTGTATATACCTGCTTAATAGGGCTTTTGCCCACCCCCCCCCAAGCGGTATTCTTTTTTATACAAAGTCAGCTTATTGCCCCCACAATTTGGGTCCTCATTTTACCTACCTCGAAAGGATGGAAGGCTGAGTCAACCTTGATATTCTAAGTTACAATATTGTAACTTTGGCTGTCATTAAGCGAGTGGTCGTAAGTCAAGGACTACCTGCACTTTAAAGTGAAACTTGTGGTAAATATATAGCAAAATTAATTTCTGATGGTTTCTTACTGAAGTTCCCTGAAGCTATTTAGCTCAAGTCCATGATACAAATGATGCTGATCTATTCATATGGACAATTACAGCTGGTCCTTTTTTCCCCCTCTCCTTTCCTTCTTGTTTGTTATGTGAGAGAACGAATAGATGCAAATTGAGCATGTATCAGTTCCTGCCTCTTTACTAGACTGAAAACAGAATCAGAATCCAGGTCACAGTAAAGGAAAGAAACAGAAGCTCTTGGCTCCTTCCTTATTAAGTCAAGCAACAGCTTCTTTTTTGAAGAATCCTGCCCAATGGTAAACTCCAATGCAGATATACTAGAGTGGAATAGATAGGCTGAGCTTAATGCTTTGGTTGTCAGGTTTCCTACAAAGAAGTAAAATCTACTGACAATGAGTAATTCTTTCATCCTGAATGCAGGGCAGCAAATCCAGATCTTAAAATATCATCTGAGAATTACCCAGGCAAATGCAAGTCATAGTCAACATCCAGAATAACAGGTTTCCCTGTAGAACTCCAATGTGACTCAATTGGCTATTCCCCCTATCCTTCAATGAGAAATAAAAAGAATTATCAGCTAAGAAACTGGGGCAAACAAAGCTAATTTATGTGAATTTAATAGATGAATAAGATCATTATATTTCATGCTAGGTGTAGAAGTTAAGACACTCTCCCATTTGTCTAGGCAATGTATTTAATTTATTTTATAAATTAAGCATTTATAAAAACAGATAAGATATTGCTTTCTTGATGACATATTACCCAATAATAGGCCACAACGGTTTTCTGTTATTCACATACATGAAAACTCTATTTGCAGTGGAGTATGTTGCCATGGTTTTGTTTTAACACCTATCTAGGATTTACAAATCTTTTGTATTCTAATAAAAAATAAAAATGGGGTGGAGAGACTGGCAAGTCTCATTTTATAATGGCATGTTTTCTTGAAGAGGTATACACTGGAGATTTTCAGTTTTATCTGTCCAATATTGTGCATCTGCTGACAGTGCAGCTGCGATTTACCATAAAATGTAATAGTGATAACAAAAATACTTTGGGCCAACTAGTTGCTATAAATCATGCAGAGCTTCATAGCTTTAAAGCTGATGCAGTACGGTGGCAAACTGCTGTATGACTGTATGTTTCAAAAATAGGAGATGTGGAAAAATAGATGCACTTTTATGCAGCATGAATTTTTAGGCCTTTATCTGTCTTTTTATTCATAACACAAGAGAAGATTGCCCTCTGGTGTTTTAAGTCTGTGGCTTTGGTGTATGCATATGTATGCAGGTAGGTATGCATGGTCTATCATCTGTCTATCTATCTGTCTGTCTATATTAACTATTTATCATCTAGCTAACTGGCTAGCTATAATCTATCTATTAACTATCTATCTATCTATCTATCTATCTATCTATCTATCTATCTATCTATCTATCATCGTTCCTTTGTCTTTCTGTCTGTCTATATTATCTAGCTAGCTATAATCTATTTATAATCTATTATTTATCCATCATCTATCTATCTATCTATCTATCTATCTATCTATCTATCTATCTATC
>WNWU01000005.1:28289529-28331392 GCA_012654045.1 Ptyas mucosa | reverse complement strand
ATCTATCTATCTATCTATCTATCTATCTATCTATCTATCTATCTATCCATCCTTTCCTTTGCCTTTCTGTCTGTCTATATTATCTAGCTAGCTATAATCTATCTATAATCTATCATTTATCTATCAGCTAGCTAGCTAGCTAGCGAGCTAGCTAGCTAGCATCTAGCTAGCTATATATAGTCTATCTATCATCTATCATGTATCATCTATCTATCTATCTATCTATCTATCTATCTATCTATCTATCTATCATCTGTCATCTATCTATCCTTTCCTTTGTCTTTCTGTCTGTCTATATTATCTAGCTAACTATAATCTATCATCTATCTTTCATCTGTTTATCTATCATCTTTCCTTTGTCTTCTACTAAGATACTTCTAAAGATCTATCTCCAAAAACTGATTGCATTACATTTGCTCCTGCTAGCATACGTATATGTAATTCGGAGAGCCAGATGGAAAATAAATACCTTGTTAGCATGCTTTGTTTTGTTTCGCACGTCAAATAAGTCTTCTACATAGAGAGTGTACTCCTGTGGAGTAAATATAAACTGTTTTCTGGACTCTTTCTTCCTATCTGGAAGTTTCTTGGGATTTAAATCCTTGTGACTATTCCTTTTCAAATATTTTTTAGGATAGCCTCAATTTCCCATGTTAAAAATCATGATGGAAAGGTAAAAACTGGCCCATATTGCTGCTCTTACAGATGTTATTGTGTTCCCCTTCTTAATTCTATGTATAAACACTGACTAGGATGCTAGAGGAAACCCAGTTGAATAAGGAAAGGAAGAGGAGCTAGCAAATTTAGAAGATCAGGATACTCACAGCAGAACCGTTACCATTGCTGTTCCCCAGCATTTCTTCTGTCCGGCTGCTGCCTCATTCTGCCTAATGGGAGAATTGGCTGTGCCAAGTGAGTGTTGTAGTTGTTGTATAATTTGTCGCTCCCATTATTCCAAAAGTGCTGTAGTGTGTCAGAATTGGCAAGCATTGCACGCATGTTGTTTTTGCTGTTATTCCATTCTTCTTCCCACAAACAACCCAATCTGAAGCAATCCCATCTAGAAGGCAAAGACGAAAGCTGCCTGCAATAAGAGCAGATATTTTTTAAAAAAATAACAACAACAACAATATATACTTGCATGTTCTAAATAAATATTAGCTAGAAAGCTCTAAATAAATGTCAGGAAACCTAAATTCTGGAAGGCTAAAAATGTATATAATCATCAGTAACAATAAAAGGAGTTAGATAAATAAGTGATGGTAAATGCATGTCCAAATAAGAGGCAAAAGCAAAAATCAGTCCAGGATGTGTGAAGAGGTAGAAGCAGAAAACAATTGTCCATATTTACTTATTTTTGCGATTATATAGCAAATTATTTAATTTATTAATCAATAAATATGGACTTGATCGTTTGCTGCTTCCCCATTTAATTTTTACATTTCTCTGAATTTGCCTATTTCTCCATGTCTTGCAGAAATTAATACTGTTTATTTTCTTTGCCTAACTTAATGCACAGTGACATGCATATTTAACACCAGACTCGTAATTCCATGTCAATAGATATTTGGAAATTGCTATTACTTTGAAAAAGAAGTTTAATTCCCTTTCAAGTTCTTATTTTCAATGCTTATAGCAATCTAAGAACACAGTGTTGAAATGTAATATTTTCAGGACGTGTATGGCATTTTCGTCCTGAGACGCTAAGACGATATTTTCCTCTCCCCCCTCCCCCACCCATCACCTCTATTATACTTGGTGTGTGATTTTCATTTGACAGTCACATCTTCCGGCTCAGTGCCACTAGGCTCATAATATGAAAAATGATGCTCCATGTTTCAGCAGCAAATACTCTGAAGCAAATCAGAAAAATAGATTGCAAAAACAATTGAGAATGAAAAGTGAAAATAGAAAAAAAAATTGCATAGCTTCTGTCTCTTTCCTTTAGCATTTTAGGTCTTCTTCATTTTGCCAAGATCAATTAAGCTTAATTGAGATCAATAAAGGATTAAAAAAACAAAACATAGGAAAGTTGATATTCATCATATCGATACTCCAAGTCTCTGGTTGTTTTCCCCAGCGGCATATAAAAAAGGCATTTTTTTATAAGTTCCTGCAATGTCAGTGAATGTCCCTAACAGAAAAATCACACCAATAACAAAGAAATGTTCTAATAAATATTGTGTCAGAAACTGCCTCCGGTTTTGCAGTGGCTTTTATCTTTTGAAAAAGAGCTTCTATTTCACTACCACTTTCTCCAGGTGCTTCAGGATTTTCTACTATAAACCTGGACTGAATGAGAATGAATTATATAAATGTAGAAGGTGCTTTTTGGGGAACACTAGTTCAAGCTCTTATGCAAAATATCTGAAGTCATTTGCAGTTCCACAGTCTTTATTGAATTTATACCTCACCATATACAAGTGGTCCTCAACTTACATTTAGTAACTGTTCAAAGGTACAATGGCACTGAAAAAAGTGATTTATGATCGTTTTTCACACTTACATGGCAGCCTCCCCATGGTCATGTGATCAAAATTCAGACGCTTGGCAACGGACTCATTTTTATGACAGCGGTTGTGTTCCAGGGTCAAGTTAGCGACCTTCTGACAAGCAAAGTCAATGGGTAAGCCAGATTCACTTAACAACTGTGTTACTAATTAATTTAATCATTTAAGAAAGGTGGTAAGAAAAGTTGTAAAACAAGGCTAAAACTCACTTAACAAATGGTAAAGTTAGCAACATTTAGCAACAGAAATTTTGGGCTCAATTGTGGTTGTAAGTCAAGGACTTCCTGAATATATACTCAAGCTGACTATTTGGTTTTTAAGAAATGGCTGTGCCAGGGGTGAAATGCTCCCGGTTCGGACCAGATAGCCTGATCTGGTAGTGATGGCGGCGGGTGGTTCGGTGAACCGGTAGCAAAATTCCCTATGCCCCGCCCCCCATGCCCAGCTGAGCCGCGCGATCATCAGAGGCTGTTTTTTTAACTTTTAAGAGCATTTTTTCTACAACCTCTTCAGCCGAAAAAATGCTTTTAAAAGTTAAAAAAAAAACCTCTGATGATCGTATGGCTCAGCTAGGATCATCAGAGGCTCCTAAAAGCATTTTTTTCTGCAACCTCTTCGGCCGAAGAGGCTGTAGAAAAATGCTTTTAAAAGTAAAAAAAAAAAAAAAGTTGGCCACGCCCACAGAACTGGTAGTAACAAATTTTAGATTTCACCCCTGGGCTGTGCCCTTGTGTGCTGGCAAAACACACGTTACTAGAATATATTCTGAAAGAACAAGCCAGCATGCTTCTATTTAACATAATATTTTATTTGCACATAACACTTTGCATTGCCTTATAGAAAAAAGAAAACCATTTATAATGACAGAAAAAAATGCACCTTTGATTTTTTTTTTCCTGAATTCCATTACAGGTAAGTGAAAGCCCAGTATCTCAGCAATGTAAACCAAAGTCTATTGGCAGGACTGTATTTTGAAGTAAACCACACTTGTGGTGAAGTCAGAGTGCTTTAGATGTAATCGTTCTTTCACGTTTGATTTGAAGAAGAGTGATTGTGCATAGTCAATTGTAATTGCTTAGACCAATTACACAGACCAATATATTTTGGGATGGAATTGATTCGCCCTCAGCTAAGTCCCACCAAAGAAATTCCAGAAAATGGAACTGTATCTGATCCAGTAAATACATCCAGTCATCCAAATATATTTCTTGCATTTTGCCCTTTGTAAGATGTGAACTGTGTGCCATTAGTGTAAAGGCAGGAGAAAGCTAAAAGAAGACAAGGCAAGATAAAAGGAAGACCAAATATCACATAATCATCCACAGCGAAATCAGATCAGACATCTGGTCAAATTTGTTTTGCAAGTTAGCCATTGAGCTTTGTATTGGAAAGACGCATACTAAACTAGGTTGGCACTTTTTAATGAAATAGAAAATTTTATGACTAATAATTTGGTAGTTTTGTAAAACTCATTGGCTGAAGCAATAATATAGGAACAGAAAGATCAGCTAACTGGTCGGACAGTCCAGGAGTTTGTTGCTTTTCCTCTCAATTTCTCCATCAAAAAATTCCTGATGGTCAGATTTTTCAAATATACAACAGCTGAATATACAATCTTAAATTAAGTCTTAGCTTTGCATTTGGAATTAAAAATCTACCTTAGAAAGTCATGCTTCAAGCTACTGTATTTCCCTCACCTTTTGACATTTAAGCACGCACAAAAGTGCATACAGAATTATTATTCTCAGGCAGATGCTGCATCTGATGCATTGTAGGCAGAGTGCTTAGAATTTGTACTCATTTGGCCAGAGAGTCTCTCTTAGAATTCCATTGATCGATGGACAAGGAATACTAGGCTTTAGCTGCACTGGATGCTGTGAATATTGAGTAGGCAGCCTCTTTTTAATGCAGATGGTGTGATGGAGTACCCATTAGAGGAAGTGGAAAGACTCACTGTGCCTCCCCTTATCATTGCATAGCTCTCCTCTTCTATTTTAGTGAGCAGATAAGTACTCAGAGCCCTCCTGCTCGCACGGCTGCAATTGGCCAGCTGCCACATTCTGACTCTTAGAGAGTTCAGGCAGTGCTGTACACTGAGTTTGGTGTTTTATACTGTACCTTTCATGCATAACAAATGTCATGGCACAGCCTAGTTCCCAGACAATTCCAGATTCAGACATCCAGATGTGAAGCTAGAAGGAAGGTCCATTATCCCCCCTGTGCTTGGGGAATCTTTCCATAGGGCATGCATGAAGTAGGCCTCGCTTTTAAGAGTTAAGGAAACCGATGTTCCTTTCATGTCTTTGGGATGCAAAATAAAAAAATTAAGTATTTTAGTCTTACGTGACACACTTCACACTTCTTCAGTAAAGTAAAAATTACATTGGGACCAAACTGTTAAACTGAACACTTGCACAGTTTAATTGTAAATTAAAACTGGCACATTTAACTCATTCGAGTAAAAACATGGTATATTTACCCATCTGTGAGAACTTACTACTATATGAAAATGTTAGCACTGTTTGTGTTGGTTTGCAAAGAAGAAGTGTTATGTTTATGTTTATGTTTATTTGATTTTTATACCGCCCTTCTCTTTCCGGACTCAGGGCAGTGAACAGCCAACTAAAAACACTATATATAAAAGTTAAAATAATTTTAAAATAATTTATAAAATTTGACTCTTAATTTAAAACATTTCAATTTAAAATCAGTATCAAACTTTAAAACCGACATGGAGTCAGGCCAGCCCAGCTAACTGAAAAAAGTAAGTTTTAAGGGCCTGACGAAAAGTCCGGAGGTCTGGGATCACTTGTATCTCTGGGGGTAGATTGTTCCAGAGGGTGGGCACCACCACAGAGAAGGCTCTCCCCTTGGGGGTCGCCAGCCGACATTGTCTGGCTGACGGCACCCTGAGGAGGCCCTCTCTGTGGGAGCGAACTGGCTGGTGGGAGGCAATTGGTGACAGAAGGTGGTCCCGTAAGTACCCTGGCCCTAAGCCATGGAGCGCTTTAAAGGTGGTTACCAACACCTTGAAGTGCACCCGAAAGTCCACTGGAAGCCAATGCAGCTCATGCAGGAGAGGTGTCACATGGGAGCGCCCTGTCGCTCCCATAATCCCCTGCGCGACCACATTCTGCACCAGTTGGAGCCTCCGGGTGCACCCCAAGGGGAGCCCCATGTAGAGAGTGTTACAATAGTCCAGATGAGAAGTGACGAGTGCTTGAGTGACCATGCGTAGGGAGTCCCGATCTAGAAAGGGGCACAACTGGCGTATCAGGCGAACCTGATAGAAAGCCCCCCTGGCCATGGCCGTTGTATGCTCTTCTAAAGACAGCCGTGAGTCCAGGAGGATGCCCAAGTTGTGAGCCCTTTCCATGGGGGCCAGTGATTTGCCCCCAATTACCAGTTATGGCACCAGCTGGCTATACCGGGACGCCGGCAGCCACAGCCACTCAGTCTTGGACGGGTTGAGTTGAAGCCTGTTTCTCCCCATCCAGTCCCACACGGCCTCCAGGCACTGGGACATCACTTCCAAGGCATCGTTGGGATGGTCTGGGGTGGAGATGTACAGCTGGGTGTCATCAGCGTACTGATGGAACGCCACCCCAAAACCACAGCTGATCTCACCCAGCAGCTTCACATAAATGTTGAACAGGAGGGGCGAGAGGACCGACCCTTGTGGCACCCCACAAACAAGGTGCCTCGGGGTCAACCGCTGCCCCCCTGTCAACACAGAATGCGACCGGTCGGAGAAATAGGAGAACCACCGCAAAATGGTGCCCCCACCACTAGTCCCTCCAACCGGCGCAACATGATATCATAGTCGATGGTATCAAAAGCCGCTGAGAGATCTAACAGGACCAGGATAGAGGAATAACCCCTACCCCGAGCCCTCCAGAGATCATCCACCAACGCGACAATGCCGTTTCCGTGCTGTACCTAGGCCTGAAACTGGACTGGAGCGGATCTAAATAGACAGCTTCATCCAGGTACTGGGGAAGCTGCCGCGCCACCACACTCTCAACAACCTTCACAATAAAACGAAGGTTGGAGACTGGACAATAGTTAGCCAAAACAGCCGGATCCAGAGAAGGCTTCTTAAGGAGGGGCCTCACCACCGCCTCTTTCAAGGCGGCCGGTACGACACCCTCACTCAAAGAAGTATTAATAATCCCCTGGAGCCAGCCTCGTGTAACCTCCTGGGAAGCCAGCACCAGCCAGGAGGGACACCGGTCCAATAAACATGTGGTCGCGTTCAGCTATCCCTAGATCCTGTCCACGTTCTCAAGAGCCACAGGATCAAACTCCTCCCAGATAACACTCTCAAGACCTGCCTCAGTCATCTCATCTGAACTAATCCAGTCAGCGGCCAAGTCTTCCTGAATCTGAGTGATTTTATCATACAGATACTGTACAAAATCCTCAGCTCGGCCCTTCAAGGGGTCATCCTGCGCTCCCAGATGGAGAAGGGAGCAGGTCACCCTAAACAGGGCGGCTGGGCGGTTATCTGATGACGCGATAAGAGCAGAAAAATAGCTAGATTTCGCCGGTTTTATCACCACTAGGTAGGTCTTAATATGAGACCATACCAGTGTCAGGTCAGATTCAGATCGACTGGCCCTCCAACCGCTCTCTAGGCATCTTTCCCGGCGCTTCATCTCCCTCAGCTCCTCGGAAAACCAAGGATCTAAGTGAGTTCGGTGCCAGGTCAGAGACTGCAAAGGCACGACACGGTCCAAAGCCCTGGCGGCCGCACTATTCCAGGCAGCCACCAGGTCTTCAGCCGCGTTGTGAGCCAGAATCTCGGGAAATGGCCCAAGCTCCATCTGGAACCTATCACGATCCATCAGGCGCCTGGGGCGGAACCACCTGGTTGGTTCCGCCTCCCTGCGATGGGGTGCAGCGGTCAGAAAGTCAAGTCGAAGGCGTGAGTGGTCAGACCATGACAAAGGTTCAATACCTATATCTCCTATATCAATTTTAAATTCCAAAAAAATTCCAAAAAAAACCAAAACGTTGTGGGAAGAAATGTTTGTCAAACTGAGTTTTGAACTTTTTTTGGGGGGGGAGCAAAAGTTTGCTATTAAGGGTGAGAGTTCACATCTGACCTCTAGGTAAGATATTGGAAGCCACATTCTTCAAAGTCCTGGGTAGATGGACAAAGTCCATGGATCCCCAGCAGAGTTTTTCAAATTGTGGCCTGCAGAAGCCAACTTGATGGAGTTCTATGCGAAATTAAGGGGGAAAGCACCAAACATACTGAAGATAAATCTTCTGTCACTATAGCTTTGTTTTTTGATCTGGAGTTGCTTCTAAAAAATTAAATAACTGGTTCCACAGCCTGAAAAAAGTTTGAAATTGGCTAGAGACTGTCAGAAACTTTAGCCTGATTGAGGACAATCCTAATTACTGTTTACTGGATTATTTATTTATTGGTTCGATTTATATGCCACCCTTCTCCAGAGACTCAGGGCGGCTTACAATGCATTAAGCAATAGCCTTCATACTTTTGTATATACCTGCTTAGTAGGGCTTTTGGGCACCCCAAGCGGTGTTCTTTTTTTAATACAAAGTCAGCTTATTGCCCCCACAATCCGGGTCCTCATTTTACCTACCTTGGAAGGATGGAAGGCTGAGTCAACCTTGAGCCTGGTGAGATTTGAACTCGCAGTAATTGCAGGCAGATGGCAGCTAAGTGCTACTTAACAGCACTTTAGTCTGGTGCACCACCAAGGCTCCTGAAAGAAGGGGTCTATCAATGATGTTTCAAAGCACCCCATCCTGTTCCTATGCACAATCTCACTAGATGTGGATGGAGCATCATCAAAATCTCATTAGGTCTGATCATTTTGAAAGGGTATTTTTATTTCAAAAAATGAATTATTTTTGAAAATTGATTTTTGCAATTTAAATGCCACTCAGTTCCCAAATTAGCTCTCACTGACTCTAAGGGGGAAAACCATCACCCCAAATTCCTAAGCAACAATTACCTATAATAAGAGGTGGGAAACTATGGCTCTTTATGACTTATTGACTTCAACTCCATTAGTTGAAATCCACAAGTCATAAAAGGGACATAGTTCCCCACCCCTGACCTACAACAAGGACTATGCATACCATACCATTAATCTCCACAGGCTTTTCAGTAAAACCAAGAGCAAGAGCTCTTAGTACCTTGCTGGAATCCCAACAATGTGAAGAAGGAAACATGAATTTACCAAACCCTGATTTATGTAACCTCAAAATCATTAATAATTCAATGCTCTGGATAAAGGAAAATATTGTGGGCTCCAACTTCCAAAATGTTTGGCCACTATGACCTTTGCTCCTGCTGTATTAAAATAATAGTAGTTTTGTCCAATACTTTTGAATGGGAACAAATTGGTAAAAGCCATATACAATAATCCAAAATTCCACCATTTGCAATATCATAAATTATCTAATCTGTTATCTAATCTGAGGGTTCTGATTTAAGAATCTCATAAAAGCATAGAATAAGCATGTATTAATAATTCAAACCATAGTTTATTTTCTTAGAATGAGGGAACTCCTAATTTAGCTTGTGTACAGAAAACTCTCCTTTCCATTTTTTCCCCCTTCCAGGCACCAAGGTTAGGCTGAGAGATAATGTCTGGCCCAAAGTGACATTGTGAACTTCCTTTTACTTATTCATTGCAAGGTTTTATATACTGCCCATTTCCCCTGAACTCAAGTCAGCTTAGAAAAAATAAAAAGGTAGAAGAAGCAATCTTTGGCAATCCATTTAAAAGATCAATCCATTTGATCTTGAATGTGCAGCAGCACAGCTACATCTTCAACTATTTACAAAAGGCAGGGAAGTTTTGGGCATTCTTTATCTAAGCAGACAAGTATTCTCCAATATGGGAGAAGATATAGAGAAGGCATAGCATCAAAGCCCACTTCCTAAACTTTACATGAAGTGCAGTAATCTCTCCCTGCAAAAATGCAAAGCATATGCTAAGGTCAAATATGATCAAATGCAGACTTGGATCTGGATTTTTCTGGCCCTAGTCCAGCATGCTAACCACTAAAGTATAGTAGCTCTAAGATAAACCACTAAAGTAAAGTCTGAAAGAGGAAGGCAGAATTGTATAGAGGATGTTAATTCCTATTTCAGCACAATATTTACAGAGTAGGTGACCCAGAGTTAATAGTATCACTGTAGCATCTAGCTATAGATATTAGCCACTGCGTACATTCTAAATGCTAGCTGTCTCAATATTGCAGCTACTCATTATTTCCAGCAACTTGTAAAATAAACAATTACCATTTTTTTAAAAAAAAGTAAATCGTTCCATTTATTTTAATAACATTGACCGATAGTGCTCTGCCCTAGACTTCATGCTACTGCCTTCTCCTTTAAAATACTGACTACATTTTTAGGAGAAAAAAATTAAGCCACTATAAACCTGAGCAGCTTGCATCAGTATATTAGCTCTTTGAGAATTAATATGAAAAAGGTCATATAATGTTTTATTTTAAATATAAAAACATATTACACACAGCAACATTTTAATTTGTGCTGATCTTTCGGTCTAGATTTTTTTTTTAAATCCATCCACTTAGGGAATTGTTTTATTGTTGAGAAAATACAGTTAGAAAATATGAGTTTTTCATATTCCTTGCAATTTTATAAGATGGTCTAAAATATCCTTTGCACTGATTGGAACCATAAAGCCCCTTATGAATAAAAATTTATATATGCCAATCAAAAATTACTGATTTTTGTTGTAATGAAAACTTAACTCTTAATATATGCTTTGACAATACAAAGTTCAGTTTCATGCAGAACATATTTTTTCCAGTGCAGTACTAATTACAGAAGGATGGAATCAAGTTGTCCAACTAAGGGACAAGCAAACTATATTTGTCATGGCACTACTTTCACCTCCCCTGAACTACAGACAGCCCTGACTCTCTTGACCTTTCAGAAGACTTTAAAAAGCCAGTTGTTGTCTGTTTTTCTAAATAATTTTAAATCAATGAGTTCTCCAAAACTTTGTTGAGATATCCATCAATTACCAACTATTTCTGCCAAATTTCCAAGACATTTCACAACCCAGCTATATGAAATACAATTGAATGCATTTTTATAGTCTACCCAAGCCATAAAACAAATTTGATCTTTTTTCCAAATACTTTAAAACCAATTTGTCAATCAATAACTGGTCCTTTGTTGTTTTCAAATTTTTGCAGTAGACTTTTATTAGTTTATTCCACATTTTTATATATAACTTAAGATTGTGAACATTACTAATACTCCTACCTCTTTTTTCCTCCACAACTATCCTGTTGAACTGAGAGAGAATGACTGGCTCCAGATTACACAGCCTTTGTGAGTCCTCCTAAACTTATGGCTCCTGCTTAAAGAGCAGGTGGCAGCTCAGGTAGGAAGTTCTTCTCACAGCTCCATCTTGTGCATCAGCCATGACCCATCCTGGAACATTGATACCTAAATCACTTCTTAACTGGACTAGAGCTATATTTGAAGAGCCTTTAGAAGCAACAGCTGGTCCAGAATGCATCACTTTTTCAAGAGCTGAACTGATTGCCAGTGGGCTTCCAGGTGCAATTCATCATACTGGTTGCCATCCTTAAAGCTCTTCATGGCTGAGAACCTGCAACTCCCAGCATTATCTACTTATCCAATAAGTTCTGGTTCAATGTGCTTCCCACATATCCCTTCATTCAGAAAATACTATCTTCAGATATCATAGAAGTGAGGTTTCTCCAAGGCTTCCCCTTCTATATAATATCATTCCCACCATGAAACAAGCTTGCTAAGGTTCAGCTTGCTAAGGTTCAGAAAGGGCATTAAACTGTGGTTATTTCACTGTAACCTGAGAGTTAGAATGTATTGGTGGTAATGGTCCCTTAAAAGTGAAATTTCTTAGTTTGACTTAGAAATGTTTCTATTATTTATATGCAATACCTATTGATACTATACTTTTATTATTGTAGTAGAGTGTATGTGTTTTATCTTGTATGCAAATGTTGGAATATACAGCATTCAGAGTCATTTGTGACTAGAATGACCTCTAAGCCCAGTAAAAGAAACAAATTAATATAGATTGTACTATTCTAAAGTTGAACAATACCTTGAACCTAATTTTTAATGCAATAGACATGTTACTTTTCAAGAAGGATACTATTAGTTTCTGATAGTAGCACTATCCTTGCAATTATTTATACCTTCGACCGTTCTTGGAAATTTCACTAGATTAGCTTTTTCTGGTTTAAATAGTGATTTTTACTGCAGTCCCCATTCATATCATATGAGATGTGCTTTAAATGTATACATCTTTATTATTCTCCACAATTTTGACACATCATAATCTTCCACAGCTGGTAGTATTACTAAAAACAACCAGGATGAGTTAGCACATAAATGCTATATTATGCACGACAGTGACTTGAACATCTGAATGTGTTAATTGCTACCATTAATCATCCTATGGTAACCACAAATGACTATAACTTCTAATTGCCCCAAGCTAAGAGCTGCTTGGAGAAAAAAATAACTGATGCAATTATTACCCAGAAAAATTACAAAACTGATAATGGAGTCAACAATACTGAGAAGTGACCAGGTAATATCATTCTATACTATATTTTTGCATTTCTACAACAGACCAACTCTAACGTGTTCCAGGGAAAAAGGTAGCTGAGTGCATAAATATGTTGAAAGAAAACCAACCTACAATATGCTTATTATGTTTGTCACTTGTTGTGTAGAGAGGTAAGGAAAATAGTCTTGATGGTAATATGTAAAAATATTACATAGGCAGAAGAGGCTCAAACATTTTTAAGTCCAGAACAAGAAGATAGTATTTGGAAGATGCTTAGGCAGATGTCTCCCTCAATGTATTGGAATATGAGAAATGAGAAGAGATACAATCTCAGTAAAAGTGGTTTCAGCCTTCTAATGATTGATTTCCTGGTTTGGTCTAGCTAGTGAAGCTGACACTTGTTTTCTGCAAGCACCTCAATATATCAAGTCCTAACTATGTTAAGAAAATCGCCTGCGATGTATGGATATTCTTGCAAACAATTCATACACAAATGCATTTATTAGGAGAAGTGAAAATAGACAGACACACACACACACACCAATTCTGTTTGGGCAAGGAACATACAAAAACTAACGTAGAAATAGGATGGAATGAAATTAAGATGGGAAAAGATGAAAATTTGAGCTGAATCAAACTTGACAGATTCAGCCATCCTTACCTAAGATGTTAGTGACTGTCTGCATCTGTTCATATATCCAACTGCATGAACTGTTTTACCTCACCGTGACAGCCCTAACAGCTTGAAAGAAAAGTAAGCCATCTTGGAAACCATATGGCAGGAAGCTGGTAATGGGGAATGGAGGTACCTGCTACAAATCTTCCCCAACTAGCCAAGTTTCTGTTCAGCTGTATGTTGGATTGTATTAAATAGAAGCCCACCGTAACCCATTCTTCGAGGGGCTTAGCCATGTGTTTCCTTTACCAATGGCTGTCTAAATGGTTGCTTTTAAAAAAAAAAAGACGAGATATATATGTCGCATTCAAAGGTGTTCTGAAACTTATCTCTATTTCTCTTGAAGAAATCAAATGGATTTCTTGACTTAATGTCAAGTATGCTTCCTTCAAAATCCAGGAAAGAAAGAACCAGACTCCATTGTTATGAAGAACTGTACTTTTACTGGTAAAGAACTGAATGCAACCATATCAAAGCTGAAACTAATTACTATATGTGCGAAATCTGTATAAACAAATCATCCCCTCCAACTGTCCATCGTAAATCACCCAATCCACAGGTCTTCTAGGGGTCAGGTGGAAGCACGTCTGGCTGCGTCATCAATCAGGAATGTCACGACGGTTGGCCGATAACAGTAGTTTCGTTTTCCCCTTCTAAGCAGACTTTCATCTAGTAAGGTTTCATTTTCCCCCCATACCTCCTCCCCCTTTCTATGGCAGCCAAGCAGTAAGGCGGAGGCTGACAGTAACTTATAAAGTAGGAGCCTTGGTGGAGCAGCAGACTAAAGCACTGTTAAATAGCACTTAGCTGCCAGCTGCCTGCAATTACTGCGAGTTCAAATCTCACCAGGCTCAAGGTTGACTCAGCCTTCCATCCTTCCAAGGTAGGTAAAATGAGGACCCGGATTGTGGGGGCAATAAACTGACTTTGTATAAAAAAGAACACCACTTGGGGGGGGAGCAAAAGCCCTACTAAGCAGGTATATACAAAAGTATGAAGGCTATTGCTTAACGCATTGTAAGCCGCCCTGAGTCTCCGGAGAAGGGCGGCATATAAATCAAACCAATAAATAAAATAAATAAATCAAACCAATAAAGTGGCATTAGGATAATTCTTTCCTTCATTTTCTTTTTAATACTTCTTTCCACGTTTTGCACTGATTATCAGGACAATTTTTCCCCATCTTTTTTTGCCCAACAGACATGATCAAGAATCTGCGCTTGCTGAAACATTTTGAGAATGAGCAGTTACAAAGAAATAATGAGAGCTTGTTTGATGTAATGGTTAAGGCATTAGGCTGGCAACTGGGAGACTGTGAATTCTAGTGCCTCCATAGGCACAAAGCCAACTGAGTAATCTTGAGCCAGATCTCAGTCCTAGGAGGCAGTGGCAAACCACTTCTGAAAATCTTTCCAAGAAAACCAGAGGGTTTTGCTCAGGCAAATGTTAAGGAACATTTAAATGATTTATGATGTAGGGTGTATACAGGGAGGAAATTACTGCTTTCCACTTTTCTTAAATTAATCAGTCCCCCCAGTGACATGCAACGATGCAAAGTTTTGTTGCATTTGAGACTCCTACTCAATGGGTTACGATACAGAGGATAGATTCATATTTATTTATTCGGCTTATATGGCACCCTATCTCACAATGGACTCAGGGCGGCTCACAATAATAAAAACAAGCCACAATATAAAATAAAGTCTAAAAATTTAAAAGATTTAAAATTAACCCTTAAAACCCCATTATCAGTCCAGGTCAAGCAATGAAATAACATAATATATTGAGCAATGACTGCCTTCAGGACAAGCAAACTTCTTCACATTAATATTTTTAACTTTTGATAAAATAATTTTAATCATGGTGTATCTTAATAGTCCACTTTCACTGTTTTTTATCCTTTTGTTTAATTGTCTATTGTTTTATTATTAGACTGTTTTAAGTTTTTCTTCTATGGAACATTCTCAGATCATCTGGACACAAGTAGAGTGTTCAAACAATTGATCTCAATCTTAGCTTGACTTAGGTTCAATGGATTAGGCAAACTCATTTTGCTCATTTAATTATAAATGTGTTAATTCAAGGATCAGTAAGTATGGAAAAATTTCAGTACCTATCAACACAAAGTGGGAAAATATAGAAAGCTGAACCCTGCCCAAATTGTTTCTATGCCTAATGTTTATTAATTACTATTGAAAATGCCTTTCTACAGGAGTCTTCAACAAGGGTTATCTTTAGAATGATTTCCATATTCCTGGATGAAGAAAGTGGGACTGCTTCCTAAGTCAATTGATCAATTGACCCTATGTTGTCAGACTGTGTAGCCAACTGGGGTACATCATGTCATATAACTGCATTAACCAAAGTCTGAGATGCATGTGTTTCCTTTTGCAGACGTATGTTTTACAGAGTTGCTAAACAGAGCAATTCTTGCTGTGAATATTTACTGAATTTTAAGTTAATTTTAATTTAGTGATCGAGCTAAATGGATCGTATGCGATGGTGTCTATCTATTGTTGGAATTATGTATTTATATTTCATATTTTGAAACTGCCCATCTCCCTCAGAGATGGAATTATATCCATTCCAAGTCAATATAAAACTTTTCCTGGTTCAACCTTGTTTTGTAAAATCACTGGCTCTTTTTTAGTGATTATGTCAGTATTGTTTATTGCATATTGATTGTTGGAAGCCACCTAACAGGTTTTAAACTCTTAAAGACAACTCACAATTATTTTCTGGCAATAAATAATTACAGTTTACAAAACTCTTGTTTTGATCATAGTGATTTCTCTTGTCTTCCCCCCCCCCTCTGTTTACCTTGCACAAATTCCTAGTAAATTCCTTGCTATCGCTTCTATAGCATGGAGCTTTTGCTCATTGTTACCAAGAAAGAAACATTTTGGCCTCAATCCATAGAGGGAAGTGAGGATTTTGCTATTCAGTGATTCACAGCACACTCATCAACTCTTATGACTGTCGGGCAATGAATTATTTGTAGGTTACATGGGGACAGCAAGATCAAGACAAGGCTGCAGGTATAGTCAAGAAAAATAATGTACAAACCAAATGGAAATATACCTTTGGGGTATTTTTTTTCCCCTTCTCTTTTACATATTCGGTAACTAATTCAAGAGGAAACCTATAAAATGAGAGACACGGAACACTACTTGCCAGTTTCAGCCGTTGGCTACTCTCTAATGGCTTTCCGTTATGGACTAAAATTAAACAGTTACAAAGATGTGATCATTTCATGGGCAACTGCCCAGGAACCTGCAACACAAAACTTTTTTGAGATAATGTCTTCTGAATACAAATGAGTGTCATCTCAATTTAGCTTCCAGACAGAAAAGGAGAGAAGAAGAAAAAAGGAGAATGTGAAATATTGCAATAGTCAGCAGTAGCAGAAAAAGATCACAATCCATTTGCATCTCAGAAATACAACGACTTATAGTGAAAAACAAGTACTGTAACTCCATCTAGAAATGTACATAGATATAAATAATGGAATACTGTTGATCCATTTTACCGGATGGTCTGTCATTTCTAATGTAAGACGAAGTCTACAGTATTACTGGCCAAAATCCCTTGAGTTCTAAGATCATTGTGAGAGGCATACTAATTAATCACAACTTCCTATTCATCTTTTTTTCCCCACAATATAAAATGCTGCCAAGGTCCATCAGCAGATTTTAGTCCTCTTTGAGTTTCTGGTCATGTCTTCCCTATCACACGAGGAAGGTGGGTAATTCACTGGCACATTTGCTTCTGTTCCTTTGCACCATGGACCTAGTGAGCATCTGCAGTGTGACACCTGATTAATGTGTAATCATGCAGGAAGAGACACACATGAGGCAGAAACCCTGATGCTGCAGAAATTTTGATTTTGTACAAAGAAGGCAGCTGGATTGGGCTACCAGGTTATTGACATGCATTAATTGGATATAAAACATATAAGATTCTTGTAAGGAGGATTTTGTGAATTTTTATATGTCTATTTTTGTAGCACAGGTACCAGAAATATATGGTGTGTCATATAACAAAGGCTCAAGTTCATTTCCAAAATAATGAACTCTGTTAAACATGAAAAATTTTAAAAATGTATTGTGAATTAAGACAAGCACAATCACACTGAGTATGCTTTGATTCTCAACAGATATCTATACAGTCACGGTGTCCACAGGAAAGATCCAAAATCTGAAAGATGGCAGGGACAGCACAGTTGATGGTCTGTCCTTTTCAACATATATAGTGACGTATGGGTAATGTTGAAGCATTTATAAAAAGATGGGGGGAGCATAGATCACTACACCATACCCTCCATTTTACAGAATTTGATCCCACCCAGCCCTACAGACACCACTGTTTATAGAAGTATATTATTCTTCACTACATCTGTTAACAGTATAACCCCATGGGTCTTTAGTAGAAATATTGTTCCCAATATCTCTTAGCAATAGCCAATGGCTCTGATTGCTGGAGGTTAACACATATAGTAGGTGTGTCAAACTCGTGCCATCATGGTGGCATCACGTGATGTATGGGGACTTTTTTCCCCTTTGCTAAACCAGGTGGGGGCAGGGGCAGCACATGATGCATCAGGGCTATGGGCCATGAGTTTGACACCCCTGAAATATAGGATGCCCTTACCAATGGGCACATTTGTTGAGCCCCAGAATTGTAAGAGAGTTTTGAATTTTAAAACAATTACATTCTTTTTACTTTAAACTAAAAAAGTAATATTTCATGAGAACTGATATATATCTGTAATATGCAATGCCCTTGTGGTTCATGAACAGATTGACATCTCTTTTTAAAAATACTTTCCTGCTGTTTCAGAACTTGCAAGGATGTAGGTTCAATTCACCAAACTCAACACTCTTAAGTCCCCTTTTAATTCCCATGTATCACTTATGTATATATATCACTTATATATAAGCTTGGTGTCTTGAAGTCCAAGGTATATGTTTGATTATACTTAGTTTTATTTCCTATAATATCAAAAATTCCAGCATTACACACTGATTTCCCTCAGTTTCCACTACTTCTACTTTGCCCTCAAAATTTTTCCTGTTAGTTAGGATCAAGTATAGGAAAGCTGATTCCCTTATGCTTTTCCCTCTACCCTCCAAACAGAAAAGTGGCAGAAACACAGGTGAGTAATCTCCTGTGGTGGTGGGGGGGGAATGGGGGGGGGATATATTTATCTCTCTCATCACTACTACTTCACTAATATCCAAAAGAGTTGGGTAGTTCTATTAGCAAACTCTAGTTTGTTTTTAGAAATTCTCATGCACATATTCTCCTTAGCTAAGTGACCAGTAGGATATATAAAGAAAGATACTCCTTCCTTTCTTCCTTCTGCTTACTCTAAGAATGTCACCAAGTTCATTCCTTTGGCAGATGTCGACATTTTCAGAATATCTCTTCTCTTTCTGTTTCTTCTGTTCTTCTTCTTCACAACTTGTATCCTTCTGTTGTATATTCCAGTCATGAGAATCACCTCATCAAGTCTCTATTTTTCTGTTAAATCACATTTCCTTTCCTGCACTAGAAGTTCAAACTCATCTTGCTTATTTCCCATATTCTGAGATGGTTATGACCTTTACGAGACAAAGTTCTAGTTTTTCATTAGGTGGTGTAATAGGTCCTACTTTAGTTATTCTCTCATTTTTTTTTCTTAACGTGTGCAAGTCCTTATCTGAAATTCTAACCTGGATTTCCAGCACTCCTTCCATCTACCCCCCAGGATTCAGATTAAAGCTTTCTGAAGCAAATTTGCTATGCTTTGGCCAAATATATCCTTTTCTGTCTTTGTGAGATGTAATTTAACTTATGCCAGCTGTCCATTGTCCAGGTAATGAATGAAAACTACTTCTTATTCAATATGATGAATAAGAATTTGCTTTTAAATTTTCTTTCAAAGTAAAAGAGGATGAAGAGTGCTAGGTAGAGAGTAAGGTTCCTGTTTACTTATAAGATGGTATGTCATTTTATTAGGCAATCATTAGCAATTGTTAATAGTTAAAATTATTAATAATCGTTAATATGGAATAGGAAGATACATCCAAGTTTTTTACTTTCTGACCTAGAAATCTATGTACTATATTAAAGCTGGGACTCCCTATATCAAATACCAGAAAGTTCAGTATTCTGTATCACTTCTGTATGATTTCCCATTCATCTTCATTTAAAAACAGTTTATACCAGGGTTGGGTTCTACTTACCTTTACTACTGGTTCGCATTGCACCCGCACGCACTCTTCTGCACATGTGCAGATCGCTTATGATGACGTCTGGGTCAGTGGACGGAGCCTCCCACCAGTTTTACTTCTGGTTTTTGCAAACCGGTCCAAAGCAGGGGCAACCCACCACTGGTTTATACCTTCCCAGGTAAAGAGAAAGCATTGGAAATGTAAAATAATTGTTCTATGCATTTCTGTAGGAACAAATAAGGCTCTTGTTCTTAAAAAAACCTGTGGTAGGAGGTAAGCCACGAGTAGAGTCCACATTATTAGCTAAGAGATTGTATAGAATCAGAAAGCTAGAAAATGAGGCTTTGTTTATTTTTCATAATGTTGTGAAAATTCAGCTGACGTTTTGATAAAATAAAGCCCCACTTTTCAGGAAAAAAAGAAAACGTTATATGTACCTTCCAGAATAGATATTTGGCAGACACTGAAATGGACACTGAAGGTCACTGTTGCTGTTTGATTAATTATATCAGGTGATTTAGCATTATCTTTTAATATATAGTCTTCAAATGATACAGTGGTAAATGCATTGCTTTTGTTAGTCCATGTTTGTTACAACATGGACTAACAAAAGAATGAATGTGATAACTTACTTAGACATCTGAAAAAAATATTTCATGCTCAGACGCCAGAATTATAGTTAGTTCTCAACTTATAACTCGGTTTAACAACCATTCAAAATTATGATGAACTTAAAGAAATAACTTAGGATCCATCTTCAAAGTTATGACAGTCTCAGTACTCCAGTAGGGTCACTTCATTGCATTTTGGATGCTTGGCAACGATCTTGCATTTACAACTGGTTGCAGCATCCCACAGTCATGTGACTGCATTTTGTGACACATACGACCATGTGGTTTGCTTAATGAACATGCTCACTTGCTTAATGACCATTTTAAAACAGTCATTAAAATTGAGTCCAGTAATCTGGTGCCTCAGAATATCTCTGCAAAGAGTTACAACCAAAATTCCAGTCATAACTGTAGTTGTAAGTCATGGACTAGCTGTATATATTTAATTAATTATATACCTTACATGCTATAAATTGGAAATCTTTTTATCAAACAACAATAAAAACATTTAAATAACACAAAACTATAACAAACAACGTCTATGGAGATTCTCAGTCATCCAGGTCATAGTTGTCCCAAAGGCCTTGAAGACGTTTTACTTTTCATCCAAGAAGCTTCTTGGATAAGAAGAGAAACATCTTCAAGGAAAAACAAAGTCCATTTGCCTTTTGAAAAAGCATCTTTGGGATATAATAAACAACATTTTTAACTTTGTTATATGCCATCCACAGTCACTTGTTTTGTGAGATAGGCAGCTACATAAATTTGAAAAATAAATAAAATAAAAGGACATGATTTGTTCATGGCAAAGGATTGATACTAACATACTCCAAGCCCAAATCACAATATTTCCCCAAAGACAAAAAACAGATCTAGATTGTGACCCCCATGAGATTTGGCTCTTAATAAATTGGAACAGACCCATGGTTGCCATGGTGCCTATGAACTTTCAAGCCCCTTTGACTGTGGGTCCAAAGAAGGCAGGTTGAAATACCTCAGGACCATAAGCCTGGGGAATTCTACTCTCAACTCAGGCACTGAGTAGAGAAGCTCAGGGAGGAATACTGCTACACTGCAGGGAGGAAGGTCAGTAAGAAACAGCTCCAAATGTTCCTTAAAGTCCAATCTCAGAAAGAGTCTTGCATCTGGCTATGTGTGGGCAGGGGTGAAATTCACTTACTTCCCCTACTAGTTTGCAAATATGTGTGCGCCACATGCACAGAGGCTTAAATCGCCACAAATAAGTGATGTCATGACGTCCGCGCGGGGGAGAGCCTCCCGCAGTCGCCACTACTGGTTCTCCCGAGCAGGATAGAACCGGCTGAATTTCACCCCTGTGTGGAGCAGCACCATTAGGGCTACCGGAGACCCAAATAACAATAGCCACATCCCCATCTCTGTCCAGAGTCACAGCTGATGCCACATACAAAATGATGAAGGGCACATTTCCAAGGGGTGAACTCCTCCCTCCTTGGCATTCCACAAAGTTTCAGTTATGCAAACCAGCCCAGCATTGCATTTACAATCAAACCCTAGACGTGGTAAGGTTTATTGCAGTCTGACGTGGCATTAAATAGCAGCTATTGCTGTCCAGGGATACTGGAGGTCCAGAAGCCAGTTTTTGGGCTTAAGAGAGAAGGCCAAAACACTGAATCAATTTAAAACACTGAGGCTATTTTGCCTGAGAGCATTCATTTATTCTGTCTTTCATTCAATTTTTAAGAGTGCCTATTTCACATTGTGACTGTGCGCAACTCACAGAATTAAAATAATCATGGCTCCTCCAGGCCAGATATAAATAAATAACCCAAAATTAACCACAAGAAAAATCATTAAGACAAATTAAAACAATTAAAAACAATTAATCATTAAGCAATCCTAGTTTTATGTTAACAAGTCACTGCCAGACATATAGATTAGCCTGTGTATTTGAAGAAGAGATAGACTTTACACTACAGCCTCTCTGAACCTTCTCTTTTATGGAAGGAAAAAAGGCCTATGGAAATTCTTCACCCATAAAGTCCAAAATAAATGGGACAAGCTAGCTTTATAGGTGATGTTGCATACTTGACCACAGATCGCTCAGCCTTAAACTACTTCTCTAAATTCAAGGACAATATCTATCCGATATAGGTATAACATGCACTTGTAAAATCAACATGCCTTATTGCTTTCACTGCCCTGAACACAATTACATTCAAGAATTGACAGGCTTTAGGAGGAAAATCACTTATATTGTATTTAAATAAATGTTGTAAATGTGTTTTCATGAGTGGCTTCATTAGAAGTATATATCAACCAGTAAGGCTACCAGAAATCCAAATAACAACAGCCACATCCACATCTCTGCCCAGAGTCACAGCTGATGCCACATACAAAACAACGAAAGGCACATTTGAAGGACACATTTCCAAGAGGGGAACTCCTTCCTCCTCAGCATTCAACAAAGTTTAAGTGATACAAGCCAGGCCAGGGCTGAAATTGGCCCTGAAATAATGTTTTCAACATCTCCAGAAAGCCATTCACTCTTCAGATAGGACTTACTAGCCTACAGAATAACAGGAAGGAAGGAAGGAAGGAAGGAAGGAAGGAAGGAAGGAAGGAAGGGAGGAAGGGAGGAAGGAAGGAAGGATTATTAGTGTAGGAAAGTCCAGTCATCCAATTTCAATTGCTTGTGTGTTGACAAGAGGTACACCACAAAGTAGCTCTGTCTCTGAAGATGCCAGCCACAGCTGCTGATGAAACGTCAGAACAAAATAAAAATAACACCAGGACCATTTGGCCTGAAAATAATCATGTTCCTTCAGTTCCAAAAGTTTTATCCTGACATAACAAACTCAAGTAATTACCTGAAGCTTAAGTAAGTTCCATCAACCAGCTTGCCTTCAGAAGTTGTGGGAGCTTCATCACTGGAGGCTTTCAAGAAGAGACTGGACTGCCATTTGTCAGAAATGGTGTAGAGTCTCCTCCTTGGGTGGGGGGTTGGACTAGAAGACCTACAAGAGCCCAACTCTGTTAATCTGTTACAGTTATACACTTCATTAAACTAGTTAACAGTTTTATTAAAGTAACTTCTGTAAAAAGATTAACATTTGTTTTGTACAAAGTTTGATGATTGCTTATCACTTCCCTTCCCAAATGGTATTTTGAGTTAAAAACATAAATAAATTGTTTCTATAAAGATAAATTAACATATTCTAGGAATGAAAGATTTAATACATCACAGCAGGATGCATGTTGTGTATCGGAGCTGCTTAACAGAACAAATGACATTTAGAAATAAATTTCCCATCGTTTTCTGGGTATTGTTATGTAATGCAAGATATAGTGATGTTTGGTTCCATCTGGCTTCCAGGCAGATCTACAGCTGTTCTATTTCGATTAACTCATTCATGTTAGGCATTGTATTATGCTTCTTCAATCATGTAGGAACCAAAAGGTTGATTCTCTAAAAGAAAATATTCACTACCTAACCGATTACACTGTCTCTCATTTTCTCTCTCTGCCTGCTACCCGCAGAAATGAGATATTGACGCAGCAGTTGCCAGCCAGCTGGCTCAGCAGTTATGGTTTGAATAATTTTGCAAAGGAGAGTGAATATCATTGATTTGACCCAGATGTTGCATTATTTGACCCAGACTCTGAGCCATGGGTACAGTAGTAAATCACTAGATCAAAGAGCTAAAAAAAGCATCTCAAAAAATTATCTGTCTCAGGTCTAGTTCCCAAAATGGTTGTGTTTAAATCATATATTAAGGGGGAGGGGACAGTTTTCTCAACCTGTTCTTAAAACATTCTTGTGAAGATTCTGGAATACTTCTAGATCACTGACTTCACCACATCATTTAACTTGTGATTGCCACTGCATTCTAAATATGTTTCCTTGAGATTAATTCCAGTTTATTTCAATACAGCATGTTCAAAGTCAATATGATTGAGACAGCAGCTTTGTCTTAAGGGTAAAATATACCTGATTTTAAACACAGTATCACTAAAACCTCATGTCAAATTCTCCCTCAGTAAAGTCCTTCACGCTTCTTCCTCCATCAGAATCTATCATGCATTGTGGTTCTGTGACATTGTGTGTGTGTTTCTCTCTGACATCACTTTCCACATATCAGAGTTAGACAACCCAATGCTCCCCAATTTCCATAATCCCTGGCAAGCATAACCAATAGCCATGATTGCAGAGCTTGTAACCAAGAGAGTTTGAAGCACCCAGTTGTAACTCTTGCGTGAGCAATGTTTCAGAAGGAAATAACAAAAGGCACCAAATGATGAATCCTCAACCTTATCATTATCATCAGTGGTGGGATTCAAAAAATTTTTACTACCAGTTTTGTGGGTGTGGCTTGGTGGGCATGTCAGGGGAAAGATACTGTAAAATCTCCATTTCCACCCCACTCCAGGGGAAGGTTACTTCAAAATCCTCATTTCCTCCTGATCATCTGGGATTCAGGAGGCAGAGAATAGATGAGGGTGGGACCAATCAGAGGTGGTACTTACCGGTTCTCCGAACTATTCGAAATTTCCACTACCGATTCTCCAGAACTAGTCAGAACCTGCTGAATATCACCTCTGATTATCATCATCTCTAGCTTTCACCTTCTAATTTAAGAACAAATTGATTAAGTTCAAATCCATCCTACCTTTATTCTCAAAAGCATTGAAGGAATCCAAAGGATATAATTATAAAGGGATAATCTGTGACTTTTTGAAGGTGAATACTGTTAAATGGGAAAATTTGCTCCAAAGCAGACAAATCTTTTTACAGTGGTGCATGATTTATTAGTTTGTCTTTTACTTTCAGATTATTTAAGTCATATTTTGTGACATGACTGCTTCCAGGCACAGATATCCACAATGTACTAGGAAATATGAGGGGAGGGATCACTATAAATCCAGCCTTCTCAGAATTCCCATTTCTTCTCATTGGTTTGCAATGTAGATATGTTTCTGTCTCATTTGCATCCATTAAACAATGCTACTATCTAGCAATATTTTACCTGGTGAATTAAAAATGCAAATATTGGCTCTCGGCTGAGTGTAGAGACTGGTTTGTGCAAGTGAACCACAAATTAAACAAGGCTACTGTGCTATTACTGATTTCCTTAAATTAATGTAATTATTATCTGGGTAATTAGCCAGCAGGGTGACTTGTTCTGTTACTCATTAACTGTGAAATTCTTCCTAGCTGAAGATAGATGAATGCAAAACCATCCATACGCTACACAAATGCTGATTAGGAAACCACATCACCCCCGAAGAGCAACGTGATTTCTTTTCTTTTCTTCTTCAAGTATCTCTGTCAGTTACTGGTAAAATGCATCATTCAGGGTACTGTGAATTAGCTCACCCTCTTAGAAATGAAAAGATGCTTTGATTTATTCTCTGTGTGGGCAGACCCAGATGTGGCACAGATTTCCTAGCTGCAGCAGAAATGCTGAATTGATATGCAAAATAATTCTGCAGCATAAACAAAGCATTTAAAACACTGAAATACCTAGGGGAGGAAATGTTGTCTTTCCATAGCGAAAGGAAAATCTGATGTTAGAAAATATAAAATATGTTAACTCTTATAGGTGCATAAACCACATAATATATTTCCACCTGTAAAGATACTCTATTGCTTTCAAAACACTAAATAGTACATTCAACTTGGAAGGATGTAATATTGTTTATAAATGAAATGAATGTGATATCAATTGGCAATATTCAGTTAGCATTAAATATGCTTGAGTGCACTGAAGGCAAAAGGAGAAGGAAATGACAGCAGGAGAGATGGTTAGACAGTTAGTATTATTGACACAATGAACATGAATTTGGCCAAACAATTTGGGAGACAGTGGAGGATAGGGGGCCAGGCGTGCTATGGTCCATGGGGTTGCAATGAATTGGACACAACTTAGCAACTGACCAACAACAAGGAGCACGACATGCTTGAGTGCAACCAATACAATTTAAATACAAAAGATTTAGGTTGTATACGTATTTGTAGCTGTGCCATGGGTGACCTTGGTAGTTCTTACTTCTAAGAAGACATACATTGGAATTTGATGAAAAACTCTAAAAATGATACTTTAACTATTACAGTCCTCGGTATACTATGGTTCGCTTAGTGACCATTCAAAGTTACAATGGCACTGAAAAAAGTTACTTATGACCATTTTTCACACTTATGACCATTGCAGCATCTCCATGATCATATGATTTATATTCAGATGCTTAGCAAATGACTTGTATTTATGATGTGTCCCGTGGTCATGTCATCCCCTTTTGAAACCTCCTGACAAGCAAAGTCAATGAGGAAACCAGATTCACTTAACAACCATATTACTAATTTAACAGCTATAGTGATTCACTTAACAACTCTAGCAAAATTATTTTGGTTATTTATTTGTTTGTTTAGTGTATAGCATCTATAGCATTCATGCAATCACTTATATACCACACTGATAAAATACATATGAACAAACCCAAATATAAGTTTAAATAAAGCATCAACAAATACATGTATACAACGTATGTGGAGAATACAATAGGTGACATAAAATATTAAATTAGGATAAAACTATGATAAAATTGCCACAAAACAGCACCATAGTGTCTCAATCACTCGAGAACATAGTTCTTGCTTTATCTGATATACTTTACTTATTTGAAATTGCAACTGACAATGTTTAAAAACAGTGTCTTCTAGTCCAACCCCCTGCTCAGGCAGGAAACCCTATACCATTTCAGACAAATGGTTGTCTAATCTCTTCTTTAAAAAACTTCCAGTGTTGGAGCATCTACAGCTTCTGGAGGCAAGTTGTTCCACTGATTAATTGTTCCAACTGTTAGGAAATTTCTCCTTAGTTCTAAGTTGCTTCTCTCCTTGATTAGTTTCCACTCATTGCTTCTTGTCCTATCCTCAGGTGCTTTGAAGAATAGCTTAATTCCCTCTTCTTTGTGGCAACCCCTGAGATATTGGAACAATATTAAATTAAGACATCCATTTGGAATAATGTAGAAAAAAAGATAAATCAATCTCCAAATCAGTTTCTTCACATCCCACTCATTAACTTTAAATAAACATTGATCTTTAACACCTGTGATTTCGGATTTCCAGGCTGAAACGATTCAGTTAAGATGGGCGTTCTGTCAGAACAGCAACATGTCGGATCTATCCACTACATCATTTTTATGGAACCATTTACTAGCCATAAATGTCAGGCAGACATTTTCACTGCTTTTAGAAAAGTAGCCAATCACATTCAGAAGAAGTTGTTGAGGTCCATGAGTTTATATTACTTATACAGGTAGTCCTCAACTTATGACCATAATTGAGCCCAACATTTCTGTGGCTATGCTAGGCGGTTGTTAAATGAGATGCCCCATTTTATGACCTTTTTGCCACATTGTTAAGCGGTTTTTAAGTGAATCGTGTGATTGTGAAGTGAATCTGGCTTCCTCCATTTATTTTTCTTGTCAGAAGCTGGTTAGGAAAGTCACAATTGATGATCCCATGACCCCAGGATACTGCAATAGTTAGAAATACATGCAGGTTGCCAAGCATTTGAATTTTGATCATGTGGATCTTGGGGATGCTGCAATGGTCATAAGTGTGAGAACTGGCCATAACTCACTTTTTTTCAATGCCATTGTAATTTCAAACACTAACTAAATGGTTGTAAGTTGAGGACTACCTGAGTTGCAGAGAATTCGTATTTCTTTGTTTAAAGGACACTTCTTTGGCCACAAAAAAAAAAAAAGAAAATGTAGCCAAGGATTTGAGAAATGCAGCAAATTTTTCTGGAGAGAAGATATTGTATCATTTTATATTTTTAAAGCATATTTTTTTAATATAAATTTATTTATTAAATTTCAAAATCAAACATTAAAAAGCCAACTAAGATAGGAAGGGAAACGGAAAGGGAATAACAATATAAATTAAAAGGGAATAAAAACATTCAACAAATAGATGTATGACAAAGATGACCTCCAGCTTTCTTTTAGTCCAGAGATAATAACAATACAACAACCTCTCTCTAAATTTAAACCAATAATATTGCACCATCTTTCTTGAGTATGCTTCCCCATGGGTAGTGAAGAAGTAGCGATGGTAAGTTGATGTTCTCCCCTTTACGGAGATTCCTGCCTCATGTATATTCAGCCTATTTTAAGGAAAATGCCAGAGAAAGGAAAACATTTTCTTTTTTCTGACTGAGATGCAGTTGTAAAAGTGACCCACTTTTGCAGAACTGCTGTTATATAATAAATCAACAGCTGACCAAATCAACCACTTTTACTGAAGTTATTTCAGATTTTGCTTTGTGCTTAATGCAACTGTCAAAACTATAAGCAGGTGTTTTGTTTTATGGCTGTTCTCCGACAGTAATAAATACCTATCTGCTGCCTACAACCTGCAAAAGATTGAAGTTTGATTGTTGGTTATTTTTAAAAAGAAAAAAATGATTCACCTCATCTTTAAAGGAAAGCAGTTCCCCCACCACAAAATAATACCCAGAAAAACCCGTTTTCCAGAACAGTAGAGATTCAATTTTAAAGACATTATTTTCTATAAGGATGAGAAAAAGAAAAAAGTGAGAAATGCAGAGAAAAGCCAAGTTTGCTTTTAAAAGATTTGGTTCCTATAAGAAGTGTAGGAATAGGAATTGGCCTTATATTTTCAATTGTACAGCAGACATTGATGTAGAAATTTGTGCCTTTTTGACATGCTGATATGCCTGACTTCCTGTACATGCCCTGGAGATCCAGCCTTATAGATACTATTCCATTCTGTAGCTGGCTCCTCATTTTCAGAGGAAGATTGAATTGGAGAAAAAAAGAGAAAGTAGAAAACCTGCAAACAAAGCAGATGGAAAAGAAAGGATGACAATTTGAAAAAGAGGATTGGGTCTGGCCTTAAATTTACTATAAATCACCTCAGCATTGAGCAATTCATAACGAAAGTTTAAATCTCATATTAGATTGATTTTTGCTTGGCCTTTAAAATATTTCCCTAGGATATCAGAAGAAGGTTGACTTGAGGTGTTCAGAACGATCCATATTCACTCACACCCCCCCCCCCCATTAGCTGCTATAAATTGTGACAGCTTTGGAGAAGATTTCTCATAATTTTATTTCTAGTACTACCAATATCTACCATCAGCTGATTTTTTTAAAAAAAAAAACAAAACTCTTAGTCCCTTACAGAGCCTCTGTGCAGGTTGTCCTTAACTGACAACTATTTGTTTAGTAGAATATTATAGACCTTAACAGATTAACAGAGTTGGAAGGGACCTTGTAAGTCATCTAGTCCCGTGATGGCGAACCTATGGCATGGGTGCCACAGGTGGCATGCGGAGCCATATTGGTGGGCACGCGAGTGTTGCCCTAACTCAGCTCCAGCGCGCATGCGTTCACCGGCCAACTGATTTTCAGGCCTTCCAGTCCCACCAGAAATCAGGAAACTGGCTGTTTCCAGCCTCTGGAAGGCCTCTGGAAGAATGGGGAAGGCTGTTTTTGCCTTCCCCAGGCTCTTAGAAAGCCTCTGGAGCCTGGAGAGGGGGAAAACAGGCCTACCGGGCCCACTGGGCCATCGCATGTCAAAAGCAGGGGGAAGTGGTGTGGGGGTCATGTGCACATGGGCGGGAGGGCAGGGCACATTGAATTATGGATGTGGGCACCCGCACCCGCACCCGCGACCCCCCGCCGCTCCCCCACTTTTGGCACACGACGGCAAAAAGATTAGCCATCACTGATCTAGTCTAACCCCCTCCCCAAGCAGAAGACTGACAAATGGCAGTCCAATCTCTTCTTAAAAGTCTCAAGTGATGAAGCTCCCATAACTTCCGAAGGCAAGCTGTCCCATTGGTTGATTGCTCTCACTGTCAAAAAATTTCTCCTTATTTCCAGGTTGAATCTCTCTTTGTTCAGTTTCCATCCATTATTCCTTTTCTGGCCTTCAGGCACTTTGGAAAATAGCTTGACCATCTCTTCTCTGTGGGCAGCCCCTCAGATAATGGAACACTACTATCATGTCTCCCCTGGTCCTTCTCTTCACTAGAATAGCCATGCCCAGTTCCTGCAACTGTTCATTGTATGTTTTAGCCTCCAGTCCCCTAATCATCTTGGTTGCTCTTCTCTGCACTTTTTCTAGTGATTTTTTTGAAGTTACAACTGAATTTATGATTATGATTATCACTTCTTGCTTGTATGTACACTGAGAGCTTATGCACTAGAGATAAATTCCTTGTGTGTGTCCAATCACACTTTAGCAGTAAATAATTCTAATCTAATCTAATCTAATCTAATCTAATCAAAATATATGATTTATGACCATATTCACATTTACAATCATTGCAGCATCCCCATGATCACATGATCAAAATTTGGATGCTTGGCAATTGGCTCATATTTATGATGGTTGCAGTGTCCCGGGGTCAGGGGATAACCTTTTGCAAACTTCTGACAAGTAAAATCAGTGAGAAGTCAGATTCACTTAAAAACCTTAAGTAATCATAGCAGTTGTTAAGTTGTTACTAACTTAACAACTGCAGTGATTCATTTAACTACTATGGCAAGAAAGGTTGTAAATGGGGAAAACTCACTTAACAGCTGTCTTGCTTAGCAATGGAAATTTTGGGTTCAGTTGTGCTTGTAAGTGGAGGACTATCTATAAATTTGAAATCTATATTTTCTCCACTGTACCTCACAGGTTTCCACAATAGTGCCAAGCAAAGTCTGGTAATTGTCTCATCCCAGAGTCACAGCTTTGTTAGTTGAATTGATCAGATGAGATGTGTTGTTTCCTGACCTCATCTCCTTGAGCACAACAAAGTTGATGTCTATATACAATTATACGAAGATGCTTGCCTTCTTCTGAATATTAAAACCATCCCAGAAGAGAAAGAATTGTACACAGTTAATTTGATCTCCAGTTTACACTGAAATGGGTTTTGGAATTGTTGTTGTTAGTTGTGAAGTCATGTCTGACCCATCGCGACCCCATGGACAACGCTCCTCCAGGCCTTCCTGTCATTTAGCATCCTCTGGAGTCCATTTAAGCTCATACTGACTGCTTCAGTGACTCAATCCAACCACCTCATTCTCTGTCATCCCTTTCTTCTTTTGCCCTCAATCGTTCCCAGCATTAGGCTCTTCTCCAGTGAGTCCTTCATTCTCATTAGGTGGCCAAAGTATTTCAGTTTCATTTTCAGCATCTGGCCTTCTAAAGAGTAATCAGGGTTGATCCCCTCTAGGACTGACTGATTTGATCACCTTGCATTCCAAGGGACTCGCAGGAATATGCAGGTTTTGGAGTATGCAATAGTAATAGTCAAGAAATAGGGACAATTTGTGATAGGGATGAAACATTGCCCTACTCAGTACCATCCTCCAGATAATTTGCTTCTTTGTAGGAATCAGAGTGCAAATATGCTTCCTGTCCTTATCTTTTTCACAGAAAAGTCAGGAGCAAAATTCTTCAAATCTGCTTCTAAATTTATATCAAGGGCTGCTTTTAATCTAATCAACAGATTTCTGCAAACAACCTCTGAGGTCTCTTCCAATTCTACAATTTTATAAAAGGAAAAATTACTCACAGAGAGTTGAAAGGATCAGCATAGCATTCTCAACATTATTTTATACATGTACACAAGTCTACAAATGATTTGGGATGACTTTAATCTTTCTTCATGATCAGTAAGTCATGTGTGAAATAGATTAAACACATTATGTTTGGAAATTCTCATCAAATCAGAGAATCTAAGTGCAGGAAAGTATTTTTATTAATGATAAAGGGATAAAGAAGACATCCAAGAACACACCAAGGCAAATTATCAAATTATGAAAAGGAAATTAAGTCTTCCACGGACATGCACACGTTAGCTTAATTCAAACAAAATTAGGTATGGTTCTACATCTTCCCCCCTCTTTCTTTTTTTTAAGCAGACAAATATGCAACATTTTTCTCTAGAGGAATGCAAAAATTATGAAACAGATCACGGAATGCTGGAAATCTTCCTAGGAAAATGTCTTTTTATTCATTCCAACTCAACGGAATTTTGGAAAGAAATAATGTAAAGAAGCTGAGATAATCTGTCTGTCTATCAGTAGAATAAATGTGCCAAGGCACAGCAGAAATGGAGCAATTTTGGTATGGAGAGAAAAACCCAGCAAACGAAAGTTTGAATTCAAACTTGAGCTACATCCAGCTGTAGGCTAGAAAGAAAGAAAGAAATCCAGAAAACATTTTCCCCTGGGTTTTCCTATGAGAAAGACAGGAGGTGGTGGCTGAGGATGTGGCTGACTTCTCCATTCAAAGTCCCTTCTCTTCCTTCCCATTGAGAGCCTTTATATCAGAGGTCCCCAAACTTGGCAGCTCCAGCATAGCTGGCTGGAGAATTCTGGGAGTTGAAGTCCACAAGTCTTAAAGCTGCCAAGTTTGGGGACCCCTGCTTTATATGATGAAGGAGTATCAAGTTAAATATTACGTCTCCAAAGGAAGGTTTTGAGTTTCATCTTTAGGATCTGGCCTTCTAAAGAGCAGTCAGGGTTGATCCCCTCTAGGACTGACAGGTTTGATCACCTTGCAGTCCAAGAGACTTGCAGGAGTCTTCTCCAGCAGCATAGTTCAAGGGCCTCAATTCTTTGGCACTCAGTCTTTCTTGTGGCCCAACTTTCACAGCCATACATTGCAACGGGGAACATTGTATTGGCTTTTACTTTTATTATTTTTCCAAAGTGATAGGCAAAAACTTAACCATGTTTACTGACTGTGAAATTGTCTACAGGGAAAGGTGCTAGGTCATTCTTTGGGCAGAAAAAGAAGGAATTGTTTAATTATTTAATGGATCTGTGAACAGCTTCTCATTAGATGAATAATCCCAAAGCAGAGCATAAAAGCCAGACATTTCTATTTCAACAAAAGACGATTAGCTGAAATTGGCAGAAGGCCATTGCTCTTCAGGGACCAGTGCTGGATCTGTCATCTTGATACTGTAAATAACGTAGGCATTGCGCACTATTCACCCATTCAAAGGCAGCATTTTCCCTGGAGGCAGTATATAATATTGATGGGACATTACTTTCTTTAAGAGAAAAAAATCAGCCCAGTTACAATTAATAGCAATTCTTTTAGAGAATACCAGGAAAAGTAATTCTTGGTGGTTTTTGCTTTGTTTTGTTTCCTGTCAATTCTCTTTCAATTAGATGAAAGATAATGAGCTATTTGTATAGAAGGTAATTTCATAAACATTCTCATGCAGAGTGGATTATAGTGTAGGTAAGGGAAGGGTGTGAGTGATTTGTCTTTTATTATGCAAACGGTTTCACTGCTTTGCCACTTCCCTGACTTTTTGTTGTTGTTAGTTGCGAAGTCATGTCCGGCCCATCGCAACCCCATGGACAACGTTGCTCCAGCCTTTCCTGTCCTCTACCATCCTCTGGAGTCCATTTAAGATCACGCCAACTGTTTCAGTGACTCCATCCAGCCACCTCGTTCTCTGTTGTCCACTTCTTCTTTTGCCTTCAATCGTTCCCATCATTAGGCTCTTCTCCAGTGAGTCCTTCCTTCTCAGTAGGTGGCCAAAGTATTTGAGTTTTATCTTCAGGATCTGGCCTTCTAAAGAGCAGTCAGGGTTGATCTCCTCTAGGACTGACCGGTTTGATCACCTTGCAGTCCAAGGGACTTGCAGGAGTCTTCTCCAGCAACATAATTCAAAGGCCTGATTTTTTATATTCCCATTAATCCAGAGGGAAGTTTTGGGAGAAGCTTCCTCCTATTAATTTTTTTTCACCAGTATTGTTACTAGGCATCTTTTCCAGTGGAGGATTCTGCCCTGGATAAATTGTTGAACATTTTCCTTTTTCTTCAGAGAACGGTGAAGAAATCATCCGCCTGCTTTCCCTGATGCAAATGTTGCTGAGACTGTCAAGAGGCCATTTGTGCTTGTCTACCTCTGCCCAATACAAATACTTTTCAGGGAGACAAAGGAAATGTGTCTTCATAACTTAAATGTGGGGGCTTGGGCAGTGGTGAAATCCACTTTTTTTTACTACCTGTTCTGTGGGCGTGGCTTGGTAGGTATGCTGTGGCTTGGTGGGTGTGGCTTGGTGGGCATGGCAGGGGAAGGATACTGCAAAATCCCCATTCCCTCCCCACTCCTGGGGGAAGGATTGCAAAATCTCCATTCCCACCCCACTCTGGGGCCAGCCAGAGGTGGTATTTGCCAATTCTCCAAACTACTCAAAATTCCCACTCCGAACTGCTCAAAATTTCTGCTACCAGTTCTCCAGAACCTGTCAGAACCTGCTGGATTTCATCCCTGGGCTTGGGACTACAGTCAAAAGAGTATCTAGTTTAACCAGCAGTTACAAGAAAGTGGGAACTACCCCAAAGAGCTTGCTATGGTATAGGCTTTTCATATGCCATCAGAAGACACCAAAGTGTATGTTATGAGTAAAATACCCAACCTATTATGTGTATATGTAAGGGTTAAATGTATTTATCATTGTGCCCCTCCCAAGCTCCTCCTTACCTTTCCTTAACTCCTCCTCTTGTATATATAAACCGATGTCCCCCCTATTTCGTATGCTTGTTGTGATACCCTATGGAAAAGAAACAATAAAGGATTCTGATTAGTTTTATACTGAGTCTCTGGTCTTTTGGGCCTAAGGAATAAAAGAAACAGATTGGTAGCAGAGGATGGTTGGGAAGATCCAACCATCTTAATAAAAATGCAAGACAGCATAAACATAAGAAAAAGACCTACCACAAGGTCATCAAAAAAAATGGCAGCTCAAATAACTCCCGCCAAAAATGCGGGCAAAAATGAGCAATTCCCCAAAAAAGAAAATACACCAAAACTAAAAGACGACCATCTGATCCTAGAAATAAGGAAAGAAGAAAAAAGAGATTTAATAGAACTGATAAAATCAACGCCGGATGATCCAACTCTGCTCGCGAAACTACACAGCGTAATGAAAGACCATGGAGCAGCAGCAGAAAGAAAAGGAATAGAGAAACACCAACAAAATGAAGATAATCCGGTAAGAAACTACCAACCTGAACACCCGACAGAAAATAACACAGATGAACTTTTCGCGCCTTTTAGAAGGCAGCCATCTTGCCTGACCAGCCCACCAAACATGGCCGACCAACTGTCCATCAAGGTCCTGGGTTCAAATCCCGACACGCAAAACGGGGCCCGCGAAAAACACCAAAAATTAAATTTTAAAGAAAAACAAACATGGCAAAAGTCAAAGGGACGACCCACTGAAACCGAAATAGAAGATGCCATGCAAGTGCTCGAGGCTGCATTTGGGGGTAAATTAACTATATCTAAAACGGAACAAGACGACCCTGAAGCCACCACTAACCTCACGATTTCAAAGATCCAAAAAAGACTATGCTACCTCGAAAACCCATCCATAACTAGCAAAGGAAAACACTCAACCCCCAGCCACGAGCATTCCCATGAGGAACCCGACTCATCCCCAGAGAGGAGCCCAGACCGCGAACCGACCAAACGACGCCAAAACTTCGAGAGGAAAATCTATACTTACCAAAGCGACAGATGCATCCCATCGACCCGAACTGCTTCCAGATCGACCATCGACTATTGGGGGCCATCCGGAGCTGGCACTGAGAAACACCAGGCAGATTGGGGCCTTCCATCAGCAGCAGCGAACCCAAGCTCTTCCCTCTACAGCGACAAAAGAAAAATGAGTTGTGAGCATGTGCAGAACCCTCCAGCAACCAGAAAAGAGGAAACCCTAGAAGCAAGAAAGTACAGATCCACAGGAAACATAGAGACAAGTCAATGCAGATACATCTCAAGCGTACCTTTACCTTATTGTGAGTACATTCATGATCTGAACCATGGACAGCAACAAACCTTAGGTAATTATACACACCACATAAATACATTTACAGCTGATGTAATTAAATTAAAATTAGATGGGTCTAATTTGCAGGAATGGGGGCAACAATTAGAGATTATGTACCTAAAAGAAAATATGTTATTCTTTATAAATAACCCACCCTGCAAACCATGGACACGTGACCTGGACTGCCTTCATCACAAAGCATTTTATATTCTGATTGCCACTATATCTCCAAGTATTTTTCCCAGCATTGAAAACAATTTGACTGTGTCAGAGATTTTTCAGAAATTGTTCAATTTATTTCAAAGAAATAATGCAGCATCTACTATTAGAAAATCTAGAGAATTTTATGCAGCAAGATTGAAGAGTGGGATATCAATGAGTGAGCATATTCTAAATTTGAATGCAGCCAGGACTGAGCTCACACAAAGGGGGGAGGTTATATCAGAAAGCAGCTTTAAAAGCATAATAATTAATTCACTTGATTCCAGCTGGGACAATTATATTACAATATTGGATAGCATGAATATAGAACAGCTCACGTTAGAAGACATAACTAGTAGGCTTATAGCAGAAGACAAAACCAGAAAGGAGAGATCAATAGGTCTTAGAGATGATAGAATCAGAAGAAGGACAGAGTCACAAAGCAGGGATAGGAACACAAATGGATGCCACATCTGTGGGTCATACAACCACTACAAGAGGGATTGCCCAAAGAACCCAGAATATAGGAACCAATACAATACAAAAGAAAGGCAAGATAGAAGGGTCAATTTCTCTAGTAGGCAGTCACCTGACTACAGAGACAAACGTAGTGGATCACCTAAAATAAAGGGTAGATTTAGATATAGAGATGATTCTAAAGAAAACAGGCACGGTTACCTCTACGGATTGAAAAAGGACAATCCAGAAACTTTAATCACTCACGCTAGTTGGCTCATCGATTCGGGGGCCACTAGCCACACAACTAATCACAAAGAAATATTAGAAAAATTCACCCCAAAGAACTATTACATTAGAGTGGCCAATCAAGAAAGGGTTTTGGTAAGTGGAATAGGCTGTGTGAACATAGAAGGAATTGGAAAAATAGAGGGGGTACTTTACATACCAGATATCCCACAGAATATACTAGCCATAGTAAAACTAACCAAGGAACATGATGTTACAATCACTTTCAGTAACGGAGAAGCATATATGTACAAAGAAAATAAGCCTGTAGATGGAATATTTGTTAAAGAAGGGCTTATTTATCTACAACCAGTTAAAAGCAATGAAATTAAGATTTTGGCCAAAACTAAGAATGTGGGATTTAATACTGATAATCTGGAGATCATTGAAAATGTATCTGATAAAACAAACTGTAATAATTCTGTTAAGGATATTGATGTTGTTTTACCAACCAGCAGAGTAACTGCACAAGGAAACGTTGAGAGCAATGAATAAGAAAACTGGTTTAGCAAAAGTTTACTTTATCATAGGAAAAAGCAGTAGCGTAGTCATAAACAAATCCCAAGTCTTCACCAATAAATCAGTCCAGTAAATCAGTCCAAACAACTCACTCTGGTTAACAAACCACGATGGTAGCAGATCCATCAACAGATAGCAACTCCTTCACATTAGCAGCTCATAGCAGTTCAGTCACAATAGCAGTTCATAGCAGCAGCAGCAGTTCTAACAGACCAGGTTACAATACTTTGTTTAAATATATTCCCAACTAGTCATTATCCCATTACAGCATGACTCAGCAAGAAGGTAACATTTACAGCTTAAAGTTACAGTATATATATATTGCCTGGACAACTGGTTTAACATTATATACACCATATAGACAAATTCTATTGTGACTGACAAAATTACAAATGGGAAAATGATGCACGATAATTGTGCACACTTGCTGCACAGAAAATTGGGTCATGCCAATTTCCAAACTGTACAAAAAATGTTAGAATGTTCAGAGGATGTTAAAGTAAAAAATTGTGACAATTATTTAGATTGTTCAGTCTGTAAATCTGCCAAAATTAGATGTAAGCCAAAACCAAAGAAAGCCACACGCACAACCCAATCCATATTTCAATTAATACATATGGATCTCGTCGGCCCACTCAAACCCTCACTCAAATATAAGAAAAAATACTTTCTCACCATTGTTGATGATTTTAGCAGATACGGTTATGTTTACACATTAAACCACAAATACGAAACATTCAAAAAGGTAAAAGAATTTTACAAAAGGATAGAAACTCAACATGGCATAAAAATTAAGCAAATTATGACTGACAGAGGTTCGGAATTTTTATCAAAAGAATTTTGCAATTGGATCAATGATCAGGGTATACTACACTTCAAATCCTGCCCTTTTTCGCCATTCCAGAATGGAATCGCGGAGAGGAAAAATGGTTTACTACAAACCATGGTTAGATGTGTCCTGGAGGATGCTGGTTTAGGTCACTCTTTCTGGGCAGAAGCCCTCACATATTCAAACTACACCATAAATCGACTTTGGTCAAGCACAATAGAAAAATCCCCATATGAAATTATGTACAATAGAAAACCAAAGATAGGTCACCTTCATATTTTCGGGGTAACTGCGGATGTATATATTCCAAGACAATTAAGGCGAAAAGGGGAAAAGATATCAAAAAGACTCAAATTTATGGGATACGAAACCGGTACTAAGGGTTATAGATTCATAGACCATAACAATAATTTCATTATCTCCAGAACAGCAAATTTCCATGAACACAGTAATTGGTCAAGGATACATCTCAACGACTTATGTTTAACACAAACAAATACCAACACAGAGCCAAAGGAACATAAACAATCAATTGCAACCCCTAGTCTTGTTAAAAAAATCAAACCAGATCACACGAGAATATCCAAAAAGGGATGGAAAGAAGGCCACCCTGAAATACATGTAGACTCACTATCTCATAAGGAGGCTAGATACATGCATACGGACGAAACACCTCCAAGTAGACCAGTTAGGTCAACCAGATGCAACAAACCAAAAAAATTACAGGACTACATTTTATCTATAGATACAACAAGAGTAACCCCAAAAAACTACGAAGACATCTTTAGATTACCCATAGAAGAAAGGTCAAAATGGGAAGAAGCCATAAAAAAGGAAATGGATAGCTTAAAGGAGTTAAAGGTCTACACACCTGTTGACTCACCTCCAGAAAAATCCCCCATAGGAACAAAGTGGGTGTTTAAGATAAAAGAACTAGAGGATAATAAATTATTATATAAGGCCAGACTAGTTGCCCAAGGGTTTGCCCAAAGGTTTCCCAATGATTATGAAGACACATATTCCCCTACTGTTCGGTCCGAGAGCGTCAAAACCGCTTTCGTTCTAGCATCTATTTTGAATTTGGATGCACACCAATTCGATGTACAAACCGCATATTTACATGCTGATTTAGATAAACAAATATACGTAAAGGCCCCACCTAATAATATTTCTCAAACTGAAAAAATTCTGGTTATTAAACAAGAGCTTATATGGTCTGAGGCAATCAGGCAAACGCTGGTATGACTGCCTATCAGAAATCCTCACAAGAATGGGGTTCAAGGCAACATCAGCCGACTTATGTTTCTTTGTTAAAATCACCAGCACCTCCACAGAATATGTGCTCGTCTATGTTGACGACATTTTATATTTTGGTAAACAAAGGGCAAAATGTGATGAGTTCGCAAAAGAATTAAGTAAACACTTTAATTTGAAAATATTAGGAAAAGTAAATAAATATTTGGGCGTGCAAATAGAAAAGACATCCAAAGGCTTCAAATTATCCCAAAAAGAAAAAATTATAGAATTAATAAAAAAATGCAACATGTGTGAATCTAAACCATCAGATACCCCCATGTCCACTGATTTTATTAAAAATATGAATGAAGTATATGAGCCTTTTACAGACAATACATTATATAGATCCATTATCGGGTCATTGTTATATATATCAAATTGGACTCGACCCGACATCACCTTAGCCGTTAATCTCTTATCAAGAAATGTAAGCAAACCAAATTTATACCATTGGGAAGGTATAAAAAGAATATTAAGGTATTTAAAATCAACTGTTGACTTCTGTCTGTACCTAGAACCATCTTTATCACAAAAACCCATATTGTCTTGTTTTGCTGATGCTGACTGGGCTGGTGATTCTAAGAGTCGCAAAAGTACATCAGGCTATGTTTTTGCTGTGAATGATTGTCCAATCTACTGGTTCACCGGAAAACAAAACCTAGTGGCAACTTCAACGGCTGAGGCCGAATATATCTGTTTATCGAAAGCTACAAACAGTTTAATCTGGTTTGACGATTTATTGACCGAGATATGGACAGAACCCAGCTACCCAATACACATCAACGAAGACAACCAGGCAGCCATAGACATTTCAGGAGCTGAAGCAGTGGGTAAAAGATCCCGTCATATCGACATCAAATTTAAACATGTGAGACAACTATCAAATATAGGTTTTATAAAATTAGTTCATTGTGATACCTCCGAACAAACTGCTGATGTGCTAACCAAACCATTACCTACAAAACAACATATGTACTTGTCATCCAAATTATGTGTAAAAATTTGATATTGATATTCATTATATTCTATTATTGGGTATTTTAGAGGGGGATCTGTTATGAGTAAAATACCCAACCTATTATGTGTATATGTAAGGGTTAAATGTATTTATCATTGTGCCCCTCCCAAGCTCCTCCTTACCTTTCCTTAACTCCTCCTCTTGTATATATAAACCGATGTCCCCCCTATTTCGTATGCTTGTTGTGATACCCTATGGAAAAGAAACAATAAAGGATTCTGATTAGTTTTATACTGAGTCTCTGGTCTTTTGGGCCTAAGGAATAAAAGAAACAGTGTAAGCTAAGGATTTTCCAAAAGACCATCCACTCAGCCAAAGAACACTAAAGGCCGCAGTTCTTCTTGCAAAAGTAAATAGCAATTGCTCCACAATGTCCCTAAAAGTTGTCCTTATATGCTTCATCAAATGAATCTCATCTGTAGATATATTACTATATATAGAATATAAATCTGGACTATATAGGAAATACAAATGTATGGAAAGAAAGATTAAGGAAGGTGCAGAGAGAGGGAGTGGGAGGCAATCTCTCTGTGAGTGTCTGAAGCAGAGTGTGCATCAGCACAATTTCAACACAGCTACCGGAGTAGAATGTCTGGCCATTCTAGCCTGCGTATTGTTTTGCCAAGGGACTAATAAATGTATGGCTCAGCTTTATCTTCTGTTGCAGTTAATGTCTCAGGGCATTCTGTTCTTTCAATACTGCTGTCCACTTGACTGATTTTTTTATGATTGACTATGGATATAAAGTGCAATCTTCGCAGCAGCAAGAAATAAAGAATATTTTCGTTGATTTGTGAGTAATATTGAGTCAGCAGAATTAGTCCCTTAAACCAAGTAGACGCATGCCTTTTTCTTCCTCTGGTCCATGTTATCGCTTGTTTTCAGATAATTCCATTTAAACTGGAACAAAGTACCTTCTTTTCTTTGAGATCATCATCCAAATCTGTAATAAATCAATATAGTATAATAATGGAAGATTTGGAAAGGGACAGAGAGATAATAGGTTATTGGGAACAGAAGAAATATGGCAATGGTGATAGATATGCAGTTAATGAGAGGTTTCGACCTTTGGAAAGATTAGAAAAGATGTGGATATTATTGAGGATGGAAACCATAGACAAGACCGCAATTCAGTTATTAATGTGGGATCAAGTTGTTGAACTGAAGACTTCCAAAAGGTCAGAGAGATTTAGAAATGAGATACCTGTAATCAACACAGACATGACATATTGGCTGCCTTCCGTTTAAAAAGAAGAAGTAGCATAAGTTTAGACAAAGGAGAAGGCAGATCCTACTGTGACCTCTCTCACAGATCCAGTGAAGCTCTATGTGTGCATACTTTTTAAATAATAATCTGAATCAATGTGTAGGGGAATAACAGCTCTACATTTCTAACAGGAATTTGTACTACAGTATCATACATTTTATATGGTATGCAAGAGAATCCTTTGGAAAGTGCTTTTGGAAAGTGCTTCCATAAACACATTGTGGTCTACTATGATAGACAATATAATATTGCCCTCCATATTTGTTTGGGATTATAACATTCACAGTTTCAATGTGCAGGATGTGGAATGCTTCATAATTTTCTTTGGATTCCTGATTAAAAAAATGAGAATGCAGCTTCTTATATGTGAAAATATATGCCCAACAGTTGACAGTGACAGGTTAGTATTAGACCCTTTCTGAGGGAGATGGGCAGTTCAAAAATGTGATTAGATAGAGATGATAGATAGATAGATAGATAGATAGATAGATAGATAGATAGATAGATAGAT
>WNWU01000005.1:28277131-28289519 GCA_012654045.1 Ptyas mucosa | reverse complement strand
GATAGATAGATAGATAGATAGATAGATAGATAGATAGATAGATAGATGATGGATGGATGATAGATAGATAGAACTCTTCAAAAGAGAACTCAGAGCAAGTTATCAAATCAACTAATTCTGTTATCCAATTATCCTCTCGAAAGAGGTCTGTTTTAATCAATTCCTGAGAGGCCATCACAGAAGTAACTAACCTAATTTTAGGAGGAAGTTGTCCCCTGAGGTAAGCGCCATCTTTGAAAAGCAGCATCTCCAGGTCTCAGTACCCTAGTCTAATCAAAATAGAGGACCACCAGCAGTGTTTGCCAGGATGAATGCTTTATATGGATTGATTCTGGTTGATGAAGGCAGGGCTCCAAGTCCTGGGCTCCAAGTCACATATAGCTTTATACAACAGAAGTAGCACTCAAAAATCTACTGGAAGCCAGTACATGTCCTACAACACAAGTCTCTGTTGTTAAGTGAAACATTTATTAAGTGCATTTTGCCCCATTTTATGACCTTTCTTGCCACAGTTCTTAAGTGAACCACTACAATTGATAAGTTAGTAACCCAGTTATTAAATGAACCTGGCTTCCCCATTGACTTTGCTTGTAAGAAGGTCGTAAATCATATGACCCTGGGACACAGCAATGATCATAAATATGAACCAGCTGCCAAGCATCTGGATTTTGATCACATGATCATGGGGATGCTACAAAGGTCATAACTGTGAAAAATGGTCACATTTTTCAGTGCCGTAACTTTGAACAGTCACTAAATGAACTGTTGTAAATTGAGGACTACCTGTGATACAAACCAAGTGAGATTTCCACCTAATGTAAATCTACCAAGTAGGAATTCTAAACCTTATATTTTTCCTTTTCATCTCTTTTGTATCAATAGTTTACACAGAACAGTATTTCCCAGGTTTTATTATAAGACATGCCTGAGACTTTAGGTTACAGAATTGTGTTTATATTCCTTGCAATTTTCTGGTTTAGTCTCAATTCAAGTTGAATCCCTGTCTAAACTCTAACCAGAAATGATCCAAATAACCAGAAATTGTCTCTTTTGAGCCTTAATCTGTCATCAGAGGCAAATCCATTTAACTTATTCCTCTTTAAGCCATTTAGCTCTGAGAATCATGATAGTAAAACAGCTCTGGTAAATGCCTGTGATTGTTTGTTTCTTTCCCGCCCACTTCCATTGATTGATATAAATTAATTTTTCTTATATTTTGTGTTGCCAGGAAATGCCTTTATATTACTCAAACATTTAAAAATTACCATTGATTAGCAAATAAACAGAATTAATCTTCAGCACAGAAAGATTTATGTCCTCTGCTATATTGGTGTACTTCAGAAGTTTCAGGATTTTGTTGGTTCCACCCCACCCCTTTCCCTTTGAATAGATAAATTTAATTCACAGAACTGCTGGGTTAGCTTCATATATTAAATTGAAGTGAAATTGTTAATTCTAGCCTCCATTTTCTAGATATACTATTATAAAAGTGTTTATTATAAAAGTTTATATTCATCCAATATGTGTGATGTGCTAAGTTACCTCCAGGAGCACACAAAATATAATGAAGTGTGGTTCAGGTTTCCTCAAAATAAAAACAAAACAAAACAAAACTGCAGGACACCAGTTAGGTTAATAATGAAATCATGCCTTGTCCAGAGACCATATGAGTCCTTTCTTGAGGGATGGTGCATCACTTGAATGGGAATATCTCTTCCAAAACCAAATCTGACCTTCAGAGGAGTCTGAAGAAAATCTTCACAGTTTGTGTTGTGCAGAATCATGATTTCAATTTCCTGGATTTTGAAGCACAAATAGAAATTGGAATGATTTATTGCTCCTACTTTGAACCACAGCATTTTTTTATGATTGAACTTTTATTAAACGCTGTTCTTATTCTTGTTTGCTCAGTAGGTCTTTCCTGAAGCTTCCCTACTCATACATAAACTCGTGCCCAAGCTCTTGATAAATGTCATCTGTACTGAAGTTATTTCACAGCTGCAAGTGGTTAAAATAGCCTATGAGGCAGGATAACATCATCTCTGGCTTTTGATTATGGCAGCTATCTTTCTTACGAATGCGAAGAATGAGAAAAAGAATTATTTGAAAATCAATTGAACTAAACAAACAAAACATTATGGCCTGTTGCACCTTGTCAAAGAGCAGCTGAGGCCAATAGGCAGAGGTGGGCTGCACTTACTTTAACAAAGGGTTCACTGGTTGTGAGCGCACGCGCTCGCACATGCCCCTTTGGGAGAGAAACGGAGTTTCAAACATGCTCCTAATCAATTCAGGCAGCTCTGGTGAGTACAGCAGGGGCGGCGCGGATCACAGCTGGGCCAGCCAACAAGCCAAAAAGTTAGTTATAAATGGAAAGCATTATACAAGAGCGGGTGCAACCAGCGATCAGAGCTAAGGATTCACCTGAACCCTTGCAACCATGCAGCAGCCAACCACTGCCAATAGGTGATAGGTGTTGTGACCCAGGCCCAAGTAGTTAGTATTAAATACAAACAGTTCGAAAACAAACAGACTTTATTAGAACAGCTGAGAATTAACTCATTCTCAGCGTAGTCCAAACTAAATTAAAGCAAATTCTTCAAAACACCATTCCACAGTTTATCATCTGACCTTGGGATAATTAGGCAAACTGCCAAAGGCTTTTCTTGGCAAAAGTTCAGAAGCAGAAGACGCCAACAAGAAATGAATATAGTGAAACAAGAACCAATTCTCTCAACATTATTTTCTAACAAAGAGGCCAAGAGCCGTTGCTGGTTTTTTAAGCCTTATGGGAAGGGCCAGTCATCTCTTGGCCCTACTCCCAACTTGTCCTCTCTGCTTTAGCTGCTCCTGCCTTCTGGCAGCTCTTCTCATACGTGCACTAGGAACAGGCTCCTCCTGTTCCTCTGCCTCTCAACTGTCAGCCTCTAGAGGCTCCGAAGTCTGCACATCACTCCCCGGTGGCCCTGGCCCCATCTCTGCCTCTGACGTAGAGAACTCATCTGGGCCTTCCCCAGCCTCCAGGACTGGCCCTGTTCTTCCTCAGCCTCATCGCTGTCTGACTCCGCTGCCAGCTCTGCAGGCTGCAGGCGGACCACAACAATAAGTGTTCTCCCAAACCACTGGAATGGGAGAAAGTGTGATAGAGAACTGTTGGCTATATGATTTCTGGACTTTTTTTTTCTATATCCCACACCTGAATCTATAAGATTTCCAAAGAGAATAGACTGATGGAATCAGAGGTGTGAGGATCTGAGCCTTCAGTTTGGACTTTATTGAATGACAAGTTCCAATTAGCAAACTTCTTTTGTCCTTGTAGAGGATTTTTAAAAGTTTTAGGGACTGTATGTGTAGGATTAAATTTAAGATTGGCATGGAATTGCTTTTTTTATTTTTTGGGCTGCTTGAAAGTATTCCCCTCCCTTTGGTTAAACTCTTGTAACCCAAATTTCAAACTTTCTGTAAGGCAGCAGTCCTTTTACAGTTTGGTGGCCCAGCAGGGGAGGGGTTATAGGAGAACTGGCCCATGCCAGTTGAGCTCCGCACGCCGGCCCACCGCTTGTGCAAGTCAAGCTCTGTGCATACAACCATGCAGTGACCAACCATCCATGGGGCCCAGTTCTGAATAGAACTGGAGTGAGTCATGGTCCAGGGATTGGGGACCCATGCTGTACGGCAGTGGTGAAATCCAAATTTTTTTACTACCAGTTATGTGGGTGTGGCTTGGTGAGCGTGGTGTGGTGTGGCTTGGTGGGCATGGCAGGGGAAGGATACAGCAAAATCTCCATTTCCACCCCACTCCTGGGGAAAGGATATTGCAAAATCTCCATTCCCACCCCACTCCTGGGGGAAGGATATTGCAAAATCTCCATTCCCACCCCACTCCTGGGGGAAGGATATTGCAAAATCTCCATTCCCACCCCACTCTGGGGCCAGCCAGAGGTGGCATTTGCCAGTTCTCCAAACTACTCAAAATTTCCGCTACCAGTTCTCCAGAACCTGTCAGAACCTGCTGGATTTCACCCCTGCGTATGGTGTGTTTTCTGCCTCAAAATGTTAGGAAACTGAAATTTAATGATAAAGTAGTCAAAAGGGACTCTGATGTGGGCTTTTACAGAGGACCAAGGAAGACAAGTAAAATTATGTGGTCATGACGTCATCATGAAGATTACATATTATACATCATGACATACATTGGGGCTTTCACTGGACACCTATGGCTCTGGTAGCTACAAAAATTGTAGCTGCATATGGCTGTGGATTGCCTAACTATATATGAAGTCTCCAATTTTAATCCTTCCCGCATCCAAATGTCTATTCTGTAAAGTGTTATAGAAATCTCTTTGCTACTTTCTAAGCTTGTAATCCTATTAACTTTATAAAATAAAGCTATATTTTTCTATGCATTTGGAAAGTGAAGTTTAAAGATTATAGCACATATTCAGTGTGCTTATTGAAGCAGCTATTTACTTACTATACACCCCAGCTCAAGTTACATATCTTTAAAGTCCTCTTGACTTCAGTTAGAGAAAATGGAGTACCCATATTTCCCAATTGAATATGGAGGCTTCCAGCTGCAAGACAAATCAAACCTATTTGCAAATGGCATCTATTGCTTAATAAACCATAATTTAATACAAGTGCTAGCCCATGAATGCCATAATTTCCTTCTCTTTCCTTATGTATCAACTTTGGCTCTCCCTGAAACAGGAAATGAATATTTGCTTCTTGAATCCGAATTCAGAATGGGTTCTCATTAGTAATCCAACATTATATCATATTTATCCATTTGTCAACCTGCATCAAGCCATATTTACCCATTCCGGATATAAGGGAGAACAAAATATGATTAAGCTCACTAGGGGAAGGTAATAAAAGTATATGAAAGGAGCATGCAAGACTCTACATGCAGTTCACCATTCAAGAAATGATGCACAAAAAATATATAGTTAATGTGCAGAGAAATATATATTAGAGATAATTGAGCACAAAAATATTTTGTTTTAGTATGCATTAGTTGCCTAGTTAGGAAAAATTAGTTGCCTATTAGGAAAAATGTCAACTACACAAACTGTAAGTATTTATTTCTTTGCTAGATATATATGGCTGCCTATCTCATATAAGCACCTCTAGGTGGTTAATCCAGTAAGAACATCAATATAAAAGCAATACAATAAATAAAAGATATAAAATGAAATAGAGTCATTGAAGATTAATCAGCTAACCATATTCCAGCCAGGGGGGGAAAGCAGGTCTTAAGGAATGTCTGAAAGACTAGCAACTGGGGCTAATTAGTTTAAAGTGGAATGGGGTTCCTTGAGGGCAGATGCTACAATCGAAAGGTATGTATTTCAAGTATTATAACAATAGTACCCTAAGCAATGTATGGAGTCACACAATCCCCTTTTAAACAAAGAAATAGGTCCAAATGAACATAAAATCAGGTAAATGGAAAACAGAGCTCCCTTTTCTATTGTTCTCTACCATGAGGGTGAATATTTAGTCAGCAAAAAAGCTGCTTGCAATGTTACATGTGCAATTGTATATTACTGTTTTTCAGTGTTCCAAGACTTTTCTACTAAATCTTTCATTGTTCAGATGTTCTCAGAAAACTGATAATTCAAATCACCATGGTGCACCAGAATGAGCAAGCAAAGCAATGAAGCTTTTCCCCCTTGGCTCAAAAAGACTTCAGAAGGAGAAGAATATCTGTACTGACTTGTTTTTTGCAGCTACCATGTTGCCCAGCAAAGTTTCCCTCTACACCAGGGTGTCAAATTCATGTCATCACAGAGTTGTCACATGACATAGCGTGACTTTTTCCCCCCTTTGCTAAACCAGGCATGGGCGTGGCCAGTGTGTGATGCATCCGGCACACAGGCCACAGGTTTGACACCCCTGCTCTACACCTTCTCTTTAAAGTCTTCTTAGCAGTGATCTGTGAGGTCAAAGCTGTAGAAATTGAGATTTTTCTTCACTTGATGCTTTGGAAAGGAAGAGTAAACTATTATTTTCTACCACCATTGTTCAAACAATTTTATCTTCTTAAACGCAGATAACAATGTCTGTTTTGTTTTGTTAAATGTAGTCAACAACTACCATTATCTAGACACTGCTTTGTTTTCCTGCCCTTGACTTTTTTAAGTCCTTGCTGAGGCCACTTTAAAGGTGATCCTATTTTTTTAAAAAAAAAATCATTTTCATATCTGAAGCTGGCTTATCATTTTCTCAAAATTGAAATGTAACTGCTTCTAAATTTGCCTCTTGAAATATTCTGTAACCTTGAAGCTGTGCTTTTATTATTATTTGCTCATTTTTCTATAAAAGCCAGAGGCACACGATTAGAGAGGCACAGTCAGTTAGTAATCTTTTGTCCTCCAACAAACACTGGACCTACACATGATTCTGCATTGACAGTATTGCTGACAGAATTACCCCAGGACCAAACATCTCATTTTAAAGTGATATAGCAAAAGACTGACAAGAAACGGCAACGATTTCACCTCACCCTCTCTCAAAATACATTCTTTCTCTCAACTGTGTTTTGAAAGATGACGTTCAGGTGGATGAAACATCAGGCAACCAGGCTGGACTTTGAGGAAGTTATTATTGGCCTTCAGGATGACCATAGTCTTGACCTTCTGAGTTAGGAAGAATAGTCACAAGATGACGTAAGCAAAAGGAAGTAACTATTAGCAGTATAAGGAGCATCATAATTATTTCCTGTTTACATCATTGTCCTAGAAGAGCATTGCTTTGATTTATAATGATGGGCAGATTGAGTGTTTACTTAGGTGGCTTTAATAGAATATTTCAATTCATGACAGATCTATCAATAGTAAAAAATAAAATAAAAATAAAAATCCTTAAAATGAATATGCCCTTGGATGAGAGAATGGTTGACTTGGAATGAGTTAAGCCTTCCTTTGACTTCATACCTTCCCTTGGATTTTGCATTAGTATAATTCCTAGTATAGCTTGCACATCTGGTGGCCTTCGGGATATTGATCTGTTCCTTAAGACGGGTAGAAACCAGGGGTGAAATGCTCCCGGTTCGGACCGGCTCGGGCGAGTAGGTAGCGATGATGGCTGGTGGTTCGGAGAACCGGTAGCAATGGCAGCCGGAGGCTCTGCCCACCCGCCCCATTCCCCAGAGTCGGGGAATGCACCATTCCCTGACTCCACCCTTGCTGCGGAGCCGCTGCATGCTCGCCCTTCGCCATGCGGTGTATCCTACTGTTCACCTTTCTCCCGCGACTGGCTGTCAGGGAAGGCAAGCGCCCAAAAGTTACTGGAGTTGCTCACTCTCCTTCTTGAATGAGCTGCTCTGGTCCACGCGCTGGCTGCGGAAGCGCACACCATTTATTTAATTCAGCAGCAGGTTGGGTATGCGCTTGCGCAGCCGGTGCATGGACCAGAGTGGCTCATTTAAGAAGGAGAGTGAGCGACTCCAGTATCTTTTGGGTGCTTGCCTTCCCTGACAGCTAGCCACAGGAGAAAGGTGCACAGTAGGAGTCGGGGAATGGTGCATTCCCCAACTCCGGGGAATGGGGCGGGTGGGCGGAGCCGTGTGGTGAAGGGTGAGCAGGCAGCGGCTCTGTGGCAAGGCCAGAGTTGGGGAATGGTGCATTCCCTGACTCTGGGGAATGAGGTGGGTGGGTGGAGCCGCGGGAGAAAGGTAAGGACATGCCGGCAGAATAGAAATTTAAAAATTTTTCCCTACCAGGTTCTGTGGGCATGGCTTGGTGGGAGGGGGTCTTGTGACTGAATGGCCGTGGCTGTGAGTGACATTGAGTTGGCCACGCCCACTCAGTCACAGGACACACACCCCACCAAGCCGCGTCCACAGAACTGGTAAGAAAAAAAATTAGATTTCACCCCTGGTAGAAACCCTTCTTGTTGCAATATTAGAATAACATAGGACTTGTTCACTAAGAGGACGAATTAGCATCAGGGACATGGAAAAAATATTCAGCACCTATTAATGTGGTAGGAATGAATTTCCTTTAGTTGGTATTCTGCTGAAAACTTGCAACATTTGTCAAAGTCTGCATAGATCATATTGAAAAAGTGTTTGATCACGGGGAAGAAATTAAAACAAAAGTTAGTGCTGTAATAAATTTGCCTCATTACTCTTTTCATAATAACAGCATTTGGAATTACCAATACTGTCACTTAGGGGAGATTTTTCTATTCTCAATATGTAGAAAGTTGCTAGCTTTCATCGTGAAACTTAAGCTGCTGATTTAAGTTAATCAAGCCCTCTAGCGTTCTCTATTATGAATTGGTTTGGGGTTTTTTTGCCCTCTAGAAACAAAGGAATAAATAGGAATTCATACCATGACATGAAAATCAAGTCAACTACAGCTTTTTTCTGAAAAGTTCCTGCTCATATGACAAAGCAAATTTGATGATTTCTTTTTGTAGGTTCATTGTTTCCTCCCAGTCTAAGCAACAATTGACATAAATATTTATTACATTTCAACATGGCCCATCTCACTAAAGTAACTCTGGGTGGTTTACTGCATCCAATCACTTACACAATTCAAAGAACAGTGTTCTCAAAACATCACATTTAGGGCTTTAATACTTCCTGTTCATATTTTGAACAGAAAATGTGTGGCTGGGATATTTGCTATGCTAAAATGAGGTTAGATAGTTGCTCATTCAATGAGTAATGGGAATTCTCTATTGTATGAACCAGCTCATCAAGTTAAACCATGGTATAGTTTTAGCACAGCATGTTATGGTCCCACCATAACTATCTTTATTGACTTGAGTTTAGCATATTGTGCAGTTCTAGCTCCAGAGATGGCTTTACAGTAGTAGAACCTATGCCCAGTCCCATACAACTAATGATGTTATGTGTTAGGGACAATGATCCATTGCCATGGCCAATGCCAATGATCCGATGCCCCACTCTCCCAAACTGTCCCTCCACAACTCTTATGGACCACACACAGTTGTTGAAAAAGAAAATCCTGCAAAAAATTGCAACCAGGCACAAACTAGAATGCAGCTCTAATGAAAGCAAGGCAGGCATGTGCTTGCATGACAAAAATGTATTTACTTGGCAATTCAGTGACTCCTAGGAAATCTTAAGTTATAAAGATACCACAAGGGATTTGGTGAGTTTCTTTACTTTTTTCTTTACATTTCTTCTTTTAAAAAAATCTTTATTAAAGAAGAAATTGAAGCCCATGAAAAAAAGATAGAGTTACTGAGTAAAATTGCTCCTACTGTGTTAAACAGTTGATTTGGTTTTAATAGCCCCTGAGCTGAGCTTTACCCAAAAGAGAGAACAGGAAACAGCTTGTTAATGTGAGAAGGCGGACCAAGAGATTGCTTTTTAGTTGGCTCAGCTTCTTCAGCATATTCCAGGAAATAAAATAACAATGAAAGGTACAGGTAATACTGTGCTCTACAGAAATTGTATCCCCAAGATCAGTAGATAAATCATTTTCCTTACATTATTACTCTAACAACTATGATTACTACTGCTATTAATGGTATATTTTCTCTAGTGCTTAGCTGAAAAAATATTGATTGATATTTGAAAATTAGCCAATATACTGTACTTCCATCTTCCTACTGGTCCTTTAAGCTATTTCTTCAAATAGAAAAGAAATACTCCCAATGACCCACAATCTTTCCTCATACTTTCAGTGTTTAAATTTGTTGTTCCATCTCACTTCTGCAATTGCTACTTATTATTTTGAAAAAAAGTGCTACAATTGTGTGTGAAAATTCTGTTGATGTACTCAGTTAGGTTGTTTTCAAACTGCTTGCAGTTAAGTTTCTTGGTTCAAACCCATCCCATCAAGCCAAAAATTTCATAACAATAAAAAAGCATTAACAACGTAAAGGAAGACACCAACAATAAAGCAAGATGAGTGAAACTGTGGGGAGCAGATGGCAGGGGCAACAGCTCATGCAGTATATCATCCAACCAATTTCTTTCCTGGTGTGAATGTTGGCATTTCTGGCTATATTTGAGCTTTGTGGAGAACCTTGATAAGGGAAATGTGATAAAGAAGCTTCACTGGAAGACTATCAGGTGACATGTAATTGATTCATCAATCTGCTCATATCTCTCCTGACAAAAGGGTTTTTCAACACCATCCTGTTCTGTTGCAAAGACTCTGATTACATGCCAAGAACACTTTTAAAATGTGAGTCCTGCTTGCTGTGCCTTAATACTAAATGCCTGTTATGCAAAAGATGCAGGCAGGTGTAAGTGGCCCATTGCAGCAGTGAATTGACCGTCACCTTGAGAAAATGACAAACTGGTAGCAGGAATAGTGACACTATGCCGTGGGTCCATCCAGAAAGAGTGTGTAGTGCAGGAATGTCAAACTCAATTTCACTGAGGGTCACATCAAGGTAATGTTTGATCTCGGGGGGGGGGGGTGGCCAGGGTAGGCATGGCCAGCTTGACATTACTCATGTTGGGGATTCCTGTGGTGGCTGAGTGCTCTGCCAGCAAAAATGGAGCTTGGGAGGGTCATGCGCGGCACTTCTGAGCTCCATTTTCACTGGCAGAAGATTGCAGGAGGCCATCACAATCGAAAATGGAGCTTGACACCATTGGTCGGTCCTTCACTGTTTCCAGGGTAGCCCCATGGGCCAGATCCAGCTAGCAGGCCTTGAGTTTGAGACCCCTGGTGTAGACTGTAGCTGATTTGGGGGTGGGGTGCCTTCAAGTTGTTATTCACTCCTGATTACTGCCTGGACTAGTCACTAATTTGCTTGGCAAGTTTTTCAGAAGTGGTTTACCCTTGTCTACTTCCTCAGTCTGAGAGAGACCGACTGGCCCCAAGGTCACCCAAGTGGCTGTGTGCCTAAGGCAGGACTAGAATTCATCATTTCTCATTTCTAGTCCGATCCTTTAACCATTGCACCAAATTGGCCTTATAGTCTAGCTGAATACAGACATTGCATTCAATGGTTCTATAAATGTAACTCTTTAAAATATGTGAGCTCTAAAAGTAAGTGAAGTGACCTTCTCTTTGTTATAAATAGAGCTTACTTGCTCCAATAACATATTATCCAAGAAGCACTGACAATCAAAATGGGTGTTTTTATTTTCTGATGTTGGTGGAAATGAGGCCCCGCTAGCCTCCCATCCTTTATGACGCAGGCAGCATGTGGTATGACTTTTGTATTTAGACAGCTTATTTTAAGTTTCAACAGTTTTCGCTATCTTGCCCTATTTTGCAATTGCAAGTAGCAGCTGTTCCTACCACCCACCACCCCATTTTTTTCCTTTCCTTATTCTGGATAAAAATCTATGCTCTTCATTAAAAACCAGTGTCTGTATTTCCTGTGTCAGATGAGGAGAGCACATCTTTCTCCTTCTGTTCTGGCCACTTTTTATAGAGGCACAGTTGAGAGCATTTTAACAAACTGCATCACTGTTTGGTTTGGTGGTAGCAGTGCTCAGATAGAAAGTCCATACAGAGAGTTGCAAGGACAGCAGAGAAGATTATAGGAAACTCACTTCCCATTATTCAGGATACTGCTTATAAGCACTATATGCTTAGAGCTCAAAGCATTTTAGAGACCCCACACACCGACTTTATGCCCTGTTTTTCTTGCTCCCCTCTGGGAGGAGGTTTCAAAGTATTTCTAGCAGAACTATCTGATTCTGTAATAGCTTTCTTTCCTACGGCATCCATCTGATAAACTCACAAGATTCATTTTTCTCACCATGTACTTATATAAATATCCAAACTAGACTGGGTTGTTTCTCTGTGTCATATAATATATGTGGGTATATGCATAATTTTGTATTTATCTATATATTTATATTTTTGTAATGTTTATGTAGTGTATATTGGACATATATTTATATTTTTGTAATGTTTATGTAGTGTATATTGGACATGGTGATCCTTTGAGAGCTGTATGCAACGAAATTTCATTTTAATGTATGCCAATTATTTATTTATTTATTATTTATTTATTATTCGTATTTCTATGCCGCCCACTCTCCGAGGACTCTGGGCGGCTTACAACAAGGATAGTATACTAAATAGCATATTGCCCCCAACAATCTGGGTCCTCATTTTACCCACTTCGGAAGGATGGAAGGCTGAATCAACCTTGAGCTGGTGAGATTTGATCTGCTGATCTGCTGAATTAGCAGTCAGCTGAAGTAGCTGCAGTACAGCGCTCTAACCACTGTACCACCTCGGCTCGTTAGTATACATTTAAAGTGACAATAGAGTTATTCTAAGTCTAAGTCTATCAATTCTGCAGTATTTTCTATCTGAATGCAAAAAAGCTTGTGTGGACCACATGGTGGGGGTGGGGGAGACAAACCAAGCTTCTGTGTGCGCTTCCATTAGGCAAATTAGGGAAACTTCTTTTCCCAGCTGCTTTGTGT
>WNWU01000005.1:28266063-28277121 GCA_012654045.1 Ptyas mucosa | reverse complement strand
TTGCTTTGCTTTGCTTTGCTTTGCTTTGCTTTGCTTTGCTTTGCTTTGCTTTGCTTTGCTTTGTTTTTCCTTTCCTTTCCTTCCCTTCCCTTCCCTTTCCCTTTCCTTTTCATTAGAATAGAATAGAATAGAATAGAATAGAATAGAATAGAATAGAATAGAATAGAATAGTTTTATTTCTATACCGCAGCTCTCCCGAAGGACTCGGGGTGGTACACAGTCAAATAAAAACACAATACAAATATCCCAATTAAATTTAAAAATTATTAAAATTATTACATTTACGGCCAAAATTCATTAAAAACCCAAAAATTTAAAACTCCAAATTTAAAAACTCATTTACAAAGATAGCCCTGCTTGTTGGAAGAGCAGGGTCTTGAGGGCACAGCGAAAAACTCAGAGGTCCGAAGGGCAGGAGCTCCCACAGAGAAGGCTCTCCCCCTGGGTGTCACCAGCCAACATAGTTTGGCCAATGGCACCCTGTGGGAGCGAACTGGTCGGTGGGAGGCTATCGGTGGCAGAAGGCAGTCTCGTAAGTATCCAGGTCCTGAGCCATGGAGTGCCCGGAAGACCACTGGGAGCCAGTGCAGCTCGCTACATGAGTACACTATACTACCCTACCCTACCCTACCCTACACTACACTACACTACACTATACAGCTGCCCAACTCACTCTCAGTGACTCCTGGCAGCCTACAAAAATAAAAAACTTCATATAAAGCAATAAAAAGTGATAGCCCCCCCCCCCCCCAGCTCCTCTGACAACAATCTGTCAAATAAACCACTTGATGGGCTCAATTCCACTCTGGGTTTCCCAGATCTGTTGGCAGAAACAGGTCCTCAGGACCTTACAAAACAGTATCAAACTGGGGGCCAATCTTATTTCCATAGGAATGATGCTCCACGGGGAGGGAGCTACCATGGAGAAGACCCTTCTTCTTGGTCTCACTAGATGAATCTCCTACTCCAAATTAAGGGATTATAGAGTTATAAAAAGGGAGTAATTTGACTGTCTCAGCAAGTTCCATCATCTTCACAATCCATTTTTCCATTGTAGATAAGGTTAAATATTTCCAACTTTGTGCATATAATAGTCTTGCTGCAGTTGTCATATACAAAAACAAAATTGCATGTTTTTCCAGCTGTTTATACATCAATCTCAAAAAGAAAGTCTCTGTTCAATTGCATATTCATCTTTAATATATTCTGTATTATTATATGAAATCAAGTCCAACATTTTTGAGCCTTTTTACACATCCACCAAGCATGATAAAATGTCACTTCTTGTGATTTTATTTCAGGCATAAATGCAAAGTATCTTTATACATTCTAAAGGGTTTTTCTGGTGACATGTATCAATTATACATCATTATCTAAATCTTTCAATCCTTTGAACCACAGATTTTCCCACTGTTCCATTTGTCTGTTACAACCAGAGTTTGGGTCCATTTTATCATACATTTTTTCAGTTATTTTTCTTCTGTCTCAAATTTCAATACAAGTTTATACATTTTATCAATAGCATTTCATCATTTGTATGTGATTCTGTTTCAAGTTCAGTTTACAGTGTTCAAAACCAAAAGTTAGTTCATCTCCTTTAAGTATAATTTCAAAATCAGGTAAACCCAATATTCTTCTTTTTTTCCCCCTTACATCTTGTAGAATCTTATATTTAATTCGTGGGGTTTTTTTTTCCTTGACACAAGTAGATCTCTCTACCATTGTTTAATTGGCATATCCTATATCAAAACAGGTACTGTCTGAAATAAAAATAACATTTTAAGCGAAACATTCACTCTCCTCTAACTGCTAGTTTTATTCAGCCCTAATAAGTCTTCCATACACAAAATGACCTTCTGTTCTAAAGTACAATATTTAATTAGGCAATGTCTTTGACTAAAATCCAGTTCAGATGCTCTCAAGGCCACACACCAAGCTATATACTGAAGAAATGGTACATTTTTTCTCCAGCCTTTTTTTAAAACAGCCTGTCTCAAAGCACTAAGTATACAAACAAAATATGCCAAATGGTGTGATCCTTTTCCCTACTTGTTTGTTAAGAGAGAATGGAACAAAGGTATCTAATAAGTTATCAGTATGACAAAGCACTATCCTAGGCAGCACATAGGATATGCTTTTGTCTATAGAAAAGGATATGGCACATTTGCTTCTGTCTTTCAGGAGAGTAATGGAAATAACTCATCTTTATTATTACTCTTAAAAGCATCATGCTGTCAGTCAGATTCACCAATTCAACATCTATCTGTATATAAAAAGAAGAAAAAATGAAGCATGTTTTCTAAAGCTGGGCTGAATAGTTTGAAATATTCATTCATTGAGTTGATGAGAGAGAAAAATATGTCCATATACCAACACCCTCACACCCAGACTGAGAAATTTTCAGAAATGATGATGACAGTTTGCCATTTAGTTTATTTAATCCAGGTTTACTAAGAAAATCCTGCCTTCCTCTCCCCTCCCCTTCCTTTTCTGATTTAATATCTATAACTGTTGTGGCCCGCTGGCAGCCAGCAGAGCTGGCAGCAGAGTTGGACCATGAGGAGGTTGAGGAAGAACATGGGCCCATCCTGGGGGCTTGGGAAAGCTCGGACGAGGGCTCTGCATCAGAGGCAGAAAGGGTGTTAGACAGTAGCAAGACAGAGGAACAGCTAGCGCCCATTCCCAGTGTGCGCATGTGCAGAGCTGCCAGAAGACAAGAACAACTCAGAAAGCAGGATTGACTCAGGAGTAAAGCCACATCTTTGAGTTGATTGGCCCCTCCCATAGGAAATAAAAGAGGTGTGAACAGGAAGTGGGCTTTTGCAGGAAACAATTTGTTTGTTCGATGACTCTGAGAGATTCTGTGCTGGGTTTTGCCTTGTACTGTAGTTGGAAACGAGATAAGGTGTGTTGAGAAATATTCCTTTGCAAAACTATTTGGACAAACCTTGCTGACTGTCAATGAGCGTAATTCATTGAACCTCAAAAGAGGTTTTTCCAGGACCAATTCCTGCCTCCTGCTTGTTAAGGGAGCCTAGGTGAGAACAATAACAAACTCTTGGATCGCTCATGAGACTTGGGAAGAGCATCACCACCAAGAGTCATACTTTATGTTTGCTTCCTTGTAATTTCTACAAAAATGGCTTGGGGCTTTCTCCATAGTTTCATGCTGATCATACTTTCTGGAATGTTTCGGAAGCAATCAATCACCAGAGAATATCTTTGTACTTCTGGGAATAGAGAGATACTTTTAACAAAAAATTAAGAAAAATCCAGGAAAAATGGAGAAGGCATATTTAATAAAAATTTGATCAAACTTCTTATCAATATAAAGTCAAGACCTGTTTTCACTGGGGATGGTGCAGCACAACACAAGCCAGGATACAACAATTTTGTATAAAAACTAATTTCCAGAGGGGAAGTTGTGTTAAACTATTGCAACAAAAGCAAAACAAAAAACCCTAGTAGTTACTGTGTTAATTTCAATTATTGAAATTATTCAATTATTATACAAATTGTCAATTTGTAACCATTAAGTTTATGTGAACAGAAGTTAATTTCATTAAATACATATAGATTTGAGAAAGGAGTATTGAATACCCACTTATTTATTTTTGTGGAAGGAGGAAAAGAAAAGGGAGGAGAAAATGATAGGAGAAACAAGAGATAGAAATGCCAATGCATAATAATAATTAGAAAAACATTAACATGAAATGTGAAACAACTGTTTTCCTACCCAAAAAAACCACCCACTTTGTATGTGTACCATGCAGAGTTTTGTCCAGAGAATTGTTAGGATCAGATTTGAAAACATACACATATATAATTCGTTTCTCAAGACTAGATGCCTAGATACCAAGCATCTGTAGAAATGAAACTGTGGTTTTTAATTATTTATCTATCTATATATTACTAAAACTTTCATGTATATAATATTCCACTGGACAAAATGGTACATAATAGGGCAAAGCATTTTCAACCAAAATGCTTTTAAATGAGCTAACTTATAGAATGAGTCCAAAATTCAGAAGCCATGACTCCCACAGAACTGAAACATTACAAATTTTATAAAGCATTTTATGAAAATTATCCTAAGACGTTTTATTATATCATACTAAATGTCATAAAGTATTTCCTGTGATCAACTGCTAATATTTGAACGTGCTGTACATTTCAACATGGGCTACTTTCAGGACAGATACATGTATATCTCCCTTAATTTTTAAGAATTTTTCCAGCGAAGGCAGTACCTTAGAAGTTATTTCATAAGGAAGCTACTGTGGAATATGGTAAGATAATACAGTATCTCTGAAATTATTACCCAATAGGTCGCAGGTTGACTAGTGGAACAATAAAGTTGTGGGTTTTTAAGGTGTCTGAAGGTTCTTTGTTGTGTAACCTATTATGAAATAATAGACATATTCCTTCTAATGAACCAGTAGCACTCTGTTCTCTATTTCCCTTTCTCCCTTGGAAAGGAAGTGACACCAGGGCAAGTCCACTCAACTGTACATGTTGAACTTCAGTGTCAGTTAGCTGAAGCACCAGGAGTTCCTAATATTGCCCTTGATAAATTCACAAAAGCCTCTGTTTCCTTATTGAAAGAATCAGATTCTTTACTAGCAATTTATATTTTTTGGTAATGATCTTCTAGGACAAATGGCCAGAATCTTATCATGCCTGACATCAAGAGACTACTTTTATTTCTTAGAATAAAACATGCTCTTCATTCACTCAGCATGGCACATTGTCCCAAAACCTTGTAGGCAACGTAGACTAAATACTATTATCAAAAAAGCTTACTTCATTCACTCCAAAAGAAAAAAAGAAGCTTTGTTTCAATTTTATTTACAGGATGATGCCCTTTTGATGCATCTTGATGTACTAGCATTGTTTTGGACAGAAAATTATGGCAATTGCATTATTGGTATGTGTGTGTATTGAAAGGTTTAATAATGCTCAGCATAACATGTTTTTATAGGTAAGTCCAACACCCTAGAGATTCTTTCTTTGATCAGCTGTGAAAATTGTAATCAAGTATATTGCATGTAAACAAATAAATAAAGCAAAAGCTGCATATCACGAAAAACCTAACTATAAAAACCTAACCACACCTAACTATTCAGCAATTTTTTTCTTTCAGTTTGCAGTTCATTGTAATTAAGGGTGGGGATGGGGGAATGTAGAAGCAATATCTACACAACTAGTTCACTAAAGCAAAAAATATCTACCTGTGCTAGAGTCTAAGTTAAAGATTTTCTATTGGCAGGGAACCAGATTCTTCATTATAGAAATCATAATGTAATTTAAAAGTGCCTAAATAGATTTCATTCTAATAGTGCTTCTGAAAATATTCCACAACACAGAAATTTAGGGAATAAAGAAGTATTTATAAAATGAGTAAAGTAGGTTTTTATGGAAACTAAAAATAAATTATGATCCAAAATCCTTGGATTAATGTCTTAAGAACTGTTGATACCATGGATGAAGTTGGATCATCAGAATCAAATTCCCTCTTTTCCTCCCCCTTCAGTACCTAGAACTAATCCTGGAAGACAAACTGGTCAACAGTATCGTATCTTCAAGAGAGTATCAATCAGAGTGATTGTGGCTGATTTTGTCATAAACCTAATTGGGTAACAGAGTACCCCAAATTTGTGTAATTGACACAATACCTGGCATCTCAGCGGTCTATAGTAATTTTCCCATTTTCACATCCTATCTGCCAATGGGGGTTGATTTAACTTTGAAAAATCAGCTTCACAGATCTAATCCACATCCTCAGCTGACCTACTTTAATATCCAGGTCATGCTGCTTATCCATGTTCAAATAATTGATGAGGGATATCTTAGAGCAAACTTACCTCTCATTAAACAGCAATGTTATCAGGGAGTGAAGAATTATCTTCTCCTGAAATAATGAAGAAGGATCTGCTACATTTATGTTCTGCAACCATATATGTATCCTATGCCTTAGATGAATTCTTCTCCCAATCATTCAACATTCTTGAACACTTAAATTGGTACAATAAAATTAAAGTTAATGTTGATTTTAGAAATCACTTTATTAGCCATCCCATTTTGAGACTATGGAACAAATATAATACTTATACCTAAGAATGGGGAAAGGAATACATTTAAGATTCCACAAGAACTGCACACACACAGCATACAACACAGAGAGAGAGCTGTGGTGGTGCAGTGATTAGAATGCAGTATTGCAGGCTAATTCTACTGACTGCCAGCTGTTCAAGTCTCACCATCTCAGGGTTGACTCAGCCTTCCATCCTTCCGAGATCAGTAAAATAAGGATCTAGATTGTTGGGGGCAATAACACTGTGAGGCGGTATATAAGTCTAAGTGCTATACAATAAACATATATGGAATGACATCCAGGACAGCATCCAGCTCTCATCAGAGACCTTGTCCCCTTAAATATGACTCACACTAATGCAAAGTTGAATTTCAGCATCTGATCAGCAGCCTTGGGAAACTGAAGTCTTGGGAAACTATACCACTGTATAGGCCCACGTTCAAAGAGTCTTGCACTCGCTCTCTCATATGAAGTAGTGGCTTCTTCAATCCTCAGAAGCCCAAAGGAATTTCTTTTATTATTTCTTCTGCTATTTCCTACTGCTCCAGTTCAAAATTCTCCAATGGTTGCTATCCCAAGTCTTCCACTGATGTACTATTGGAGGAAAATCAGGATGTGGTCTATAAAGTTCCAAATAATCCAAGAAACCCAAAGACTCCAGCTATGAACTTAATGAAGAATTTCAGAGAGCTGTGTGAAAAGACAAGAAGCAGTAGTACAAACAACATCTGAAAAGATGTTAAAGACAGAAACAGACATGGAAAAGTAAGGGAAGAATTACAAATGCAGAAGTTGTTTCCGGTCTCAAATGTGTGTTCTAAGATATGTTAATGGACTATAATTACTGATTCAAAGAAGATATATATTGAAATTCTGTACAGTACAGATGTCAACATCCAATTTCTTACCTACAAGGCCTCTAATGTTAGAAGATGAAATGAGATCAGCAGATTGATTAGCAATTTGGAAAGCTAGAGGAACTGATGGAGTATCTCCAAAAATATGACAAGCAACAGAAGAGTCAGTAATTCTAACTAAATCGTAATTCTGACCAAACTATGACAGCAAATCTGGAGATGTGTCTATACCTGCAAATATTAGTATTGGGCAGGCGATGGTTTTCTGTGTGACATGCTATGGAATTAAACACTGGATTTTGAAAAAGCAGAAGAGAAAGAATATTGTTGTTTTGAACTTTAGTGTTAGAGAATACCACAGGTAGCCAAGAAAACAAACAAATGGATAATAAAATAAATCAATCCACAATTCTCATTCAATGCATAATAGTCAGATTCAGGTTATTATACTTTGGACACTATTATTTGAAAAACTATCTCTCTTGAGAAATTTGAGAAAGGTGGCAGTAAAGAAGAGAAGACCACCAGCAGCAAGATAGATGAACTTAATTATAGTACTGATGGGTACATTGTTGGAAGATCTGAAAGGCCAGGTTGGGGACAGTTCATCCTGAAGAAGATTTATCTAACAGTCAACACCAACTTGATGGCACATAATATCAATTGAATTGTAAGATACTGTCTATTCAACCCCACAAATGGTCATCAAATATTGTGTAAATCTTTTCACTACCTCAAGAGCTTTCGCTTCACTGTACCATATGAATCATACAGTGCAAATGAATTCCTTTCATTCATCTATCCCAGTGATGGCTAACCTTTTTGCCATCGTGTGCCAAAAGCGGGGGGAGCACGGTGGGGTCATACGAATGCGTGCCCACATTCATAATTCTATGTGCCCTGCCCCCCCCCCCGTGCTCACCCCGCTTTTGGCACGTGGTGGCACAGTGGGCCTGGTAGGCCTGTTTTTTGCTCCCCCCAGGCTCCAGACCCTTTCTAGGAGCCTGGGGAGGGCAAAAACGGCCTTCCCCACCCCCACAAAGGCCCTCTGGAGGCCAGAAACAGTGTGTTTCCTGACTTCTAGTGGGCCCAGAAGGCCTGAAAATCAGCTGGCTAGCGCATGCATGTGTGCCGGAGCTGAGTTCGTGTGCCCACCGATATGGCTCTGTGTGCCACCTGTGGCACCCGTGCCATAGGTTCGCCATCACGGATCTATCCTATCTGTAGGTCTGTGGCTGAAAAGATTGTTAAAGGGATGTGTTTTGAGACTAATAAATGACAAATTGTCAATATTTCCCCTGCATTATTTGCCATTTGATAAGTCATAGTTATTGCATCTTCAGTTCAAGGCAAGACTTAATTTCTGCCTTTGCTTTTCAAGGGAATAAATAAGCAACATTATTTTGGTCGCTTTATTTTCAAAGAGGAAAAAAAATTGTATCTATTTTTCCCTTTCATTCAGTTTATTTAGATCCATATTCTTCTTAAATTGCAATCCTCTCTAGTCCATGAAAATAATAGAATTAAATTGAATTTCCCTTTAACCCTAATGTACAAATGTCAAATAAATTATTAAAATGTGGTCTATTCACTATCATTCAAATAGTATTCATTCATACTTGGAATGCATTTCTATGCAACAGCTACAGTAGTATTAGCCAGTAGATGACAGTATTTACTGAGTTTGGATCTATGGTATATACTCTATGCTCTTTTGTTCTAAGTAGAGTTTCCTGTTTCCTGTTACAGTTATATAGTTGAGCAGTAAAGCACATGGTGACTGTACACTTTCTTTGTTCTGTGTGCTTTATATAAACAGAATTTCTAACAGTCTGGAGCTGTTCACAAACTGTATTCTACAAATATGGAACTCATTGAATGAATTGGAGAATTCAAGTCAGGGTAACCCTGAACTAGCCCTGCAGACATATAAGTAAAGCATGTAAACCCATTAAACGTAAAATCAAGGGAAGAATGCAAACCTCACAGTCATAACTCATACATATTCATATGATAGATAGTAGATATAGAATAATTATATGCTTTTGCTGGGGAAACATTGGTTATTCAGTTGTTGTTCAACTACAATTCTCAGCAACATAACAAGAATTGGTAAGAGTGAAGGATACTGAATGATTCCTCTGAAAGTACCAAGCAATGACTATGGCTGCAATGATATGCCATCATCCAATTTTCACCATTCCTTGCCTTATATAATTGCTCATGAATCTGAAATTTTGCACCTAAAAGTGAACATTATATGGATGGTACAGTTTACAAGGGTCCTCTGTTATTGAAATAGAAAGAACTGGGATTCCAATATCTGCTTTTCAGAATATGTAGACATTCAAACCAAAACTTTAGTAGCAAAACATGGAAAACTTTGAGTTTGAGTCTATGTCCATTTGTTTCTCCCACAATTCTTTTAAAAAGGTATTTGGGGAGTTGTTAACAAGAGCCTTAACAAATCTAATTTTCACATTAATAAGCTAGAAACTACCTTTAAAAAAGTAATTTTCTTTCCTATACATGAATGAAGATGGATCTAGAAGCATTTGTTTTTGTGATTTTTTAAAAAAAACTCATCTTATTTTCTTTCTAGTTTAGTTGGTGATTTTAGCCATGTGGCTGTGAAGTGGTAGTATTACATTTTAAATTAATTTTCTTAGCTTGCAAGACTTGATCAAAATGATTTTTTTTAAAAAAATCATCTGAATAGTTCCTGTTTTATGCTCTTTCTCAGTCCCAAAGGCAGGGCCCTCTCCTTTGCTAAGCTATTAAACCAAATTAATTAGAGATTCAATTCAAAATTATGTATATAATTCTTCCTGCATTAATTGAAATAACTGGAAATCAAGTTGATATATCTTTTGTTTTTTAAATTAAATGTTGTTTGCTGAAGGGAGCGGGGGGACTGTTATATTCTATTAAAGCCTTAATGCAATAACTGTTGCTGACCAACTTTTTAACCTTGGTATTTAAGATTCTTCCGTGTTGGAATTTTCATCATCATTGGACATGAATAATTTTCCCCCAGTGTTTTTTAAGCGCCTTTGTTTCCCATCCCTTTTCAGTTTTTTTCAGATTGCAATACTGTTGCAAATTAATCGGTATCTTTTCAAATTTATTTGATATTTATCATGGACTTTGCGTTGCATCAGACATTTCACAAGTGTCTAGCAAATCTCACATATTTGTTCTTTAACAGGATGTCATTGCTTTTGGTTGGGAATATTAATTCTCTGCACACTTAGACAGTCAGAGCCAAATTCAATTAATGAGTGATGATTTACACATCCTTGCTGAGCATAAGACTTGATGTACTGGAGTGGAAGTGAGATACACACAAACACAGGGGAAAAAAATTTGATTGCTTCAACTGACGTGCTTATGTTTTTCTCAAAACAACCTAAATGTTAAAAAGTAGCTTGTAACTGCATTTATTAAAGATTGCTAAAATTATAAGAGAGTTGATGTATTTCCTCCCTTGGAACCGACAATATATTTGTGAGCAGAATTAAAGACATGTAGAAGATTTCATTCCAGTTTGTTTATTTCTGAAATCAATTAGTTCGTTGATTGTACATCACAAAAATTCTCAGTTAAGACTATGAGGAAATCTATTTTCAAACTCTGAAAATATATATATTTCTAGTCTAATTTCTTATTAGACTCCTGCCACCAATAGCCTCCCACCGGCCAGTTCGCTCCCACAGAGAGGGTCTCCTCAGGGTGCCATCGGCCAAGTTGTGTCAGCTGGCAACACCCAGGGGGAGGGCCTTCTCTGTGGGAGCCCCAGCCCTGTGGAACAAACTGCCCCCAGAAATGCGTAAGATCTCCGACCTCTGAGTATTTCGCTGTGCCCTTAAGACCCTGCTGTTCTGCCAGGCCGGGCTATCAACATAATAATTTTAAATTGGGTGTTTTAAATTTTGGGGGTTTTAAATTCAGCCAAAACTATTTAATAATTTTAAACAATTTTAACTGATGTTGTCTTGTGCTTTTCATAGGCTGTACACTGCCCTGAGTCCCTTGGGAGAAGGGCGGTATAGAAATAAAATTATTATTATTATTATTATTATTATTATTATTATTATTATTATTATT
>WNWU01000005.1:28219815-28266053 GCA_012654045.1 Ptyas mucosa | reverse complement strand
TTATTATTATTATTATTATTATTATTATTATTATTATTATTATTATTTTATCTTTATCAAGGATGAAATGATAAAATCTATCCATCTTTACATTTAGTGGCCTTTCAGGTGTTTTGGAATATAATTTGTAGGATCCCTTGCCACAACAATGCTAGTTACAACAGCACTGTTCCTTGGGGAAATGGTGGGTATACATGGAGTAACAAATAAAAAGAAATAATTTCTTATTATCTGAATAATTGTACAGATAAGAGGCGGGAACAGTATCAGTAAGAGGTGGTAAAAAAATATCCAGGTTCAGTTTCCAGGAATAATTTTGGATGGAGATGGAGATGATGGAGATGGAGATTATGGAGATGGATGGGTGTACTTTAGAAATGATTTGTAAGAAGTTTAGACCTTATATGAATATGACCACAATGCTATTCATCTTAACTTATTTTAGGCTTTCATGTGAGGCTGGAAGAAAAGAGATGTTACTTGAAGAGTCACATGGACTAAACCCATGATGGTGAACTATGGCACACGTGCCACAGGTGGCTTGCAGAGCCCTCTCTGCTGGTACGCTAATCATCGCCCCAGCTGAGCTCCACTGCGCATGCACGTGTGCCTCCTATCAGCTAGCTAATTTTCAGGTCTCTGCTATGCATGCACGGGGGTCGGGGTGCATGCGGGAGATGTGTGCACATGTACACAGGGTGCATGCATGCGTGGGGGTGGGGGAGCAAAGGGGATCATGCACACATGCACGGGAAGGTGGGGTTGCGCATGCATGCATGGGTGGGTGGGGACCATGGGTGTGGCATGTGTATGCATGGGGAGGTGGGGCACGTGGAGGGGTGTTGCACACGCATTGAATTATGGGTGCTGGCGCGTGCGCAACAGCGCACATGCCTGTGCGCTTTCAGCACACGATGACAAAAAGGTTAGCCATCACTGGACTAGACTCTTTAAAATAGCCATGTCTTTTTCTCAGTATGGAAGTCTCAAAGGAATTGAGCTGCTTTAACGAAGCAAAATACATTGTGTTCATGCTCACACAAGAGTCAATGTACTTATAAATCATTTTTTTATCATACACATGTATGACGTGTGTGAAAGAGAGAGATAAAAAAATATTAATCTGAAAAGGACACTATTCTTGAGAAGAAGAGGGAAAAACCAGCAAAATATCCAATTAATATATTAATGCTACTCCAATCAAACCAGGTAGGCATACGGAAAGAATTAATTTCCTGCGGGTAATACAGGTAGTCCTCAACTTACAGTTGATTTAGTAACTGTTGGAAGTTACAACAGCATTGAAAAAAGTGACTTATGACTGTTTTTCATATTTGCAACCGTTGCAGCATCCCCATGGTCACATGATCAAAATTCAGATGCTCGGCACCTGATTCACATTTATGACGGTTGCAGTGTCCTGGAGTCATGTGATCACCTTTTGCCACTTTCTAACAAGCAGAGTCAAGGGGGAAGCTAGATTCACTTAACAACCAGGTTACTAACTTAACAGCTGCAGTGATTCACTTAACCAATGTGGCAAGAAAAAAAATCGTAAAATGGGGCAAAACTCACTTAACAAATGTTTCATTTAGCAACAGAAATTTTGGCCTCAACTGTAAGTCAAGGCCTACCTATACTGGACTTTGACTGCAACTGCCATTCATTGCCCCTGTTACCCTGATTTTTTTACCTTGTTGTTTATAATTATTCAATCTGAAATTGGGGAACTGCTATAGAATGTCTGGTACACGGACTTTGTGAGGTAAAAATGGGTCTCTCTGAATTATTTCCCGTTATTTTCTTATTCATAGAAGAAATAAGAGACGAGGGCTCTTATGTTTGAAAAATCAGAATTTAAAAATAGTCTTCTGATTTGGTATATACTGTAAAAGCAAGAAAATATTTTCCCGCTTTCAAAGATAACATGATATACACAAGTTAGCGAAACTTCATTCCTCTCTGCTTCAAAAAAGGGGGTTGGGGGGTGGGGGGAGAAATCCATTAGCACAGTGATAGGCTTTATCTCCTTACCATGGAAGAGCAGTTAATGCCACAATTATTTCAAGATGATAAAATCTCCTTTCTTTCATCATTCTTTGTGAATTGCCCATTAAAAATCTCAGATGCTCTAGAAAATTAAAATATATTAATAGGAAGATAATTAAGTTCTTATTGCTTTTGTCATTTAAAGGAAGTTAACCAAATGGTGAGAAAGCCTCTGAAAAGTGGCTTTTGTGGAAGGATTTAAATTTAATTAATATACAGTAACAAGCTCATTAAATCTAAGTTAAATGCTTCTTCCAGACAAATTGTAACCTTTTAGTTGGCTTAAAGCTTCCATTTACTTCGGCTGGCAGAGCAACAAATTGCACTTTTGAAAATGAACAAAGGAAGCTTTATGGCATCTGTTTACAGGACCATCTGATCCCTTTAACCAAGAACTAAAAACAGGAAATCCCTCGTTGGAACACCCTTTTCAAGAATTCCCTTGGCATCAAATTGGGATGCTTGGGGATTTGTTTAGTTTGCTCTTTTTTTTAATAGCAAATGATCACTTCCAGGTTAACGTATGAAGGAGAACATTGTTTAATTTTAGACCATCCTTCGGTTTTTAGTTTTCAGCTCAAAAAGCATATTCTCACGTGTGGGTTTTGGAATTACTTTTTTTAAAAAAAATATCCATGATTGTAAAGATATATGTACAGTAGTGGCCAAAATTGTGGAAACCTTTTGGGGAAAGTGTATTTTTGAGGTTTGATGACTAATAACACTGCTTTTTTTTTGGAGTTTCAAGATAATCATATTCTACTGCTGGAATCACCTAGGAATAGCCCAGACCTTAACCCAATTGAAAATCTATGGAGCCAACTAAAGAAACTTGTTAGTCAAAAGAGATCCAGCAATAAAACCCAGTTAATAGAAGCAATCATTCAATCTTGGTTTCACATTATAATAGCTGCAGAACTAAAAGACTTGATTCACTCCATGGGAAGACATCGTAATGCCATAATTCATGCTAAAGGTTACCCAACTAAGTATTAACTGACGTGATAATTTTTGTATATCTCATTTTTTCTATGTGTTTCACTTTTCTTCTTTATACTGTAACTGCTATTCTAATAGCAAATCCTTCATAAAAGTTACTGCATTACATTCTTTCCATTGATATATAATTTTATGGTACTACTCCCCAAAAAAGTGGTGTTATTAGCTAGTTTTAGAAAATACACTTTTCCCAAAAGGTTTCCACAATTTTGGTCACTACTGTATATGTTCTATTTTTAAAGACACCAGTCCAAAGTGCATATGAATTTGTGTTTGTGTATTTATTAGCTTTACACCAGAGATTCATTAGTATATGAGTAGGTGTATATAGCATATTGTATAAATTAATAAGAGCAAGGGTGTCGGTGGAGGTTCAAAAAAGGCAATCTGGGAGCTATGAAACCCCAATCCTTTCTTTTATACCATACATGCTACACACATTTAAAAGGAGTGTGGTTTTAATTGCAGAGTTTCAGCCTTTTACTTAATTGTTTTTTCGACCCTTTACTTCAGGATGCCCGGCTGTCAATAAGAATATTTTTTTGGTTTTTCCCTCATCTTCCTGTGATTACATTGCCTGTCCTTGTTTATCTAAACTTTTCTCTGAAGATATAAAGCTTAAGATACAAAGCCACATTGCCGTTTTACATTGTTTTGACATTATTCCCTATCTTGGCATGCTGGGTACTATTATTGCCTCATATGTTCTAATCTTTAACCTTTACTGCAGTTGCATCCTTTTTCTGTCAGAATTCAGACACGGGGCCCAGCTATTCTAGGCAGCAATCTTGTCATCTTTTTTTCTGGTTGAAAGCTGTTTCCAGGCCACGTTGCCATTGCTGAGATATGAAACTGGTTCTGGCTCTTCCTGAATCTCACATAGAGAGAATCCTTCAGCAGCCCAACCTGAAAATCTTTCAGCAACCCAACCTGAGCTGTGCATGCTGGATAAGTAAAGTATACTTGATATCGCAGACATATTTAAATATTTCACAGGACCAACCGTTTTGCAGTACATTTATTAGGAACAAAACATGTTAATTCAGTTGCCTTCTGGCAGACAATATGTTTAATATTATTTGGAAGATGGAAGCCACATTATCATGAAGACTTCATTCACTTCTGCAAGTGCATGTTTTTGCCTGAGAGAAGCTGGACGTATGTTTTGGCCATCTGTGCAGGAGCACCAGAGATATTTTTGTTTGTTTGTTTCTTGCAACAGCTTGTGGGTGACAAAGCCTAGAGGACAGCATGTTTGCTTATTTTGCTTTCCAGAGCAACCGTATGCATATTTCAATTTGCAAGTCAGCCTCACTTTATTCTGCAAGGTTTTCTCTCTAATAAGGATGTTTATAATTGCAGCCTTTATCTTCTCCATACTCTTTCAGGCATTTTATTTGAGGAACAGAAGTAGGAAAATTGGAGTGGATTCAATCAGCCGTGAGTTCTACATATTCTTATTACTGGTTTGCCCCGTACGCACTTGCTTTGCACAAGCATGTGCCTTCCGTGCATGCACCCAACCTTCTGTGCATGCGTTTTGCCTCAAAAACGTAGCTAAATAGGACAGCGTTATGTCTAGGAGGATGGGCGTACCCACCCGCAATCACCGCTACTGATTCACCTGAACCGGTACGAATCAGCTGAATACCACCTTCGGATTCAATCAGTCAGAATAGAGCTGGGAAGGACTTTGGAGTTCTTCTAGTCCAACCCCCTGCTCAAGCAGGAGACCTTATACCATTTCAGACAAATGACTGTCTGGTCTCTTCTTAAAACCTTCCAGTGATTAAGCACCTACAACTTCTGAAGGTAAGCTGTCCCATTGGTTAATTGTCCTCACTGTTAGGAAGTTTTTCCTTAATTTCTTAATGGTCTTCTATTTCTGCCTGCTGAAGCCTTCCAACATGATCCCTGAGGAAAGATTGATCAAATAGAGGAAAGGATTTTATGACTTTAGACCTAATATTCTTAGGAAGAGTTATCTTTTGACCTCTCAAGTATTTATAAGGATACATTTGTAATATATTTACTTATAAACAGGTAAACACAAGCATGTATTTCATTTACTTTTATAGCTAGTAACATCCACATTTGCTAGTGTTAAACTAGTATTAGATCTATCATTCCTCAGACATCACGGTTTCTCTTGGGAAATTTGCACTAACCACTGGACTAAATAACGTGATGAAAGTTGCAGAATTCTATGCCAAACTATTTTATCTCATATCAAACTAAATTGTAGGACCTTAAAGCTTGAAAATCTGACATGGAATCAAAAGGCCAATAAATGACCATCATTACTTGGAAGTTTCAACGTGTTTTTAATTCATGATTTTATTCCTCTATTGTCATAAATGATTTTATTATGATGTTGAGAACCACCCAGAGACACTTAGGTGAGATGGACAGTATAGAAATGTAATAATAATAAATAAATAAAAATCTTAGGGTTGTGAAATCTGAATGACTATTCAGAACAAAATGAGTGAAATGAAAGCCAAGTACATGGTTCAGTTAGGAAGATGATATGAGCTCAATTTCTCTTGTTGTTCAGACCAATAAAATAAGCCTAGCCAAAGAAATTTTTCTAAGGATCATCAGTGCCAAATTCTAAAGCTTAGCGAAAGTAAAAAGGGCTCATAATATGTTTTTCCTCCCTGAAATTGCTTTCTATAACTCTAACTCAAGGGAGTTGGTAATATGGTACTTACAAGTGCCAAGGAATCCAGCACTGTTCATCCAGCTGCACGTTTATCTCTTCAGGAAATGATAGATGCTATTAGTAAACAGCCCCTGATCCTCATGGCTGTCCTATGATGTGTGTGTGTAAGACATATATTGATTTTTGTTGTGGATGTTCCTAAATTGTTGGTAGTTTATAATAAGTAAAGTTTTTCCAACTTCCTGTAATGACTACTTTATAGCTGCTTTTAAAAGCTGGTAAAGAATCTACTGTTGTCCAGTTTCCTTATTAAATGTTGATGTCAAATGTTTTCCGTGACTCTGGCATGTAGACTCAAGGTGACAGTTTCTTGAATCCTCAACAGACCACTCTGAAGGAGAAATCCCTCTCTTTCCTAAATGTCCCTTAAATACAAAATTTCATCATTACAGTAATTTACATCATTCATATTATAGCATGCAAATCATCATAGATAAGGTCAATTTAGCATTGTTTAGGTATCATCTTTGTTCTACTTAAGATGCAACAGATCGTTTCATTATTTTGGGAAGTTATCTGGATGGAAAATGTGATTGTTTGCTGCTTGATAGTTTGTTTCATTATTTATTAAATTTATACAAAAGAAAGGGGAGGGAGTGAGGGAGTGAGGGAGTGAGGGAGGAAATTCAATGTGGAAGCTGACAGGAATTTGGAGGTTGCTTCAGCTCCCACTGCTTTTTTCCCCACCCATGGTTATTCTATTTCTCTATTTAGGCAAGGAAATCACTCCAAAACAATGACCAATTGGTCCCAGGTCATCTAATTACTTATAAAATTCATATAACCACCTATGTATACCTTGTAACTCAAGACAACTCACAATCCAAAAACATAAAAACTTAAGATGTCTTAAAAACAACATTACAATGTAGGCAAGCCCCACCCCACCCAAAATCTCACAGTCAAAATCCCATATGTGTTGGCCTCCACTAACAATTGGAAGGAAAAGTCAAAACACTTGATGGGGGCAGCTGCCACATTGCCATTGTTGCCATTTTACTGATGTAGAGAGCCCAGCTTCATAGTTGAATCATCCACCTCTTCCGCCACCACTTTTCCCAGGCCATGGGCCACCAAGTAATCATACCTGATTAGTAACATGATAGCAGCTTCCACACTGTGATCAAAATGTCCCTATCTGTTGTCTTCCCTGAGTTGCAAGACACTGGAGGGACCTCCACCCATATAGTCAGTGATTTCAAGGCTTCACTCCATTTTAGCCTCTAAAAATTCTGGATTCCACTGACCCATGACCCAGAACAGGTCTGAAAATTAGCTGTTCCTTCTCCTGGCCTCCAAGGCATTCCCAAATTCTCATCAAAGAGCCACCACAGAAATAAACATCTGGCTTCAGTACCATGTTAAATAAAATTGTACCCAAAGCACACTAAATTTCATTATAGTTCTAATTATCCATTCTGAACAGCCTAGTTTTATAAAAAGCAATAAATCTTGGATAATATTGATTATGTGCCTTCAGGTTCTCTCTCTGAAGAAAATGTACATTATTTCTCCACTTCATGGTTCCAGTTTTGTCCTAATCTTTGTTAGTTTTTTTAAAAAGTCAATTTCATTTTGAACTTCTTATAATTTGTGCAGGCTGTAGATTACATATGACAATAGTGAGTCATACCATTATAACATTTAATACAAGTGAAATTAATGCATTTTGTTATTATCTCCTCATTTACATCTTTAAATGTAATCTCAACCTTTACTTCAAACCATCTTTTAGAATATTTATTCAAGCTTCTTCTTCCCAATAGCAAAGATTAGAAAACTTTAGCTTTCAAATGTTTCTCTTTTAACTGTTTAGAATCATTGATTGAAATCCCAAGAGATGAGACTTAAAATCACATTTGCATCTCATTTTAAAAGAAATACATATGTAAAATATCCTAATATATTTATTCTTGCTAGTTATTTATAAGTTCCTGCCATGTGTGCTCTGGATAGTCACAGTACCCATGAGACATTTTAATTCTATCTCACAAGTCCTTTATTCCCATCAGTAAAAGTCGGGGGGGGGGGGGGGGAGAGAATTTTAAACAAAAAGACTAGCTAAACCCTTAGAGATTCTTTCTAGTAATAAAGCATTCACATAATGCTTAAGAACAAAAAGAAGTTGAGTAAAACTATATGGACTAAATGGAGAATTATTCTGGAAGTAAATGAAAACTTTGAACTATTCTAAATAGAGCGTACTGTAGTGAAACAGACCCTGTTTCTGAATAAATAAGGAAAAGTCTATACTGAAATGACAGAGGACCAGAAAAAATTGCAGGTAAAAATTGAAAATTACATAAGAGACTCCAAGCAAACACCTCAATGTGTAAATGACAATACACTACCTGTCAATCATGCAGTAGAGTTCATGGTAATAATTTTGGTAAGAATTCAATTTAATGAATTATAATAAAGAAGTCTGCATTATGAAAACCACACATGGAAAGAAGCTGATGGAGACACCACCATCTGATTCTTGGCCAAAACCACTTTCCTCTATAGACCTAACGTACACTACCTAGCCCAAAATCTTTCTTATGGCAATGGGGACCTTATTTAATCTTGGAGGTATATGAAATGCTGCTTTCCAAAAAGTCTGCAGCAGCAACAGACAAATTAAATATGATTTTGGTTCATTTAACTGTCACTAAAATTAGCTAACATGAAATTAAAGACACATAATATGGTCACTGCCATATTTAATTTATTTCTATTCTATCAGATAAATGATTGCCATTCCTCAAGCACATTTGGAAGGATCCTAAAAACGATTCTCAATTCATCTGTTCGCTGTTTCTCCTCACCTCCCACTCCTACTTTCAGGACTACTGGTACATCTGCCTTTTTTAAAAAAAAAATTGCCTTATCTCTCTAAAAAGGTTCACCATAGCTACAGAGAGGAAAGGGAAGAAAGTATCTTGCTTTGAATTTTATTTTGCTCTGTTTTTCCAGATATAATCCCTATGTTGTTTCAATTACAAAATCTGAGGGTTGGGCGCAATTATTTTCCCTTCACTATACAAGATCAATCAAGTTGAGTTGAGCTCCATGCAGGAGTGAAATGCTCCGAAGTCTGCTACCGGTTTGCTGCATGCACACATGCACGGTGCACGGCAAACGCGCACTTGCATGCTCACCGCAGGCACTACCGCACAGTGCTGAAAAAGGAGCCTTAAGAAGCCTTTTCTAAGGTAAGTAGAACAGCGGGGGGGGACAGCTGTGCCATGCGATTTAGATTTGCTAGAAAGCAATATTCGCTGCTAGAAAGCAATATTCGCTGCTTTCTAGCGAATATAAATCAGCACAGCTGATAGCCAGAAATACTGGTTAGTCTGAACCGGTAGCTTTTATTACTACTGGTTCAGGCGAACTGGTCTGAACTGGTAGTATTTCACCCCTGGCTCCATTGACACTGGATAGAGGAGAAATGAACTGAACTCAAAGTCCAATGCCGTGAGTCAGTCCTTGTTCTCCACTGTTCCTTCTTATCTTGGAGGCTGAGCTTAGTAGCAGGAGGGCAATTTGCCAGAGAAGGTAAAGGAAGAGCGCTTCACCCTTTTCTTCTTATGGCTTTCCAATTACAAAAGCATTGCATTTTCTACTTAAAAATTATTCCCCAAATTGCTTTGGTGCCCTCGGGGGCTACAAATTACTCTGGGAGAGAAGAATGGGAAGAAAATTACTACTTAATGTTTATGCTGGTTATAGAGCTTTTAGAAAAATTTTCTAAGGCTTGGGAAATATTAACCAAGAAACCAGACCTAGCAGCTCCTGAAGCAAAATCTGGTTTTAAGGCAGAAATTTCTATTTATATTGCCTTCATTTGTGACAGAAATTTCTATCTACCGCATACAGAGTTGAAAGACAATATCTGAGAAGTTTTCTAAGGAGAAAGTTCCCAAGAGAGATTCTTGCACCCTGATGCAAAATGATGGAAAATCTGATCAGGGTCAGATGGCTTTCTTATCTCTCTTGCAATGTAATACTAGAAGAATTATTAGTACCAGGAGAAGGTATTATCGCTAGTAAAACAAAAAATAAATTGTTAAAAGGAGGATGTAGCTCTGAATGGATAAATATACCCTGTTTCCCCTAAAATAAGACATTCCCTGATAATAAGCCCAATTGGGCTTTTGAGCACATGCGCTAAAATAATTTCCCCACCCAAAAAAATAAGCCCTCCCCAAAATATTTAAACGCATGCACAGCCGGTCCCCACTATTTCCTCTGGTTAGGGTTAGGGAGACAGAACTGGAAATCAGGTAAGACGGGAAGAGGAGCTCCATCTTGGTCCATGCGCCCCAAAATAATAAGACATCCCCAAAAATAAGGCCAAGCTCTTATTTCAGGGTTCAAAAAAATATAAGGCAGAGTCTTATTTTGGGGAAAACACTGTAATTATAATGCTAAGAAGAATATCACTAAGGAAAAAGATTTAGAACTTTGACATGCAATTACAATCAACTTTGCGTCTTTTTTTTCATGAACACACCTGTGTTGAAATTTTAAAGTCTGCCCCTGAGAATCTGCCTTGGATGGAGAACGGAAAGAACAAGTTGTTTGATTTTAAATTTCTCCTTTATGCTTTTGAAAGTTAGCATTGATTTTCCCATTTTGATAATGCTTAAGTCCTCTGAGCTGGCATTAATCTCCTTTGTTTCAATAAGATATTAACTAGAGAATTATATGTAATTTTAGTTTTTTTAAGTTTTAAAGCAGAAGATTTTTCTTATCCCCAGATCTGCTTTAGGTGGTAAACCCGCTTACAAGGAAGAGAACCTTGTAACTAGCAACTTTGAAATTTTGAAAATGTCCTTCCTGAAAGATTTCTTTTAAGCTTGTTTAGTTTTTGATTTCACTAGACTTTAAAACATCCCAAAGTCTCACTCGGCTGCTGATTTTCTTCTTGATCCAAACTATATTTCTCCCATTGAAAATTAATATTCAACTGAAAACTTTCATTCTTTTGTTTAGTTTTGTAAGTGCAGTCAAAACAATTTTCTCCTTTATTCCCCTTGTAGTCTAAGACAGAAAAAGGAACAATTGGAAATATTGAATGTCTACGCTGTGAAATTGTAATATTGATTGGAGTTCTGTCAGAGGTGAAATGTTCCCATTTCGGACCGGATTCCCCATGCCCAGCTGAGCCGCGCAATCATCAGGGGCTTTTTTTTTTAGTTTTTAAAAGCATTTTTTCTACAACCTCTTTGACAGAAAAAATGCTTTTAAAAGTTTTTTAAAAAGCCTCTGATGATCAGGCAACTCAGCTGGGATCATCAAAGGCTTTTAAAAGCGTTTTTTCTACAACCTCTTCAGAGATTGTAGAAAAAATGATTTTAAGAGCCTCTGACGAGGCCAAGCTGAGTTGCCTGATCGGCAGAGGCTTTTTTTTCTTTTAAATGCCTCTGACGATCCAAGTTGAGTTGCCTAATCGGCAGAGGCTTTTAAAAGAAAAAAAGCCTCTGCCAATCAGGCAACTCAGCTGGGATCCTTTTGATCCCAGAGCCTTTTGAAAGCATTTTTTTACAACCTCTTCATCGAAGAGATTGTAGAAAAAATGGTTTTAAAAGTAAAAAAAAAAATTGGCCACGCTCACCCAGTCACATTATACCCCCCCATTAAGCCACGCTCACAGAACCGGTAGTAACAAATTTTAGATTTCACCACTGAGTTCTGTCATGAGAAAAATAAAAAGTAGGAATCTGGTTAGGAGAGGTTTCCTTTTGGTTTGACTTGCTTTAGAAGGCTGCTTGAAAACACAGAAAGCAGAAAAAGTAGCCTAGACGTTTAAAAAAAAAACCCATACATCTACATGACGTACAGCTAGTCATCGACTTACAACAATTCCTTTAGTAACCATTCAAAGTTACAATGGCACTGAAAAAAGCGACTTATCACCGTTTTTCATCCTTACAGTCATTGCAGCACCCCCATGGTCACATAATCAAAATTCAGATGCTTGGCAGCTGGTTCATACTTATGATGGTTGCAGTGTCATCGAGTCATGTGAACAGTTTTTGTGACCTTCTGACAATCAAAGTCAATGGGGAAACCGGATTCACTTAACAACTACGTTACTAACTTAACAAATGCAATGATTCATTTAACAACCATGGCAAGAAAAAGTCGTAAAATGGGGCAAACTCACTTAACAAATGTTTCACTTAGCAACACAAATTTTGGGGCTCAATTGTGGCCGTAACTCAAGGATTACCTGTATATGGTAGTAGTAGCACTTCCTTTCTCTGAGTCAGAACCCCTCTTCTTGTCAAATCTCTTTCATGTTATAGAACATGGGTGTCAACCTCGATCATGTCACGTGATGTGTCATGACGTATCTCGACGTTATTTGCCTTTGCAGAGCTGGAGTAGGTGTGGCCTGCACGTGATGCATCTGGCCCACAGGCCGCCAATTTGACAGGCCTGGTACAGAAGAAAAAGAAAATTAGCTTCTATGGAGCTCATATGTTCACATTATGCTTTCGTGGTTAATTGCCCTTCTCCGCATGTTTTTTCCCACTGTGTAAAACAAGTAATTATGAGTATTTACCATAATTAAAGAGCAATTAAATCATTTCTGTCTTACCCTTGATATGAGGAACGTGCCTAATTAACCTAAAAGTTGGCTGCAATTCATCACCCACTTACTTCAAAATATCACTATTAAGACCAGTGGAGCTCCTCCCAGGTAAGGGCATTCTGGACTTCAGGGAACACAAAGGATTCAATGTCTTCCTTTCAAGTTGGAAGGGGATGAGGAAGACTCTTGGAAAAGGTCTCAGCAGGGATCTGGGTGTAATTTCAGCACTAATTCCATCAATTATTACCCAAGGATGGTATTTCAGGAGCCCTATAGATAGAGTGATGCACTGTTTGAAGGCCATTCAGGGAAAATGAAGCTCTTCAGTTTCATTGAGACAAAGGAAGTGGACAGTTTGCTTCCTTTATGAGAGTATATAGTTGTGAAAAGGAGCACTACATTACTTTTTCAGAGCTTACTCTGGGTGACATGAATCTTCTTATCACTGTGTAGTGAATTTGTAATATGCCAAGTACCTTCCATCGAAGTAGCTATTAAATATCAAGGATTTTCTCCATACAATTAGCAACTGTGTGTTACATATTTCCCCCCCTCCTTTGGGTTATTTTGATTTCTATCAGGTATTTTTATCAGGTAGCTTGGGAAAATTAGACGTCAACATTTTAGGAAAAGTTAATGGGAAACCACTTCCATATTGTTACTGTACTGATCACATACAATTGTCCAGGAGCCGATTCCAAGGAACTATTCTCTCTGTCTCCCTCCCTCTCTCTCTCTCCATCCCTCCCTCCCCCCCTCTCTCTCCAGGATTTACTTATAATTTATTAGGAAAGCAGCCATCCCAAGCCTGTTTCTTTTGATTCGATTGAAATGATTGCATGTTTTATTCAATCATTGCTTTTGTAGTGCATGACAGTCTTAGCCAAGCCTATTATTTATGCTTGAAAAATGCCTAGGATCTTATTTCCTGCTTCCCTTTTAATGTTTCTTGTCTCTATTTTATAAAGATTTGAGTCTTTGTAAGACTTTATGAGATTCTTTTTAAGTACATTTTTCACTTTGTGGGCATGTATATAATTTTCAGATTTTACCTTAATACAAACTAGTTCCTATATTTAAAATAAAGTAATGGAATGTTCCACTCATCCACTTTGGGTGGAATAAATTTATATATGCACATATACATACAATATATTCACCTTTTCATGACTGATAATCCATAAGAACTTGCTATTTTGAAAAATAGTTAAGCAGTTATTCTTTGCTCTTCTCATTTTTAAATAACAAACTAATCTTAAAAACATTACAGTCAAGCAAATCAAGGAGCGCAATAGATGCCAAAGAAAGTGGTGGCAATTTGGTTTTTCTGAACAATAAATAAATGCAATAAATATCACTCTTCGATATGCTGAGGATTTCAGGAAGAATGCTTTCTCAGATTCTTTCCAGAAATTAGGGACAATTACACTTATCTACCAGTCTAGAACTTTATTGCCACTTCTCCAGGTTTGTGCATGTGGGTGACAATCCTCATCATGCCTTCCTCCCATGTTTCTACCATCATTTATTCCAGATAACCATTAGGACAAAGCAAAACTGGTACCCAATTATTGTAATAACCTTGGACTTCTGTACTTTTTCGAGGAAGAGAAAAATATTTTAAAAAGAGGAGCTAAAGACAATGATTCTCATCTGGTACTTGACTCAATTTCTGGCAAGCCACTATCGTTCTATTAATGCCAGAAAATTAAATTAGATTAAATTCACCTACACATCCATTTCTTCTGCAGAACTGTATACACATAGTTGGCCAACCGACACATTCTTATCTCCCTATCTTGGCAGATATAGCAATCTATTTCTTCTGTCAACACCTGTTTCATTCTGAGTCCCTGCTAGTATGCTTTATCCAATTTTCTTTTCACAAGATGTAGAAATGGCAGGACATCTTGCTGTGATCAATGATTGAACTGAAGGCAAAGGCTCTACCATATTTCCAGAAACTGGGTTGACACACACTTTTCCTGGGCCATTTTCTAACCTCAAATGCCTTTCAATTAACTTCTGTCTAATTAGGTCATTTGCTTTGTATCCAAATCTCTCCCTGGTTCTCATCCTGTCACACATGGAACATCAACTTTGACACCATTGAATTCCGGTGGTGTTGAAGAAAATGGTGTAGAAATGTAAGCAGTGGCCAGAATAAGGTTTGAAAAATCAGATGTCCTTCACAAATAGAGTGTCTTTCTCTGTCCTGGAGAAGGAAAACAAAACCATCCTACGGCCCCTTGTAAGGACCATATTGTAGTCTTCAATCGTCCAATTATTGCAAGCATAATTTTGACAATCATTGAAATATTCCTGAACCCTTTCCAAATTGTTGATAGCATCCTGGCACTATGATGTCCAGAATTTATTGTGTGTTTCAAATGAGACCGCATGTAAGTAGGGGCAATCTCTTTATAGCAGCATCTACTTTCTTATCATTTAAATGTGCTAGCTTATTCTAAGCCAATGACATGAATGACATGCCCTATAAAAATGAAAACAAACCTTCTTTTGTACTCACTTCTGTCAATTCACTTTCCTTTTGGGAAAAAAATGAGGCTCTGAAAAGATAAAACACACACTATTTCTTTGAATAAAACATTTCACAATCTGTTTAAAGGCTGCTCTTAATTGGAGTGCACTTTTGCCCTAGTGAGCAGTAGGTAAATGTTTGTTCTGAGTTAATTAAGAAGTCATTTTATCTTAGCCCTTAATTTATACTCTGTTTTTAAAATATAGATTTTTTTTCTTTCTCTTTCCCCCACCCCATCTCATATAAACACTTTATATTCCCAAAAGTCTATCTTAAAATACTTGATCTCTTCCCAGGATATGAAGCCAAATATAGAAAGATTATGCCATCTGCAGTCTTTAGGGAAACTTATATTTTTTAAAGTTACAAATATATGATGCTTCAATGATCTTTTCCCCCGATCTCTGAAAGAAAATAAATTCAGTGAATTTATTTTTTAAATTGTCCTAACAAAATACTGTGTCTTTTTTCCTGGTGAAATTGCAGGCATAAATTATAAATATACTATAAATTATACTATAGTTATTAGGGAATTCTATTATTAGTAGGTGAGAAATTGATAAATAGAATATGTAATTTACAGCATATATTATTTCCAAGGAACAAAGTAGTTTCTCTTATCCATACAAAATTTCAGGGTCCCTCGAGACCATGTTGGAGTTCACATATTATGTAAGAAATCCTCCCTGCTGTTTCATTTAGTATATTTATAATTTCTTATTTTATGTATTTACCTAAGGGATTTCTTTATAGTTCTTCCATTAATCACTCCATTGGTGGCTTATCATTTGAATTATTTGTTTTCGAAGCATGCTTATAAAAGACAACCCTACAGGATTGTTCTTGATTTACTCCTATTTAGAAATGAAGAGGAAGAGAAAACATGAGGATGTTCTTACCATCCCTTTAAGAGAACAGAATAACAGAATTGGACCTTGGAAGTCTTCTAGTCCAACCTTCTACTCAAGCAAGATACCTTATAGCATTTCAAACAAATAGTTATCCAGTCCCCTCTTAAAAACCTCCAGTGATGGAGCACCCACAACTTCTGAAGGCAAGTTGCTCCAATTGTTCTGTCAGGAAAGCTGCCAGGCCTTTCCCAACAATACCCATTTCCATCTTCCTTCCCATATTTCAAGAAAAATCTGGCATTTGAGAACCTGCCATATTCACATAATCTAACTAATGCCAAGGTATACTGGGAGTTCTTGCCCAATTTATTTATTTTTTTAGCATATGGCTGGTCACACACAGTATTAAAACACTTCATTTTTACAGGTTAAAACAATAAAAACAATAAAAAAAGCAGTAAGAAAACCTAAGAGGAAAACAGAAATAACATTTCAGAGTTTAATGTCAAGAGTTTGGAGATCCAGTCAGTAGCTGTCATTGTTATGCAGAGGAAGTCGCTAGAATCTCCTGGATACCTTCTGTTAAAGCACTCCCTCACTATGCGTTGGATAGTCTGTCAAGGGGCCCCACAATCACATTGTGCTGAAGGTGTCTTTCCCCATTTATACAAGGAGTCGGCACATACCCCATGAGTCGTTCTAATTCTGTATATGTCACCCATATGTGTCGGGGTAGGTTAAATCCTGGAGGTATACTATTAGGATACCTTGCCCAAATCTCTGACCCCTTAGATTTAGACTTTTCATACAATTTGGAATCTTGCCAAAAGACTGAAATTGTGCTTGCAAAGTCATTATGAGATGAAAATGGAGATATGAGCTTGAAAAGAAAAACTGGATAAAAATATAAGAACCAAAGGCAGATACATTGTCACAATCAGCCTGTTATTAGGCCAGAACAGCATAAATATGCTTTCTTTCAATTCTGATAGTCTCATGCTTTTTTCTTCTCTTCTTTTCGATCTGCCAATGACTACCTGAGATGATTGCACTGCTACTGTTTTTCTTCCCCAGTCATTGAAAATAACATAAAATTAGGTATTTACTTTTTTTCTAATAAGGGAAAAAATATAATAAGTTATACACTTGGCTATAGCATCTTCATTTTCGCTCACTTTTATGTGATATAATAAACTTAGTTCATCTGCATCTAAGTTAAAGATCCAAGAGAAACACAAAGCAGCCTATGACTGTATCCAAATAATGAGCCCACTATGTGACAATGTCTGGTTTACATTAATCTGTTCTTGGAAGGACAGAACTAAAAATAATAGCATCCAGCAGAGAAAAGAATGCAGGAGTTGATTTTTCATTCGTCTTTTGGTTTTGTGTGGAAGGTTATCATTGCTCTGGAAAGCAGTTCTTTCACTCTCTACTTCATTATCGTCAAGGAAATTTGTCAGGAGGCAACTGTTTAAAACCTTAATGGAGACCCCCAGATGTAATATATAGGAAATGGATACTTTTGTCTATTAATCAATCTCACCTAAATGCCCAAAGACATATTTTAAAAAGAACTAATTAAAACATATACAAACTAATAAACTTTAAGAACAAAGCAGTAAAGCCCAAATGATATGTAGGTTGACAAAACAGCATGCACTTTAAGGAAATGGTACAGAACAGATTTTATTGCCTATTGAAAGCAAAGCTTTAAAAAGGAATCAATTTTTCTTTTTTTCAGTGATGCTAGTATTTTAAAAAGCTTCATCTCATCTGTCCATTCACCTAACTTCTCCAGGCAGTAGAACATAAACAAGTCCTCCAAACTACAGCAAGTTCATATGAAAGAAACAATCTTTTCTATCTTTTGACTTCAAATAGTGTGCGACTCTGTAGGTCATGGCCATTAGGTTGGGTTTTGCTCAGAAATAAATTGGAAGCAAGTAATGATGTTCCCAGATGTGTGTAATCTGGCCTAGAAAACTTACATTTTATAGAAACCATAGTTTGAAAGAATTTTTAAAAGTACCTCCTGCATAGTGAAATATAGTTACTGAAACAAAAAATTAAGGCCTGATTCACTGTAGTCAGATCATCCTTAGTTTAAAAAAAGTTCAGCAAGTACACCAGATAATTATAAATAAAGACGTAACCATTAAGGCTTGAATTATTACAATATTAACATCAGTTAAGTGCATTTCTGGAAATTATGAATAATTTTATTCCAGTTTGGAGACTAACCCTCCTAATTATGACAAATAAATCTTGTTTTATCATAAGAAACATAAAATAGAAGAAAAATGATTGGTTGATTGTCCCACTTAGCAAAAAAAACCCCAAAACCACACAGGATGCTTAAAGAATCCTTTTCATGGTCTAAAAGACAGTAACCTATTGAGGTTGTCCTTCTTGACTTCACTGATCAATTAAACTCCCAAAATTAATTACTGTAGTTCTTTAGCCATCCTTTTATCTATATTGTTTTTTTACTTTAATTCTCCACTCTTATTTATTTAACTCCTGTTTTACCCCACTTCCTTTAAATCTAAAAATTCAAAGAGTATTATAGGCAGTATTACTTCTTTCATTCCACAGCTCAGCGCAATGTGCTTATCTAATCTTCAATTTGTGGTTGAGCAAGCTTTCTACAGTTCCAAGGACAAATCATAGACTGCTTCCTTCATCCCTCATTAGAGAGCTCTGCCAAGAAGTTATGCATTGCAGTCAAACTAGAAATAACTGTTTGTCCTTGTGGCATAAAAACATTTAACTTGAAAGGGAATCCCCGTTTGTATCGAATTTCATTCTGCATGGGTTTTTCTGTCAATGGCTTGAAATTCCTTTCTTCTCTTTATCATACCATAGCTAAACTGATATTTTGGAAGACGAATATTCTCTCACTCTCTCATTTAATCTACTCCAGCTCACATCATTTTTCTCATAACTTTATCTTTTATATTTGAGTTCACAAATCTAGCTAAAACCTCTCTAGATTTATGTGTATTTTAGGAAAGTAAACCCAGTGAGCACATTCAATATCTATTTCTGTTTAAGTTCAGATCAATGCCCAGGACATTAATTTCAGAGATGATAAAGGTAGTCAGATTAGCTGTTCTACTTTTCTCTGACACTCTTTTGATCTTTAAATTATTTGTCCTATTGTAATCCTGCAAATCTGCCAATTCAATCTTTAATTCATAAAGTATTTCTGAGCCTTTCCTATCTCTGAGATAGTGTTTGTAGCCATATCATAGGCTTTGCTGGCAATCTGAGCAATATCTGCTACTTGCCATGACAATTGCTTAAATTGTTTGCTTATTTGCTCAGGTATATCTGCTAAGTCTTTAGTTACTACCATAGCATGTTTATCCCATTCTATCTTCAATTCTCTTTCTTTTTTATTAATTGTCCATTTACCGCCATATCAAATGTGCGTCCATGTACTTTCTTCCATCATTGCTTTTTCTTCATTGCTGGGAAGAGGTACCTCCTCAACCTTCTTTGAGTCTTCCAATTAAGCTTTGAATCCCTTCTCTTTGCAGAGTCTTCTTCCTTAACATTCTGCTTAGATCATCTTACCATTTGATAAAATATTTAGAAAGATCAACTGGCAATAATAATAATAATAATAATAATAATAATAATAATAATAATATCTAGCTTGGGAGAAGAGCAGAGAACTCAGCATGCCATCCTCATCTAGCTAGCCACACAATATGAATGTAATTTATGAACAATGAGTGAAATCATGAAGATTTCTGAAAACTCTCTAGTTGGACCATAGGGGTCATTAGGAATAGGGCAATATATAAATATTTAAATAAACTAAATATTGACCCCCTCCAAATTTTTAAAAATCTCTCTCATCTCATATTTCTTCTTCAGCTATGAACTTGGAAAATCTATTAACCAAAACTATAAAATCCCTTGGATATTTAGAATAAGCATTTATACAATATAATCTTCCTTTCCTGAGGACTTTCATAAAAGCTGATAATCCTTGGAGAAGAATATTAGATATGAAATATGAGCCTCCATTAATAAAACAATTGTAGGTTTTTTTTTTCTTTTAAAAATGTAAAAAAAATGCTTATGCTTAGAAGATCTCAATCTCAGTTTCAGGCTCCAGATAAGATGCCCTTAAACTGAATTAATATTAAAGACAAAGAATGAGAAAAATGGCAATAACTGCATCTATCTTGACTACACAAATACCAAATTACCAATATTCTAGCTCTCCAGGAAACAATAACAATGAAAAACTCAAAAGTAAAATAATAACAATGGAAATGAAACTTGAGCTTCCAATGTAAGGTTTTTGCATAGCATGGATCAACACTCATATGCTAAATATGCTAAATTATTTAATAGTAAAAATAATATTTCAAGAAGGGAAAAACAGAAAAATTAATCCCAAAGACAATTTCTGCTGGTTAGAGTGTATCCTCAATGTTTAGGTGAGGAACAAAAAACCTAATCACAATTGTAAAAGAAACAAGAGTTTATTATATTTTCCCATTAGCTAAGATTAGTTACACAGAATAAAAAAAAATCCTTAGTTAGAAGGTGAAGATTGGAGCTTGGCAATATGAAGTTGGCACAAGAGCAATTACAGAAAATTATGAGTCTTCAGACCTCTTCAACTTTTATGTACAGTTAATTTACATATCCAACTCATCCAAAGTGTTATGATTGTGGTATAGAAAGCCTACAAAATCAATAGGTATAATAACAGACATTATGAGATGGATTTATATGGTAGACAATTAAATGCTACAATAGAAAGTCTGCAACTTTGCTCTGTGCAGCAAGATGTTCACAGCAGGGGTGGGATTCAACCATTTCAGCCAGTTCGGGTGAACCGGATGCTACTTTTACATCTGGTTCGCTGAACTGGTAGTTGCAAGGACTGGCTGACCCCGCCCACCCCTCCCTGCCCCTCCCAGGAGTCTCCATGCAGCCCATTTTGGATGCCAGGTAAATGTAGCACCTGCACGGAGGCTCTGGAAGGGTGAAAAATGGGCCTCCCAGAAGTTCCAGAAGTCTGGAAACAGGCCTGTTTCCAACCTCCATAGGACCTCCAGAGTCTGGGGGAGGCCATTTTCACCCTCCCAGAGGATCGAAGAAAGCCTCTGAGGGAGGGTGAAAATGCCCCTAATGGTACAGGAGGTCAAATTGGCCATGCCCATCATGGCCATGCCCACCCAGCAACTGGGCAGAGAACCGGTTGCTAAAATTTTTGAACACCACCCGAGTTGACATAAAATAAATGTAACTGTGGATGGAATTTCAGAAAACCAACATATTCCACCACCCATAAAACCACTGAAGGCATCTCATTTTAGGACCCAAACTGACTTTCCTTGTCACTGTATTCTGAGCAGAACTTATGTGAAGAGGACATTCCTATGTCTAAACCTCAAAATACTAACTTTGGAAGTCAAGATGGACTGAAACTATAGAATTTCTGGTAATTTAGCAATTTTATCATCATTTTAAATTTGATTTTTAATCATTTGTGGCTAACCATCCTGACTGAACTATCTCAATGTGCATAGTAGTAGTGATCGTACATGTCTGATTTTCAAGATTTAAATATAATTTTTTACCAGTGTTCTCTCAAAAGGAGAAACTTTCCAATGTTACCAAACTTTTGACAGAACTGCAAGCAGAAGAAAGAACAATTTTGAGAAATGACTGTTTCATCACTCCCCAAGTCCATTATCCTTCATGTATCAGAAGATCTGTTCAGAAAAGCAAAACTCCACAAGGCAGGGTGTAAAGCTACTTTTATACACTCTAGACAAGAATTCCCAAGATTTACTAGTGACACTCAATTTGATGATGGTCGGGCCAGTGACAATAAAAGATTGCAATAAAAATGATTTAAAAAATACTGAAAGAAAGGCACGATGGGAATGTTTTGCAAAGGACAGCTAAAGAATGTCCATCAGTCAAGTTTACAGGGCTATAGTAAGTGTCATAGAATTTGCACCACATACAGTATAAGATGAAAGAAAGCTGATAATTCTCTAGCATAATTAGTTTGAAATGTATAGCATGATGCAAGTTACTTGTTCTATTAATGGATGCTATATTTAGAGCAGTTTGTTCCCTTTCTGAAAAAAAGTAATCCACAGATAAGCTCTTTCCTCTGAATTATGAAATTTAATTTGCATGCAATGTTAGTATTTGTATTATATTCTGGAATCTTGACATGAATGAAAGCATCTGATACACTTTTGAGATGAGTAAAAAATTATAATTAGAAAAATTGTAATATAATGGCTGAAATAAGACATTCTATAGTCTATAATAGTCACTATTATTTCTTATAAATACCCTAGGAATGAGGAGGATGTATTTGAAACTTTGGGCAAGATATATTGGGACTCAAACTTAGACTGAAGACTTGGCTTTCAACTCTTTCAATCAATATAAGTTTTTGTTTCTTTCACTTCACAATCCCAGCATTTGGAAATAATCTAATCTAATTCCCTAGTGGAAGAATCCTCATAGCTCCCCTGACAAATGGCTGTCCAACCTTTATTTCAGTGGTTCTTAAAGTTTTTGTGCCATGGACCCCTAAAGACGTAGACTGTATTACAAATGAAACCAATTATACGAAATAGTTACCGAATATTTAAAAGTAACAAATAAGTAATATGGAAATATATATTCTTCTTCATTAATCCATTAAATCAATATCAGTATCATTTTAGGGTATAATATTTTAGGAATGTAAGATTTATTGAATCTAACAAACATTTTTGTAGTCAAAACAATATTGCTTTGTTGAGTATATACAACATTGAACACAAAGCCGAATTTCAGTTGCAGGTTCATGAGAATATTTGTGTGTGGTTTTTTTTTTCCTATCCATGTTCATAGACCTCTTGAAATCTATCTAAGGCCCCATACTCATAGTGTTTGTAAACTATAAGTTATCATACTACATAGTTATGATGTTATTTCTCATTCAGGAGTCTGACAGCCCATGGATAAAAACTGTTCTTCAGCCTGTTTGTGCAGCTGGCTATACTTCTGTATCTCCTTTCCGATGGTAGGAGGGTAAAGAAGTGATGACCAGGGTGAAAATCGTCCCTGATATGAGCGAAGTGACACACAGTCACTTCACTCACACGTGCCACCTCTGTGCATGCACACGGTCTTCTGTACATGTACAGTAATCGCGCATTACGTCCGGGTGGGTGGGTGGGGCCTCCCATAGTCACCGCTACTAGTTCACACGATCCGGAAAGAACCAACTGAATCCCATCACTGAACTGAGACAGATATTAGGTTTGGGGAGAAAGCTATGAAATTAGAAGTGTTTAAAGCTCAAGCTCTGAATTTAATAGATTGGGACAACAGAACAATGATGTCAACACAACACTATTTTATTTTCTGGCCTGATGATAGCCAATATTAAAGTCAGACTATCTGAAGAATTAAACTGTTTACTATGCTGGAATAAGTTTACACATAATAAGATATGATATTAATGTCTGAGCCTACCTTCGCTCCACTACTATTTTACTTAATAAGCACTCAGGGTTGACACGTCTATTTTAAAGTTCAATTTTAATTAAAAGATAAGACTAAAAAGCACTCTGAAAAGAAGCTTGTTTATGACAGAAAATATCTGCCTTAGTATTTTTGTTGTTAAAAATGTACTTAATATCTAATCCAGTCACTGCTTTTATATTTTTAGGACTTTTAATGAGTTTTTCTGTCTTACTGCATATATAATTATCTCTCCTAATCTGAAGATTTTATGTTAAAATATTAACAGCATCCATTGTGCTTTGATTTTTAAAATATTCATTTCCCACAAATTTCACATATCCTTACAATTTAATTCCAGAATTAATTCCAGGATTTAAATGAACAGTTCAGAACATGGTTGAAACTCAATGATTTATTGACAAAATATTACTAGGACAAGATAATGATCGAAGTATTGTTCTTACCGTTGGAAATCCATTAACTACTTCCTTTAAATATTAAAAACTGTCAGCATTATTGGAACTTTGATATACAATAGGATGTATATAGAGACATTATCAAGGATTGAGGCTGATAAAAAGAGAACAATAGCTTTTCATCTTTCTCTCTTTCTAAAGAATGGTTCTCCATTTGAAAATGTTCTCTTCAAACTTTTGTTCAGGTTCAAGTATTACAGGTTTAATGGTGCTAGCTTGATTCATCAAGCTGGTTCACATCATTCATTCAGTCTGACAATTTGATTTAGATCACTGATTTGGTAAAAAGTATGCGTATATATGCTTTGAAGTCAAATCACCAAATTGATCAGAAGGAATTTGATTGATTTGGCACATCAAACTGATCCACCAATTCTATTTGGCAATTCAATTCAAAAGGATGATTTGATCAAATCTTTTTAAAAGAAGCATTTGAACAGCATTATCAGATATCCATATACTATATGCTGCAGTAACTACCCTAGTTCATAGACCTTTTTTTTCATATCTGTTGAGGGGGGATCAAAACAATAAAATAAGTGGAATTCTTTCTGTCCGCCAGGAAATAGATTACTGGTATTGTAAAAGCACTAACATTCCCACGAACATGTGGGAACATGTTATTATATTATTATATTATATTTATATACCGCTCTACTCCCGGGGGACTCAGGGCGGTGTACAGACAAATGATAAAATACATATAATACAAATATTTTAAAGAATTGATTAAAATACAATTAAATAATTTGGTCTTAAACCTAAAATTAAAACTCTAAATTTATGAGATTAAGATTTAAAAATATAAGAGCAATTTTAGAAGAGGTTAGTCCAGGCCAGCCTGCTGGAATAGAAACGTCTTGAGGGCACGGCGGAAAGCGCGGAGATCTGGGATTGTCCGTATCTCCGGGGGGAGCTTGTTCCACATGGTGGGTGCCCCCACAGAGAAGGCTCTCCCCCTGGGGGCCGTCAGTCGACACTGTTTGACCGACGGCACCCTGAGAAGCCCCTCTCTATGGGAGCGTACTGGTCGGTGAGAGGGTACTGGTGGCAGAAGGCGGTCTCGAAGATAGCCCGGTCCTAAGCCATGGAGCGTTCTAAAGGTGGTAACCAAAACCTTGAAGTGCACCCGGAAGAACACAGGAAGCCAGTGCAGCTCGCGCAGGAGGGGTGTCACATGGGAGCGCCACATCGCTCCCATAACTACCCGCGCGGCTGCATTCTGGACCAACTGGAGCCTCCGGGTGCTCTTCAAGGGGAGCCCCATGTAGAGAGCATTGCAGTAGTCCAGGCGGGAAGTGACGAGGGCATGAGTGACCGTGTTTAATGAGTCCCGATTTAAAAAGGGGCGCAACTGGCGTATCAGGCGAACCTGATAAAAAGCCCTTCTGGCCACAGCCGTCAGGTGTTCTTCTAAAGATAGCTGTGAGTCCAGAAGGACGCCTAAGTTTCGAGCCCTCTCCGTGGGGGCTAATGACTCGCCCCCAATAGTCAGCGTTGGCACCAACTGACTATATCGGGATGTCGGAAACCACAGCCACTCGGTCTTGGATGGGTTGAGCCTGAGTCTGTTCCTCCCCATCCAGATCCGTACAGCCTCCAGGCACCGGGACATCACTTCAAGGGCATCATTGGGGTGGTCTGGGGTGGAGATGTACAGCTGGGTGTCATCAGCGTACTGGTGGTACTTCACCCCGAAACCACGGATGATCTCACCCAGTGGCTTCACATAAATGTTGAACAGAAGGGGCGAGAGAACCGATCCCTGTGGTACCCCACATATAAGGGGCCTCGGGGTCGATCTCTGCCCCCCTGCCAACACAGACTGCCACCGGTCAGAGAGAAAGGAGGAGAACCATCGCAACACGGTGCCCCTCACTCCCAACTCTTCCAGCCGGTGCAGCATGATACCATGGTCGATGGTATCAAAAGCCGCTGAGAGATCTAATAGGACCAGGGCAGAGGAACAACCCTTGTCCCGAGCCCTCCAGAGATCATCAACCAATGCAACCAATGCCGTTTCCGTGCTGTGTCCAGGCCTGAAGCCCGACTGGAATGGATCCAGATAAGATGATTCATCCAGGTACTGAGGAAGCTGTTGTGCTACCACACTCTCAACAACCTTCGCAACGAAGCGAAGGTTGGAGACTGGACGGTAATTAGCCAATATTGCTGGGTCCAGGGAAGGCCTCTTGGGGAGAGGTCTCACCACTGCCTCTTTCAAGGCAGCAGGAAAGACACCCTCACTCAGAGAAGCATTTATAATCCCCTGGAGCCAGCCTCGTGTAACCTCCCGAGAGGCCAGCACCAACCAGGAGGGACACGGGTCCAATAAACATGTGGTAGCATTCAGCCTCCCCAGTATCCTGTCCACATATTCGGGAGTCACAGAATCAAACTCTTTCCAGGTGGTATTCTCAAGACCTGCCTCCATCCTTTCCTCTGAATCTACTATGTCAGAGTCCAGGTGTTCCCGAATCTGAGCGATTTTATCATACAGATATTGAACAAAATCCTCGGCTCTACCCTCCAAGGGGTCTTCCCGCGCTTCCTGAAGGAGCAGGGAGCGGGTCACCCTAAACAAGGCGGCCGGGCGGTTATCTGATGATGCAATAAGAGCGGAAAAATAGTTATGTTTTGCCGCTTTTATCGCCACTAGGTAAGTCTTAATATGAGATCTTACCAGTGTTCGGTCAGATTCAGATCGGCTGGCTCTCCAACTGCTCTCCAGGCATCTTTTCCGACGCTTCATCTCCCTCAGCTCCTCAGTGTACCAAGGAGCCAGGCGAGATCGGCGTCGAGTCAGAGGCCGCAAAGGCACGACTCGATTCAAGGCCCCGGCAGCCTCCCTATCCCAGGTGGCCACCAGGTCTTCGATCGAGCCATGTGCCAGAGCCTCAGGAAATGGCCCAAGCTCCTTCTGGAACCTATCTGGGTCCATCAGGCGCTTGGGGCGGAACCACCTTATCGGTTCCGCCTCCCTGCGGCGGGGTGTGGTGGTTCGAAGGTCAAAGTGAAGGAGGGAGTGATCCGACCATGACAAGGGCTCAATCACTATATCCCCTATCTCAAGATCACTCAACCACTGACCAGAGACAAAAACCAGGTCCAGCGTGTTTCCCTCAGTGTGAGTAGGGCCATGAACTAACTGGGTCAGGTCCATGGCCGTCATGGAAGCCATGAACTCCTGAGCCACCTCAGACGCCTCACCGACGGATGGCAGGTTGAAATCTCCCATGACTATAAGTCTAGGGATATCAACCGCCACCGCGGCTATAACGTTGAGTAGCTCAGGCAGGGCTGCCACCACATAGCAGGGAGCCAGGTACGTAACTAGCAAGCCCATCTGTACCCCATGACCCCACTTCACAAGGAGGGACTCACATCCGACCGTCTGAGGAACAGTGGCCTCCTTCGGGCCAAGACCTTCTCTAATGATAACTGCCACCCCCCCACCCCTCCCCTGTGACCTTGGCTGATGAAATGCTCGGAAACCAGGTGGGCACATCTCTATGAGAGAAACCCCTCCCTCCTGGCCCAGCCAGGTCTCCGTAATACCTGCCAGGTCCGCTCCCCCCTCTTGAACAAGATCACAAATGAGGGGGGCTTTGTTTACCACAGACCTGGCGTTGCATAGCATCAGCCGAAGGTCCAGGGCCTGAGGGTCTGTGCAACCTGGGGAACGAGCAGAGCATTGGGGGCCGGAGCATGCCACCGCTTGAAGACAGCGAGCGCGTACTCCCTTCACTTGATATGGCCCCCTACTCCCGCCATATCTGCCCCTCCCACCTATAGTACTGATGTAATGTCTACCGATAGTATAAGCTCTAACCCCCTCCTTGACTCCGGATTTCGTATCACCTCCGTCGTGCTCCTTAGCCGGACTAGACCCCGTCCCTTGCAGATTAACCCCTGAACCCACACAACCCACCCCCCTCCCGGGAGGTCCCCCAGCCTCCTTATTTACATTAGAAACCACCCTCCTCCCAGATCTTTTTAAAATAGAGTTTGAAAAACTATCTAAAAAACCCCAAAGCTTCCGGTTCTTAGCATACCACCTCTCGGGGTTCCAAAACCCGTCCTTGAGGGCGGCCCTAGATAATTGGGAGGGCCAAACCTGCGAGAGGGGGGAATCTCGCAGTGTGAGGAGTTCTGTTTTTGAATACATTAGAGGAGAGATGGAATTGGAAGTGATGAAAGGCTAATTTTCTTCTTAAAGGTGTTAAAGATGGTTTAAAATAGATGGTTAAGACAAAAAGGTAAGGTGGATAGTTGTACAAGGAAGCCGGTATACTATAACATCGGAATACCATCACCCTTTCATGGTGATGGGAAGTCTTGTGATTAAATAAGTTGGTCCAAAAGGGGGATAAGAGTCTTAATGACTGCCTTCTCATAGTGACCAGTCTACAGTTTCAAAAACAGTAGAGGAGATGGTCCATCCCATCCAAGTGAATAGATGTATAGATAAATCGTTCAAGACTCTCGATGTCTGTGCTTCCTCCCTTTTTGATACAAGCAAATCTGAAGGTAAGGTGGAAAAGTAAGGTGGAGCATCCAGGCAGAAGAGATGAGATCGAATAATCAGGATAGCCAGGACAATCAGGATAGTTGGGAGGAAAATGTTTAAAAATGTTTAAAATGAAGGCTGTAAATTGATCAAGCAGCTGCAAGGTTTCGCTGAATGGCCCAAACTAGGTCTAGGTCTAGTAAGGGGGGGGGGGGAGAAATGGTTGAGGGGAAGATCAAAAGAATTATGTCCTCATTTTTCAGCCCCCATCACCATCATGCTCTTTTAGACAGGGCCATTCAGGTAATTATGTTGAAACCTCTCCTTTAATATTTAAGGGGGAGTTGTCCAGGCCCCCTTCCTATTATAATGAGGGGGAAGTAGTCGTTTGCAGCAAAGCTCTCTCTATCATCACGAAGAGGACAGCCTAGTCTCCCGATGTTGCTGTTGTTATTGTTGTCGTCATCATTGTTGTGAGTGTCATGGCAGCCAGCTCCGCCCCTGTAGCCATGGCCACCGGCCCTGCTTCGCCGCCCACGGCGCCCAGCCTGCAGCAGATTAGATTTTCTGCAGCCCAGGCACCATCGCCGCAGTCTCCGCTGCCGCTGCCACCGCCATAGCCACATTTCTGATCGTTGCTTCAACCGCGTTAGCTTAGCAGCCGTTTGGCTCGTGACAGCCAGGCCCCGGTCTTAGCGCTCGCCGCTGCCTGCCACTTGCCACACATCCCTAACAACCTCCACGGCGACTTAATGATCTTCTGGCTCCATCTACGGCTTGATTCGAGCCGGCTACACTTCAGCTTGCTGGGTGGGGGTTGCAAGATGGTCAGTTGGTCCCCCAACACATCCGAAAGAGCCTAACATCGCCCCCTCGTCCTCGGCGATCAATATGGAGCTGCCATATTTGTCTGCTACCCGGAAGGAATATGTTGATACAACATGTTCAGGTTGTATGTTTACAGTTTAATATGAGGTTGTGAACTTGTCTTATGAAAGCATAGTATCAAAATATTATTTCATTGTACAATGAAGATTTAGTTTTAACTAATTCTTCTGGATGTTGATCTATAATGAATGGGTTTTGAAAGGAGAATGGTTTATGATACATTACAATATTACCCCCCAAAAAAGTGTCTCTCTCCCTCCTTCCCTCCCTCTCTCTCTCCTGTGTAATGTCATTTAAGACCAAGAGTTTGTGGAAATTAAGGAAATTAGTTTTTCCTGTGAGGCACTGAAACTAATCCTTCTAGGGCACTGTTGAGCCATGGTGGTACAATGGTTAGAATGCAGTATTTCAGGCTAAATCTGCTGACTGCCAGGAGTTTGATTCCTTTGATCTTGATCGGCTCAAGATTGACGCAGCCTTCTATTCCTCAGAGAGCAGTAAAATGAGGAGTCAGATTGTTGGGGGCAATATCCTGACTCTGTAAACCTCTTAGAGAGTGCTGTAAAGCACCATGAAGTGGTATGTAAGTGTAAATGCTATTGCTATTGCTACTACTTCCTTGAACCTTCCATTTTTGAGGCAATAAAATTGTACCATAAAGAGACATCGTCTGGTAACATGGAATGGGTGGACTTAGTAAAACTATAGTGGGGGGGGGGATGTTTCCTCCCTAACAATGAACACTAGAATATTTGTACAAGTTACAGGGAATCACTTTCCTCTTAACCATATATGAAAAATTCTCTATCAGGTAAAAAAAAACCACCCATAATTTGGCAGTTTCATATTTTTTATCATTCCTTAGTAGTTATGTCACTTATGAAGTAATGTAGGCTGGCCTTGAGAATGGATGGATGGATGGATAAATGAATGAATGAATGAATGAATTTTGTCAGATATAATAGGAAACAGAGAAACCCAGAAACTTTCAAGATTCTGTTATTCTACCCTACAACAGTAAAGAGCATTCCTGGAATTGCTGTTCTGTTTCTTGCTCTGCTTGTCTTGAATGGCTGATAATCTTATATAAAAAAATATCAGGGTGTTGTTGTTTTGAGTTTCTTTTTTACACATTCTTTTTTCTCAGGATTAAATAATCTTTTCTGAAGGCCCCTACTTAACAGTTCATTCATTTTTTTCTCCTCTCCCAAGGCCTGTCTATACTTCTTCACATCACTTGTTTTTCACATAGGTAGATCAAGAGCCATCACACTGATAATTCAATACATGGAGCACAGATGACTCTGTGTAAAGAATCACAGCCATGGTTGTCAGATCAATCAAGATCAATCAAAAACTGGGCAGAGTCACAGGGAGTCAAATGATGGATAAATTTAATAAATAACACCACCAGAGCTTTTTTTTTTTTTTTTTTGCAGCCCAGTTTAAAAACATAGCTAGAAAAAAAAAGTGAAGTATGCATAGTTGAGATATTATGTTGGCTAGTGTCAACAGGCCATTGGAGTGAGAACTTCAGTATTTCTCTTTAAAGACAAACTTTATTAAATATTTGCCTAGAGGGCTTTTTCAATTCCTCTGACACACTTGGGCTATGACAATTGGATCAATCAGCTACAGCAGATGCTAGTGAAAGGAGTTATTCTCAAAGGCTTTAAAATCAACTTCAAGGGATATACAGTATAAGGGAGTTAATGTCATATTTGTCGCTAAATAAAATTTAAAATTCTGTTGGATTTTATGGAATCCTTTTCCAAAATCCTTTTCCAACTTTCCCTTTTAGTCTCAGCCATTTCTGTGCCTCTTCTTTGTTTTTGTTTTCATCAAATATGTTCCCTAGTTCTCAGTTTCATATTAAACCAATACCTGATCCCTTTCTTAGCCTTTTATCAGTTTTACAGCATCCAACTATGAGATTCTCATGTATGGTGTTTCTTCCTGAGAAAAAAATATGACTTGACTTGTCATCAGTATGACATCTGAGCAATATTCTCAGTGATTAAATGCATCCAGGTAAATGTGTTTTTTAAAACTTCTCAAATGTAGACTTAGGTGTCATAACTATGGAACATTTCCAAGGGGAATATGAAAATAAGAAAATTAAACATTTTTCTTTTCCACGAAAGAACTCAGTAAAATGAACATGAAATGAAAAAGTGAGAAATGTGAACAGGTTGAGAAAACAGAAATAGAATTGACCTTTATGGAGATGGGTGGAATTAGAAGGATCAAAATTTTAATGTTAAGGCATCTAACACTAAACCCATTGAAATGAAGGCATATGTGTGGAGAGAAAGAAAGAAAATAGCACTTGCATTTTCATCTAAGCCAAATTTAAATTTGATGAAAATATTTTGGTGGAAGATAGTAATATATGTTAAAATGATTTGCTGTTTGTTCCATTTTCATTTATGTGAATGTCTTTTATTCAGTCATATGAACATAAGCAATGAAAAAGGGTTGTTGAATATTTGATATTGCCTTGATTGTCTCAGTGTTGTGGCATAAATATTCCCCATATTCTCTTCATTGCAAAATATGTAACTATTTCTATTTCCTCTCCCACATCTTTCCTTACTGTTTTTCTGGTTCATGTTGATATGTGGACTTTCCAATACCAAGAAAAGTTTCTTTATGAGAAACAAACTTTGTGAGGAATAATCAGATTCATCCATAGACGGAGATTCAAGGATACAGCTCTTGATAAATTATCTCCTTTTTTCCATTGTGATGCATACAATAAGATCTACAAAGCTTTACAATATGAGGGTGCTGTACACAAATTATCCCTGAATTATAGTATGGCTCCTTCAGAAAAGATGACACAGAAAGAAGAACCACAAGAAATAATCCTTGAACTTTTGTCCTGGTCACAGAGAAAAAGAAAGAATAAGAATAATTAAATTATGAATCTTCATATTTCAGAGATTCTGAAGGGTAAGTTAGAGCCATGGTCAATGAAGTTACCTAATAGTATCTAATAGGGTACCACATTATCAATGTAATTTCAGATCTTATTTTGCTATTATGAAGAATTAGTGACTTACCTTTTGTCCTTGAAGATTTGGATAATGACAAAAGAGATTTCAAATGTAGTGCTATTACAAAGCCAAGTATGGTTTAACTTTCTAAAACATTTCCCTGTTTTTACTCACTTGGGAAAATCTCTGGTTTGAGTACATTAGTAAGAAAATCAATAATGTTTGGTACTAAATATGCAGGCTTCTTTCGAAAGGAAATTCATGAAAAAATGGTTTCAGAATGATGAAAACTTCATTTGACAATTGAAGCCATCCAACTATTTTAAATTTTTGCTACAACTGTCTCTAGTATGCCCATAAAGCTTGGTTGGAACTCTACCTTTATGATAAACTTGCAATGGAATCAGTGCAAATTTATTTATTAAACAAATATATACATACATAGCCACACAACTCATACTTTACATAGGTGATTCTGGGTGGCTTACAAATACGTTAAATAAATACAGTATAGTTAAATCTTACATAAGAAATGGAGGAAACTGGTTATGAGGAGAACCCAAGAAAGATCACTGAGAGGAAATGTGATGTGATTAGACAGGTCTCATAGGAAAAAAAGTTTGCTTTCTATCGTTCCAGAGGGAAGTATACAAAGTAATAGTCTTAAATTTCAGGACCACAAATTCCAATTGGATGTTACAAAAAACTTCCTGACAATGAAACATTATCTAGAGACATTGTGAACTCCCTTTTGCTTGCTGGATTAAACCAGAGAATAGACAAACATCCCTGAATTAAAAGGATACTGTCGAGCCCTGCTACACTCTCGACAACGCTGATGCGCTATGGAAAGGAAGACGGGGACAGACCTGTATACACAAATGGGGGTGATGGTGGCACAGGGTGTTTAGGCGGGTGTATGCAGGGTGCAGGGTGCGGGGATGGCGGCTGTGGCAGGGTTAGGTGCTGCTCTTCATGGAGATGCTCCTTCGCGGCTGGCTACGCTCACGGTGAGAAGTGACGGCCGACGGCTTCAGCTGGAGCTCGGGGCCAGAAATGCTTGTTAGGAGGCGTGGGCATGTTTATAAGCATGACGTGTACTTCAGATGTGTAATGAGCAGGGAATTTGCAATCAGTGACCAAAAGTATCCCTTCAGACTCTATTATTCTAACTATTGAAGTGAAATTATTGAAAGTTGCTCTTAGTACAGTTGTTGTCTATTGACTTTTGTGGCTTCTCATCAGATTTTCAAAATATTGATATTTGACCACTAGTTGCATATCAATTTAAAATGAATAACAGTTTATTTTGTGGTCGCTCTAAGATCGCTTTGTCATAATCATGTGGACGTTTGCAATAATTTTCGTATGTGTGAGTTTATGAAGAACTTGATAAAGTGGATTATTCTGCACCATAGTTTACTTTCTACCAAGGAACTACCATGTTTCCCCAAAAATAAGACCCTGTCTTATATTTTTTTGAACCCCGAAATAAGCGCTTGGCCTTATTTTCAGGGTGGGCTTATTATTTTGGACCGCATGGAGAAAGATGGGACTCCTCTTGCCGTTTTACCTGATTTCCAGCTCTGCATTTAAATATTTTCAGGGATGGCTTATTTTCTTATTTTAGCGCATGCGCTCAGAAGCCCGATTGGGCTTATTATCAGGGGATGTCTTATTTTCGGGGAAACAGGGTAACAGCAAGTTTTTTAAAGTTTTTTTTTTAAAGAGTTGTTGATATGATGCCTCAGCAGCTAGTTGATTTTGTCTGGCTTTTGAAGCTAAAAATGATTAGTAAGTACTTGAATGGAAGAGTATCTGAAAATATCAATAGTTAAGGCCACCATGGGAAATAATGCAATAAATAAATTCCAGAAAACAGCAATATGAGCCAGTTCTGGTCTTGCTGCCAAGAAGTAACATAGAAAAGTCCATGAAATCATCAGATATTGATTGGGACTTAAAGTACTTAACCTTTTATAGATATGACCCCAAAAATACAATCTAGTAAGCAAATTGACAGAAAGAAAAGAGGAAAATAAACAAACGCCAATGTATTATGACTACTTCATGTGATCATTCTGAGCAGGCAAAAAAATTATATATTAGTGCATGATTGTTGTACAATTATCCAGCTCTGCTCATTTCTAAAGTGGAGAAATGAAGGAGTGAAATTATAATTACATAAGGTCCTGTGGAAAGTTCAACACTGAAGAGGGTTTCCTAAGGCCTGGTTTTTTTTCCAGCTACAAATATGACTGAAAATATAATGAAATTTTATGGGGATTAGTGTCAGGAGTCATCATTTTTTCCCACCAATATATGATTAGGTGGGATTAGTATTGCCTAATTCCAGATTGGGGTTAGAATTGGGAAAATAATTTGGGGTATAAAGAGTTTGTAGGGGGATTGTTCATATAATGTTACTTTTCCAGCTTGGAGTGATTTATAAATTTGTTCCTGTTTTGTCTAAACAATAGATTCTGTCTTAACGTTGGTATCAAAATGTTTAATAAACTATGGTTTATCCAACAAAAAATGTATTTTGGGTTTATTGCACCTCACTGTATTTTCAGAGAAAAGAAATAATTGAATCTCAAGGTTATAAAATCTAACACATTATAAACCTATGTCTAGATTACAGACATATATGATTGTTGGAGCCCATCTAAGTTATGATAAGTTTTTTCCCCCATCAGTCCATGTGTAGTCTTTTTAATATAGCTATATCTTAACATGTCAATATTCCTACCATATTACATAATTAGAAATCTCCTCATTATCTTAAAAATTGCCCAACATTCCTAAATTTGTCCTTTAAATGACCAAAGGTTTGACTGAATAGGATCGAATAAAAAGAGAAGACAATAAAATTATTTATGAAGCTGGATTGAATTGGATTCTGCCTGCCATGAAAAGTAGCTGGTTTAGAATGGATGTTGTCATATAACACACGTATAACACACATATGTAGTATATTTTAATCACAATGTTAGCTGGTAAAAAATGAAATTGCTATTTTAAAGTGGCTCAACTACACTGGGAAAATTTTGTTTGGACAGATGGCATACAATTTTTGAAAACAAACACACAAGTAAATGGCACTAGCTAATCAAGAATTTTAATACCCAATTTAACAACCACTGCTCCTGCCGTCACCAGGGATGAAGGGCAAGGGGGCAGTGGTGGTTCTCGTGCTGCTGCTTCTGGCCAGGATGCTGGAGGAGGAGCTGCCATTGGGGAGGGGAGCTGCTCCAGGAGGGTCGGAGGAGATCACAGCTCCTCATGCATGGAGACACTGCCAAGGACCCAGCTTGCTGGGGGGGGGGCTGCGGGGACTGGTCAGTCACTCCTGCCCCTCGCCCTGCAGCTTCCACTCCTGCTGCTGCTCTTCTGGGGCTGTGGGGCTGCGTAGGAGCTGAGTCCACGTGGAAGGAATGTCTGTCCACCACCAGGGTAAGAGGCGTGCCGACCAGGAAACGGTTGCATTCCCTTGGCAGAAGTAATGGGAGGGGGAGCTGCACTGGCTTGTTCTCGGTGGTGGGCTGGGGGGGGGCGCTTCATTGACACTGTTCTGGTTTCTGGCACTCACATGCGCATGCGCACCGGCCATCTGATCTTCGCGCGTGCATGAGTGTCAGAAACTGGAAGACCAGGTGGCCGATGTGCATGCATGTGCCGGAAGCCAGAAGATCGCGGCTGCATGCTCTTGTTTCGACACTCGGTGCCGAAAAGGTTCGCCAACATTGGTCTAGGCAATCATATGGAAAGGGGAAGGTTAATCTTCTTTGCCCTCTTGGTTATTTGTTTTCAAAATTCACATACAGGTGGGGCTATCATTGCCACCCATGGATATTTTTAAAATTAAACTTCCATGCATGAAATAGAATGATAAACAAGTGATCTGGGAAAGGATTATGTCCTTGTGTTCAGTGTCACTGTTTTTAGATATCTTTTTACAATGGGGACAACCTAGGAAGTGAATTATTAGCTAAGTGGGGACTACAGTCTCTCCTTTCCTAGTCTGGCACTTTTACCATTATACCATACTGACACCAGACTTCAATTAAACTTTGTTATAACACTGATTATTATTATTATTATAGTTATCCAATTTCAACTCTGAAATTCTATGCCTTTCTTCCATGACAGTACTTGGTTAGACTTCATTATTTGGTTTACAGCTTAGCTCTCAAGTCTAGCAAATCCATTTTGATGTTTTCTCTCTTGAATAATTTTTATTGGGCCTTATGTGAGGCAGCTGCGTTTTGCCTAGATATGTCACTCCATGGGGAAAACACAGTTTTCCTGGCTGAAGCATAGAAGCAACTTGATTTGTCTCCCTGAGCTACTTCATGTCTCTCTCCGGCATGGTGCCGCACTTCCAGTAGCTGGAAAGGGTATAAAGATGCAGCTGGCACTTATAACAGTTTACTGGGCTGGAAGAGATTTCTGCACAGAGGTGTAAAAATAGTAAAAGATGGAGAAGCAGCCACCTCTTCAACCTGCAGGGCTGTAACATAAGCAAAGTCAATTATTAACGAAAAGAAAGCAATTGGATAACTATTTCTTCTCCAACATGCTTATGGACACACTGCTGGCATTTTAAAAAGAAAGCAACTTTTGTCTGTGATTTTTTTAAAAAAATATTTTATTAATTTTCAATAATTAAAATACAAAAAGAAAGAATTCTTGAACATAACTGTGACCATTTACATGACATATTACTATAATTACTATTAAATTCTTTCTTACTACAAAGAATTAGATAAACTAGAATTGGATTTAGTTAGAATGTATAGAGTATAAGTAAATTATAGGAATTTGTCTGTGAATTTTTATCTCTTCAGGCTAAGTTCAATTATTTGGAATTTTCCAAATAATTCCAAATATTTTCCAATGTTCCAGATCTCATAAGGAGTCTTGATGCACAACATGTTGTGTTCATTCCTCTTTTCTCTTATATGTGGGAATATGCTCAAATTAAAAAACTTTTCCCAGTATCCCCTATCTTCAGGTTAAGTGAACATCAGAGCATGAGATTTGTTGTCCAGATTGCAGAACATTATCTTGCCTTCATCAGGTTTGTTTTGACCCAAGTGGTGACACCATGAATGTGCAGTATATGATAAGCCAAGTGATTTATTGCTTCCTTTTCCTTTGCCACTCTCCCATTTTTGTGTATCGACAGCCTGAGAGGAAAATTGCATTGCATTGCAGTGTGAATGGAGTGGTGGAAAAATTCTAAGAATACAATCACCCTTGACAATGACTCAGAAATTGTAGCTGGAAGAGAGTGCAGCTGTACACTTGTTGGTTGGTGCTAGCTAATTCAGCATTCTTATATGTGAGAAGTGCTGGTTTCTGGTATACTTCCAAGCCCAGTTCAAGGAGCTGATGGTTGTCTATAAAGCCTTCTGTGGCTTGGGCCCTTGTCCCCATCAGGAACATATCCAGGAAATATTTGCCTGTCCTACATGGTCTCATTGAGAGAGGATGCACCTACCTTAGACAGATCGTATCACTCGGAACTAGAGGATTACCTTTTCAGAGGCAACTTCTTCATTGTGAAGCAGCTTGTCAGAGAATTCATGACTGGCAGAGACATGGTAACAAGGTCAGCCAATAAATAGGCATAGCAACTAAGTCAGCCAATGAGGACTGTTTGGAAACTGAAAGTGGAAGGAGCCTGAGCGTGGCTCTGTAGCTCTGAGTCTGTGCAAAAAAGGAACGAAACTAGTCTGCTCTCTAAACTGAAACTCATCTCTACTGTTCTCTCTTCTGCCTGTATTTTTTGCCTGTAACTCTCTACCATGTTGGAAGAATCTGCTGCTGGTATTATATGTGTTATTATGTACATGAAGAGAAGTTAATGAATCCTGCTGAATCAGTTATCTGTGTGTGCTTTCTGGATGTGATTTCTGCAATAAACTGTGACACAGCTTCTTTCCTGAGGTTTGGTTAACTTCCAGTTTTCAGGAAATTGGTGAAAAAAGTCCTCTTCTGTAAAGAATTTGGAAAATATTTTTTAATTGGGAGAGGAATTAACATTTATTTTAATTTCATATGTAATTGGTGTTTTAATGTCTTAAACCTCCTAGGGTCTGATAAATAGATGGCAATATTGCAACAAAGAAACCAATACATAAAAATACTATCTGAGCTCTTTCCTGTGTTTTTCCTCCTACGCCTAATTTTTGTCATAATCCATGATGATTTAGGTAGAACAAAACAAACGAATATACAAAAGACTACAGTCACAAAGGAAATTAAGTGAAAAGCAGCATTTTTATTTAGGATTTTTCTTCTCTTCTTAATCTAGAAAAAAATATGCTGAATACCAGATTTTTCTATGCTCTGTAGGGTGGCAACAGGAAAGAGTTGATTCTACCATTTTGGTTTCATTATTATTATTATTATTATTATTATTATTATTATTATTATTGTTATAAAGTTTTTATTGGTTAAAAATAAACAATATTATCACTTACAATATGTGGAATTTTCATTATCCTTTTACAAAGATAATATATATTTTCTTTTTTTTTCACATACAGCAGATCTTCCCTTGTTAAAATTTCAAATTTAACAACCGGATTTATACAAAAATATCAGTTCAGTATCCAGAGTAATATTAAAGTTTACAAAAATAAGAGATATCATAAAAGGCACAAAGTAATAGATTCCTCCCACTTCGTCATTTCTTAATTCTAGATCTCAAGGTTCTGGCCTTAGCACCCCCCTCCTCCCGGACCGCCACGGCCTCGCCCACCCCCGTTCCTTGATCATCTGGTACCTCCCCTTCCTCGGTTCCTGTATCTTCCCCCTCTAGGAGGGTCTTATGTTGCTCCAGATCGGCTTGAGCCTCCACCACACTATTAATTTTCTTCCTACTGCCCTCCCAGAAAATCATCAAACCTTCCGGCATCAACCACCTGAAGCCAATTCCCTTAAGGTACAATTTATTTGATAAAAAATAATAATTTCTTCTTAATTCTCGTACCTGTCTAGGGATCTGCTTCAGAATGGTGACCTCCTTGCCCCTGTATTTCAGCGCCCCCAATCTTTGAATTCTCAGTATTTCATCTCTCGTTTCCCTTCTCACAAATTTAATGTGGACCTCTCTTGGGACACTATGTAAAATTGCATATTGTGAGTTTACTCTATAAACTAGATCCATATCCCATCTCATAAAGTCCAAACCTCTTTCAGTAAATTCGCCCAACAATTTAACCATCACTTCTCGCAGATCTTCCTGGTCCACCTCTTCCACATTTTGAAACCTGAGAAAATAAGACATTCTATCCAGCTGCGAAGCTAAGATTACATTTCCTCTCATTTCTTCCCTCTTCTGGATTGCCCGCACCTCCCCCTCCAAACCTCCCACCTTTTTCTTATTCTCCTCTGCCACCTGTTGAACAGCAATTAAATCTTTTTTCATAACTACAATTTCAGATTTTATTTCCAGTTGCCCTTTTTGCAGGTCATCAAGTTTATCAAGTTTATCATCCAATTTTGCCAATTTCTCCAAGATTTTTTCCATGTCACCTGGTCTTTGTCCTTTAGCCATCTTGCAATAATAAAGAATGAGAGGTCCTCAGGTAGGCACAAGCATCCAGAGAGGGGAAGATTCTCTTAAAAATCAGCACTATTTCCTCATGATCCACCAGAGGGTGCTCACAGGAGCAACGAGTCCGGCTTGTAGAGTAGGTCAAACAGGAAACCAGATGTGGGTGATGTCATCAATTGTGCACAAAGAAGCAGGAAATCAGGCCCCGGCCATGACTCTCCGGCAAAGAGAGAGGCCTCCAGCCTCCCTTCCCGAATTCTGCCTTCACCATTCTCCATGAAAAATCAGCGAGGTAAGAGGTCTCCTTCTTTTTTCCTCCTCTTTCTTGTCAGCCACGGCGCCCTTCCCAGCTACAAGGGGGGGAAACTTCGCCCCCCCTCTCACTCGCAGGACGCCTCATCGCTTCGCCAATCAAGGTCTCTCCTTTTCTACTTATTCTCCAGCCTGCATCCCTTCCTCTTCCGATCGCCTCTTTACCTGCTGCCTTAATTTCGATATACACCAGGTCCTACAGGCACATAGGCATGGAACGGCCTTGGGAATGGCTGCTGCGTGCCGCCCACACTCGCCGGAGCCTCGGGGGCACCAGCATTGGCCACCCAGGCCCTGGAATTGAGGCAGGGGACCCCTGGCGAGCCGCCCTTAACGGCGGATACCCCAAAACCAGGGCACCCGGCCCCGAGGGGCCTCCAGGCAGGTGGGTTCAGACGCTGGGGCAAGAGCTTACCCAGGCAGCATCCGTTGCCATCCGGAACCGGAAGTGATCTCCCATTTTGGTTTCATTATTGTACCATTAGACAATTGCACCTTTCTAGTTTCATTATTTTTCCATCTTGCTCTCAATCAGTAAGTTAAATCACAGCTGGCCAAATAAACTAACATTTTTGTATAATTTTGGTAGACCACTGCTGTGCCCAGTTCTTTGGGAGACAATAGCAGAATGGTAGCAGATGATCAAGGAACATAGAAAAGATCTGTTTTATCAATGCAAAATGACCATTAAGAGGACTTTCATGTGTGCCCTCTATGGGTCACCTGAATTTCCCTCCAACATATCAGATAGCTATGTCCAACAGATTTTTTTACATTTTGTTGGCTTGTCTTCATTTTTCAAACTTTTGAAATTCACTTTAAAGCTTTGTAGTTAGAATAACATTGGGGGGGGGGAGACCATGCAAAGCCATCTTGAGCTCTTGGAGGAATTATGGCATTACGTATGGAATCAACAAGTTTGGTCTTGTGGTTCAGGCACAGAAAATCAGATATTGTGAGTTGTAGTCCCATATTAGGTATGAAAAAGCCAGCTGGGTGACTTTGGACCAATCAATCTCTCTCAGCTCAACCCACAACACAGAGTTGTTGTTGTGGGAAAACAGGAAGAGGAAGGTATATAGATGTGTTATTTATAAAAATAATAAAAACAAAATTAAAAGAAATCTTAAATAAATGCAATAAATACAAAATTAGTAAATCAATGTAGAATTGGGTGTGGGGGATGGAAAACCTTGCATCACTTTGCATCACTTGTTGGCATACATTGGATATATGACTGTCAACCTTTTAACTCAGAAGAGATACCAAAATTTATATATCTTTATTTATGTAGCTATATTAGAGAAAATGTTTTTTTTTTACTCTGTGTGTTTGTGTGTGTGTGTGTGTGTGTGCATGTTGCACTTATTGGTGCTGCTTAAATTTGGATGTGTTTCCTCCCTCCACCTAGAGGGTGTCCAAACAGTGTTTCTCAACCTTAGCAATTTTAACATGCGTGGACTTCGACTCCCTGAATTTAAAATGGCATGCTGAGGAATTCTGGGAATTGAAATCCTAATACCATAAAATTGCCAAGATTGAGAAAAATGCTGTGGAAGATGGCTATACTTAGGCTGATTTGTATGAAACCATCTATCAGGCACAAATAACCAGAAATATTCATTGTGTTCAAAGCACAGAAGAGTTTATTATTGCTATTTCTATACAAGAATCTGGTCAACTAATGATCAAAGCTAAATTGGTGCTAGATAACAGTCATCAGACTTCAAAGAGGGCTGGACTTAGGTCTCTTATGACAATGCAATGACTCCAAAGTAATGACACATTTAATGCTATCTTCCAGCTGTTACATATGAGTTAGGACAAAAAAACAGACTAACAGAGTTGGAAGGGACCTTGGAGGTCTTCTAGTCCAACCCCCTGCGTAGGCAGGAAACCCTACACCACTTCAGGCAAATGGTTATCCAATATCTTCTTTAAAACTTCCCGTGTTGGAGCATTCACAACTTCTGGAGGCAAGTTGTTCCACTGATTAATTGCTCTAACTGTCAGGAAATTTCTTCTTAGTTCTAGGTTGCTTCTCTCCTTGATTAGTTTCTACCCATTGGTTCTTGTCCTGTCCTCAAGTGCTTTGGAGAATAGCTTGTCTCCCTCTTCTTTGTGGCAGTTCCTGATATACTGGAACACTGTTATCTTGTCTCCCCTAGTCCTTCTTTTCATTAAACTAGACATAGCCAGTTCCTGCAGCCATTCTTCATATGTTTTAGCCAGTGGTGAAATCCAAATTTTTTTACTATCCGTTCTGTGGGTGTGGCTTGGTGGCCGTGGCAGGGGAAGGATACTGCAAAATCTGCATTCCCTCCCCACTCCTTGGGGAAGGATATTGCAAAATCTCCATTCCCACTCCTCTCTGGGGCCATCCAGAAGTGGTATTTTCCGGTTCTCCAAACTACTCAAAATTTCCACTACCAGTTTTCCAGTACCTGTCAGAACCTGCTGGATTTCACCCCTGGTTTTAGCCTCCAGTCCCCTAATCATCTTTGTTGCTCTTCTCTGCACTCTTTCTAGTCTCCACATCTTTTTTACATCATGGTGACCAAAACTGGATGCAGTATTCCAAGTGTGGCCTTGCCAAGGCATTATAAAGTTGTATTAACACTTCACCCACTTCACATGATTTTGATTCTATCCCTCTGTTTATGCAGCCTAGAACTGTGTCGGCTTTTTTGGCTGCACACTGCTGGCTCATATTTAAATGGTTGTCCACTGGAACTCCAAGATCCCTCTCATAGTTACTACTATTGAGTCAGGTACCACATACACTGTACCTGTGCATTTTGTTTTTCTTGCCTAAATGTAGAACCTTTCTTTTTTCACCAGCTCATTCTGCTCTTCTCCTACACCATCAAAACCATGGTTGTCCAAACTTTTGGCTTGCCTGTATCCCATTGAGTGAAGAGGAATTGTCTTGGGCCACATATAAAATACAGTATATAATATAGTTAATATATATAAATAACAAGCTTCCTTTATATATATTTATTATCTTGTGGGGCTGCATAACTAGTAGTCAAGGGCCGTGAACATCCTACACTCTAAGCAAAGAAATCTAGCAGGGGGAAATTCCTGTCAATCCCACCCTTCCTAGGAGTAAAATTGTGCTTCTTTTTTATTGCAGAGGCAGTATGGAGCAGCATCCCTATGGAGATTAAGGTAGCTCCCTCTTTCAAAGGCTCCTAAAGACTGAATTGTTTTGGAGAGTCCTCTCTTGATTGGATTTGATTTCACCATCAAATTTTATTTTTTATTCTTCTTGTGTTGCTATTGTTTTGTTTTGGTATGGAGCTTGTTTTATAGTACATTTTTTTTCCTATGTAAGTTGACGAGAGTTGTTTTTGTTGTGGCAACATGCAGATATGTTCAACCAATGGATCAATATTTGCAGATGTGATTTTAGAATTAAATTTGAAAAGCCTCAGAGAAAAGCCACAGTTGTATGTTTCCCCTAATTTATTATACACTGGCAAAATAAAGAAGAAGAAGAGTTTAATAAAAGCTGGCATGCAATCAACACTCTTGATTTCACTGGTATGTTGTCTTGGACATTTGTTTTTATTGTATTATTAAATGACAATGAAGCTGAAAGCTAAGCTAATATGTGAACGAGTCACAGACAGTTCACCAGGTTGGGCTAAAACAGGAAGCAGGCTTTGAATGAGAATCCATGTGGCACAGATATTGGGAAGCAGGAATAAGGCTGGGAAGATCTTCACTCCAGGAGTGGGTTTCAAATCCCATCGCTACCGGTTTGCTTGTGGACGTGCGCACGCTTGTGTGCTTGTGTGCTTGCGCATCACTTCTGCACATGCGCAGAGATGTCCAGGCCTCCTGCCACCACCACTACCAATTTTCCCAATCTGGGGTGAACCAGTAGCAACTCACCATTTCTTCACTCAGCTTAAAGTTACTGGATGATTTTATGCCAAACACTCTCAGTCCAACCCACTTCCCAAGATTGTTTAGAAGAACAATTTGAAACAGATTAATCATATTTGCCAATGTTAGTCTCTTTACTATATTAATGTAAAAAATATGAAATAATGCAGCTGTGTAGGTGTGAATTTCTCTGTGAGTTATGGAGCAAGCTTGGAAGAATTCCAAAATTATAACCACGAAAAAAAGGTGGTCTGTTATCTTCCATATTTATACTTCTATATATCAAGTATGACAAATTGTACATTCTCATTATCTGCTATGCTTTAATATGGCTGATTTATTCATAGCTTAACCTAATGGACTGATTCTTGGCTTGCTAATTCATGGATGGTTAACCAGAATCTATAATCAGACCATGATGTTGTAGTTTAATGTTTCATCCAAATAACTTGATTTGTTAATGGCAAGCTTTCTCACAGTACTCCAAACAACAGAGGTAGGAGGAAAGAGTGGCCATAAATCAAACCTCTTTCCATACTTTGATCTTGCTGACAAATTTACCATCATAAAATTCTTACTTAAAAAAAAAAATCAAATCATTGTGGAAGTTAAGATCTGCATGCCCAAGACAGAATCAGGTCCTCTCCCCACACTCTGCAGGGATTGTGATTAAACCATTTACATAGTTAGAAAATTTTAAAAACAAAAATAGATTATAAAGATTGGTCTTCCGGGTTTTTTGCCCACCAATGGTAAGACAAGTGGAAGGATAGATATAATGAAGCACTTCTGCACAGAGAAATATAGGATACTAGCAGGGGTGAAATCCATTTTTTTTTACTACTGGTTCTGTGGGCGTGACTTGGTGGGCACGGTGTGGCTTGGTGGGCATGGCAGGGGAAAGATACTGCAAAATCTCCATTCCCTCCCCACTCCTGGGAGAAGGATAATTCCCACCCCATTCTGGGGCCAGCCAGAAGTTCTCCGAACTGCTCAAAATTTCTGCTACTGTTTCTCTGAACTGCTCAAAATCTCCACTACCAGTTCTCCAGAACCTGTCAGAACCTGTTGGATTTCACCCCTGGATACTAGGCATCTAAGTGAATTGGAATATGGCAGGCATTATTTGTTTGTTTGGTTGGTTGGTTGCTAATTCATTCATTCACTCATTCAATTTACTTCACCACCTATCTCACCTAAGAGCATGGGTGTCAAACTCATGTTGCTGTCATTTTTCCCTTTGCGGAGCTGGGGTGGGCGTGACCTGAGCATGACACATCTGGCCCATGGGCTGCTGGTTTGAGACCCCTGCCTAAGAGGCTTACTTAAGTAAAGCAACAACACCAGTTAAAAGAAAAAGAAAATAAAAGCCAGTAAAACCAATTAAACCATTAATTAAAGCAATACAGTTAATTTGCAGAAGAGTACATTACTAGCAATGCAACCAACCAGCAAGCTTGATAGCACCACTGGACTCCCTGGCATGATAACAAACCATCTCTTAAGAGCCTTCTAGAAAGCCTGCAGGTTCAGGCCTGATCTAACCTCTAATCTGGTCAATATTCCACATATCGAAGAAGGAGCCTTATGGACCAGAGTCTTTTGCATCAAAGTAGCATTTTGGACCTGCCAGGCTTACCTGTTGTGCAAATATAGGCAATGTGTTATTTTCATAGTTTTCCAGACCAAATGTGTTTTAATTGTGCTTACTATTCAAAATATGTAAATACACATTTAAACTTAAGTACATGCAGTTCTGTTTCCCTTTATTATTCATAAAACAAATAGCCTTTTCTCAGCAATCTATATTTAAATCAGCTGAGTGAATAAAATAGTAGGGCTGGCTCTGGCTTTCAGGAAATTTGTAATAAATTACCTGGCCCTTTTTTTGCCAACAGATTAATATAGTGGCAGAGTTGGCAGCGGTGGCCCACAGGAGATACAAAGAATCCCATGAAAATTGTTTTAGGAATGCAGGATACAGAGAGGACTCTATAGAAAATTAGAATGGCAGCCAGCACAAGGAGAAGGACTTAGCTTTTAAATTTCCCACAATCCTCTATTATTGGGAAAAAGTGAAACATTGGTTCCATCTGCCTGGCACTCGTTAAAGCTGTGGAACCAGGCATTGGGATTGAAACCTGTACCAAAGTCTTGGCAGATACCAAGCATGTTGTAGTAATGGATGAGCATTGCTGACCAAACATTCATTAGCTGGCTGTTCACCGCCCTGAGTCCCTTCTGGGAGAAAGGCGGGATACAAATTAAATTATTATTATTATTATTATTATTATTATTATTATTATTATTATTATTATTATT
>WNWU01000005.1:28194123-28204917 GCA_012654045.1 Ptyas mucosa | reverse complement strand
AGAGAGAGAGAGAGAGAGAGAGAGAGAGAGAGAGAGAGAGAGAGAGAATATTAATATTCTCCAGTTCAATCCTCAGAAACAAACTTCTATATAGACTAAGAATCTAAAAGTGGTGTACCTAGCTCCTGGGATGGACCATATGTGTGGGTCCTATCTTCCTGCATTTGGAGCAAATATAGAGAACTCAAAAGCATTTTAAAAAAACCGATTTAACATTATCCCCATATCCAAATCATGTTACCATTGCCCCAGGCAAAAGTTACCAAAAAAATGTACTGCTAATAGATGATCCACATAGCTTATATTCCTCTTTCTCACAGATTGGCACCTGGAATTCTTGTTTTGCTTCTGTCTAAGTGTTAGAAAAACATTTTCCTAATAGTTAAGATGAATAGAATCAATTATCAAGAGATATGGTGTGCTCATTTTGCTAGTGACATTCAAGCAGATGTTGGACAAGCGTCTGTTTGGCATGCTTTAATTTGAATTCTTGCATTGAGCACAGGGTTGGACGTGATATTGCCTTCCAAATATATGATTGTATGATCTAATTTATCAGAGGGATTTGTCTCTTGCATTTCTAATTATGCTAATCATCTAATAACCATTGCCACATTTCACTATCACCATATGTGCAGTGAGCTAAACAAAGAAAGAGATATTGTTCCAAAGCTTCAGACATTATCAAGATTTGTCAGAAATTTATAGCATTCCATCATAATTGTCTATTGTCTTTGAGGACTATACTATCTGCTGAAATAGGGTTCAAGTGTTCATCAGAAAAAAATAATTCTCTAGCTCTGGTGTCCACCATTTTAAGACTGGGTTTTTTCAAGACCCTCTTCAAGTATTTTTTGAAGTTCTTTTTTAAAGAACTATTGTATTCATTTGTGGAAATTGCATATTTTTTTCTGTGTAAAAATTTCATGATTAACTTATTTTAATGAGACTGTTGTTTTCCTGGCTTGGGCTAATAATTTACACAACCATAACAGGAAAACTGTCATGTGAAGGTGGCTTAAAAGTAGAGCATAATGTTTTCCCTCAATATCCCATACTTTCTCACTAAAACAACGCTAATGTAAACACTGCCTATCACTGCTAACCAACAAGGTGAAAATTTGAAAATTGAAATTTGCATTTGACAGTTTTACTATCATTGTAAAACTGAACATATTTACCTGAGATTTATCATCGATATTCTTGTCATTACTATTTTTTCTGGTTGTAATCGTTTATGAAGCATCCTGACAATTTTAAGGATCCCTCCTGTATCTCTTTTCTTTTCTTTTTTTCATGATGGTTGTTTTGGTGATTTACTATATATTGTCTTGAATCCCCATGGAATGTGATGGTAGGTGTAATTAATTAAATAGATCAATAGGTGCCATAGTCTCTGGTAAAAAATGAATTCATCATTTAAAGAGAGTTTCATGGGCCCTAAGAAAGGCAAAGAAATATTAATTCCCCGCCATCTTCTTTTTCTTACAACATGCCCAGTCTGTCTCAAAAACCCTGATTGGCTGTTGGCAATTAAAAATAGCTATGATGGAGCAGCCTAATAATACGAAATAGAATAAATAGGGGTCCAAATATGACACCTACTCTTCATACTAAATGGATCAGAATTCTGCTGGTATCATTTTTCTGATAGGCATATTTCAGCTTTATTTGATGGATGTAGACTAACTTGTATGAGTTTTTCACAATAGCTGTATTTTCTACTTTTCAAATTGGGGGCTGATCTCTGTAGAGCTCTCAATGAAAGTATCTGAAAGTATCTTCTATTTGCATTCAGTCTACAAGACCCATAAGAAGACAAAGGTTCATGATCACAGTTTGATAGAGACATACCAATTAGCAGATTAAACGGTAAAATGCATTACATAGCTACTTAAATTATAATTATAATATAATTATATATTATAGCTATATATTATATATAATGATAGATTATAACTATAATTAAATTCTAAGCCATAATGTATTATTCCAAATTTGCACCTACATAAATTACAATTTGCAAGATTTGCAGATAACAAAAATCTTGTTATACCAAATGTCCATATTGTTTTGCATTTAGTTATGCAGAAATCCCTCTCTCCCCCCTCACCCAATTCTTCTCCAAGATCTGTATTTGGATATGTACAAATCAAGTAGTGATTCCATCTAAATGTTGGGAACAATTTCACCAACTTTGCTGAAGCAAGTTAATTTCAAATGTCATTCTTCAGATATTTTGCCCAAAGGGGATTTCTTGATGTCATTTCAAATTTCATTTGGGTTATCATCTAAAAACAGTATAAAGAAGATCTTTTGTTGCCCAGGCAGCCTTTGATAAGAAATTCTGCCCCTGTAAAATTATTTTATTTGGTCTCAGAGTTTTGCCATGGATGGATGGGTAGATGCCCAAGATTTACCTTTAAAAAACAGAGAGATAATGGCAAATAATCTTCTAGTACTCACCAAAGAATTATGTAATCAAAGCAATTGCATTGACTCAATTTAAGATAGAGCGAGGCTGGCAGTAGACACTCAATACTTTTGGTCCAGCTTTTACTGCTTCCACAGCACTTCTCGGGGCCTTAAATCAGCTCAGTATCAGAAGTAATTATAGGAAGTGAGATGTTTTCCCTGAAATGGCTCTCCAATCCTAGGTCACATTAAAACTGAACTTGAAAAATGTACTTTTTAAAAGCCTGTATGCAGGCAAATGGTTCACCGAGATCACTTTAACCTATCTGTTTTATTTAGATGCCGTCTGCCTTCTATCTTGTCAAATGAGAAGGGAAATTGGAAAAAGCTGCATGCTGACTGACAGGGCCCATAAATTATTACTGTCATTTTCTCCTTCTGTGCCCAAAAGGATCATTTTCACATTTGAGAGCAGGTCATTTATGTTTAAGCCGAATAGATTTAAACAGTTTACATGTGGTTTTGAAACATACAAAGGTACCACTGAGCTTCATAGTTTTTCTGAAGCATTTAGCACATTCACAAGTAAACTTGCAGATGGTATTTACAGTAAGATTATTACATATTGTGCGGGTAAAATATAAGTCATTGTATAGAAACTGCTCATTCAAACATGAACCCCATTTTAAATTTCAAAAGAAATTAAAGAATGGGGCTGACATGCAACAAAACCTTAATCTTAGAGTAAAAAACTCAAAAATGAAAAGTGGGATGTGCTGTGGTTCTTTTTTATTTTCTTCATTTGTATTTGATCTTTTGTGTATTTCCATTGACTAAAGACTGTAAAGACTACCTTCCCATCCTGCTTACAAGCCTTTTGGACTGTTGCCTTCTGGCAGAAGATACAGAACAATTAAAACTCGGACCACACGTTTTCTGAATAGTTTTTATCCCAGAGCTATAATTGCACTCAACAATGAACTAAAGGGCCACCATCAGTGAACTGTTGGACAGTATTACTTGGTCTATTGTGTGGATGTTTGGGTGGTTTATGCATGGAGAATTGTGGTGGGTGGGAGTGTGTTTGGGGATTGTTATGTGTGTTGGACCTGGTCTTTGGATGTTAAGTGAATTTCGTTGTATGGGTATACTGTGAATACATGTACAATGACAATAAAGTTGTTGTTGTTGTTATTATTATTATTATTATTATTTAATCTTTAGTGAGATTCACAGCCTCTGAGGCTGGTTAATAACTCAGCAGCTTGAATCCTAACCAAAGACCTAGGAACTGTTAAGGCATCGTTGGAGGATGTAAGCTGTTCCAAGTAAGGTGTTTTTTTGTAGAGTCAAAATGTTCAAGTCCGGTAAATTTAGAATTTCTAAATAGCGGGGTAGCCCTTTGGGTATTTCTCCAAGGGCTCCAATTACATCATCATCATCATCATCATCATCATCATCATCATCATTATAATTATTATTATTATTATTATTATTTACAATCCATGCATTGATCCACATGTATAAATATGGGATACAAGTATCCTGATGAGGATATGCAACTTCCTGTTTTCTCCTGGCATTTTTCATTTGGCAATTAAATACTGACTTGGTCTTACCTGTTGAGAAACTAGTAAAGAAATAGATAAGATCCTGGAGTTATAAATGGATTTTGGAAAGCAATCTTGTATTGTCTTGTTGATGATCGACAACCTAGCCCCCATCTCTTTTCCATCTTGAATTTCCAATTTCCAGATGCCTGACTCATTTCCAGGCTGTTGAAATGTTATCACTGATAAAACTTCTGCCTGTTCAGCATTTCATAGGTCTTAGAGGTGAGTCAGGTAACAAAGAACCAGTGAAGCAAGGCTGGAGTGAGTTCAGGACAGTGTCAAAAAATAAATGCCGTGTCTACTCTTCATGCATACAAGCAGTGAATTCTCCATTTGATTCATTTCCATCGGTTCCACAAGGATAATTTGCAATTGAAATTTGGGGTTTAGAAAAAGATTGCACTAACATAAAAGATTAATTAAAAACCCACAAGATTGTTAACAGTTAGATTCATCATATTCCTGCCACTATTCAGGCCCATGCTTATTCTAAGTGAGAGTTTGTATAGATTTGTTATTGTTGTTGTTTAGTCATTAAGTTGTGTCATGGACCATAGCACACCAGCCCCCCCCCCCTATCGTTTTCCACTGTCTCCTGGAGTTTACCCAGATTCATGGTCATTGTGTCAATGATGCTATCTAACCATATTGTCCTCTGTTGTCTCATTCTTCTTTAGCCTTCAATCTTTTCCACCTTTTCTGATGAGTCCTCTCTTCTCATTTGGTAACCAAAGTGTTTAAGCTTCAGCTTCAGTATCTGTCCTTCCAAAGAACAGTCAGCGTTGATTTCATTTAGGATCGACTGATTTCATCTCCTTGCAGCCCAAGGGACTCTCAAGAATCTTCTCCAACACCAGTTTGTATAGATGCAATTGAAATAATATAGCTCCAGTAGAAAAGGTTGTATTAAGCTTAAAATTCAGGTAATAAATTCCATTTGTTTGCATCATTGTGCATGCAATTGTGGAACACAGAGGAAAAGATGGCCAATGATAAATGAATCCGACACTGATGAATAAATAACATGTAACAATTTGGGTACGTTCAGGGGGAAAAAATCTCACTAATTCTCTGCATTTTGCCAACCCCAGAAATAATGTCTCAAAGAGTTTCACTAAAAGCCCCTTAATTTTAGACATACAGTACTCACTTATAATTAACGATAGTAGTCTGGGAATGTAAATTAGCTACAATGCCCAGAGAATATTTAGTTCAAACAGGATGAAAAACATCTCAGTTTTATTTCCATATAGCCAGTGCTCCAGATGGCCTTCCCCAATTGAGCATCATATTCTTTGTTTGTTGCATTTTAATCCCGTAATTTCTGGATTATGCCAGTTGATGTCTTACACATCTGGAGAGAATCAGGTTACAGAGGACTCTTGTAGCCTATAATAGTCTATTAATTGCCTAAGAAATCAGGGCTCTTTCAGCTACTTCCTCAATGATCAACATGTATGAAAGAGCATTTATAACCATTTCACCAGCTCTAATCTTGACAGAGCTGTTTCAAATACAAAGGTTACCTTTTCCTCCAAAGTTTTTTCTGTAGCTGATTTTAATAACATTACGTACAAGTAAAAATGTCTTGATCAGGGTTTGGGGTTTTTGTTTTGTTTTGTTTTTTGGTATCAGGAAAAAACACTTTATTATTATTATTTTTTCTTTATTCCCCTTGAACAGCTGGCAAATTGAAGTCTTGGGTTCAACTGTGTTTAGGGCACAAGAGAGTGATGCTGGAATTTGCTGACTATAAAGAACGGTGCTTAATCAACTCCAAATTGCTACAGATATTGTCATAATCTTGTATGCTAGAAAAGTTCAGGACAATGAAATCACTTTGTATTTCACTCAGTTTCTTATACTCTTAGCAAAGCAGATGAATTCTAAAAATATTTTTTTAAAAAAAACAGTTTTATTTCAAAATACAATATTAATTGCATGTACCCATTCTGCACTGTTGTATTTCATTGAATAGTTAGTTGATTGTATTATTTTCCATTTAGCTTTACAGTATATAACTTCAAATATGTTCATATATATGTTTGTGTGATAATTCTAATGCGGCAATTCTCCACTCATATCTTATAGAAAATCTAGTGATCTCAAACTTTTTATTTTCTTTCTTCTTTTTTTTTTACCATTCATCTACATTGGTAAGTCTCCCAGAGTCACAACGTTTGCACAATATTTGTAGTTAAAAGGGGGAAGTTCTCCCACTGAAAGCACTTTGTATTTGTTGAAATTAAAAAAAACATCAATTATATAAAGTTAATTTTGCTTCTATTACTGCTTCTTAAAGATCATATTATAGCCACGATTACATGGTACATATGGATGGTATTTTAAAAGGCTATCTAGACATTTACATACACCGCTGTCATTTCTTCAGCTATTTGGTGTAGTTTACATTATACAACACAACTTTTGAAGACAATTACCACAAAAGTCCATACTCTATCTATAATTTGATAGGCTTCTTTATAATCACACAATGTTTTTCTTTCTTTAAAAATCACACCAAATAAGACAAAGATTTATGTTTTCCCCAAACAGTGTTCCCTGATACAACTGCCTGAAATTTGAAAAGATTTATCTTGTAAATATAATTATATTCAGCCTTTTTTCAAATTTAAACTTTAAAAAAGTCAAAGTCAATGAAACCTAGCATCAAAACCCTTACAGCAATATGACAGATGTTGTGAAGTGGTGATAGATTTAATTAATTTCTGATGTTCCCATGAGCCCCTATGTAAGACATAAACATCTGGATTCCTGAAGTTGCACAGATCTTTGTTCTGCATCAAAACTTAAATGAAATCTTTCTGATATATATAACCATCATATTTTTTTAGAATAAATGTTTTAACTTTGTTTTTTCTTCCGTTCAATTATATCCGATTCTTGGAGACTGCCTGGGCAAACCCCTGCAGTTTTCTTGGTAAAGTTTTTAAGAAGTGATTTGCCATTGCCTCCTTCCTAGGGCTGAGAGGAAATGACTGGCCGAAAGTCACTAAATTGGTTTTGTGTGTAAAACGGGATAGAACTCACAGTCTCCCAGTTTCAAGTCTGATGCCTTAACCACTACACCAAATTGACTCTCTCCTACTAGTAAGAATCATTTATATTCCCAGGATATGTAAACAGACAGGGACTATCTCCAATTGCAAATTATGGCTGGGGCAAAAGTTTATTTTGACAGAGAGTTCTTTCTGCAAACAGATATTCTCCCTCCACCCACCTCTGCCCCAGGGCTCTCTCTACATATAAATACCATATTTTTCAGAGTATAAGACGCACCTTTTTCCCCAAAAAAAGAGGGTGCAAATCTGGGTGCATCTTATACTCCGAATGTAGCCCCACCCAGCCTTGCAAACGGAGATTTCAGAGGCTGAAAGAAGGCTTCAGAAAAAAAGCCTCAGAAACGAAGCTTCAGAAAAAAAGCCTCTGAAAGGCTTTTATCTAAAATAATATGGCAAGCAACAAAAGAAGAATCAGTAAAGTTCTAACCAAACTATGTTAACAAATCTGGAGAATGACACAACAGATCGGAAGAGGTTAATCTACATATCGATACCAAAGAAAGGAGATTGAACAGAGTACAGATAGTTCTTCAGAAAAAAAAGCCTCTGAAAGAAGCTTCAGGAAAAAAAGCCTTTTGGGAGGCTTTTTTTTTTCTGATGAAGCAGGAAGTTCAAGCTTTTACTCCATTCTACTAACTAGGATGCTTCTTTTAAGGAAAAAAAATCTTGATGAATTGCTGAATTCTGAGGAACATGATACGAGAATGTTGGTATTAACCAGGGGTGAAATCCAGCAGGTTCTGACAGGTTCTGGAGAACTGCTAGCAGAAATTTTGAGCAGTTCAGAGAAGTGGCAAATGCCACCTCTGGCTGGCCCCAGAGTGGGGAGAGAATGGGGATTTTGCAGTATCTTTCCCCTGGAGGGGGGAGGAAATGGAGATTTTGCAGTATCCTTCCCCTGCCATGTCCACCAAGCCACACCATGCCCACCAAGCCATGCCCATAGAACTGGTAGTAAAAAAAATTAGATTTCACCACTGGTATTAATATTTAAAATATGCTCTGCTTTCACTGAAATCCTTGTAGAGTTTTCAAGTTACTCTTTAAGAAGTAAGCGTGGTGCTCATCTCCATTTCTTGAGGGAGTCAAGCATTGTCCAAAAACATTTTCCATGGTTATGTGGCTAGCATGGTTATACACGAAAGGCACAAGGAACACTGTTTACTTCCTACCAAAGATTAATGGTACCTATTAATCTACTTGCATTTGCATGCTTTCGAAGGTGGGCAGGTGCTGGGGCAGGAACAGGAGCTTACCCTATTGTGCAGTGCTCGGGTCTTAAAGCTGGGCTGTCAGCTTTCCAGTTGACAAGCTGAGTGTCTTTAACTACTGAACCATCATGAATATAGTGGAATATATTCCACTATAATTAAGTTTTCAGAAAGCTCTGGAAATCACCTATATTCTGTTCACATCTGTAAATGCTTTCTCAATGACCAATTCAGTCAAAGCAATTCATGTGGAGTTGTGAATACAGCAAGCAGAAGCTAAGTAGTTGTATACCTCAACATAAGATTTAGGGCATTTCGCCACTCAGCAGAAGTTGTTTCCACCCATCTGGAATGGATATACAGTAGATGAGATGTGCTACCTTGCTGCATTTACTACCTCTGTTTCAAATAACTGCAATCATCTGATTTCCCTCCAAGAATAAATAGATGTTAGATATCTTGAGGTTGCCTTCCAACAATATTGGAGTAAGGAGGAAATGTAACACTGATATGATATGTTACAAATTATGTAACGGTCTCTCTTCATCAGCTGACAACAAGATAAAGACAATGTCCTAGGGACATGGCAGGAAAATATATTGCTAGGCTATGTTTGCCTGTAATTAGATGCAAATTACAGGCAAGACTCATATGCAGGAACTATAATCTGGAAGACCACAGATTACCTAAAGTCATTTTGGTTATTCAAGTTTTCATTTGCTTAGCTTACAGAGTCCCTTCTCTCTCCCAAACTCTGAAGGCTTTACACACCCTGGCCTTGCCCTGCTGTAGTGCTTTAGTGTAGCTGCTTACTGTTACATGTCTTCTAATGGAATACCTTTGCCTGACCCCTTCCTGCATCTCCAGCATCTGAAGCAGATAGAAATCCCACTGCTGGTGAACAAATGCTGATAAAATAAATCAGATAGCTACCTCCTAGATTTACAGTGTGAAATGCATTACTAGGGAAATCAGCCCTTGTCCCTTTGAGCTAAATCCATCTCCCAGGGAATAAATAGCATTGTTTTAAAAATAATGAAAGGAGAAAAGAACATGGAAAATATTCCTTTGATGGCTTTAAATAGCCATATGTTAGACATAAAAACATAGGCAATATCCAGGAAGGATCTCCCGTAGAAAAAGCATAAAGGACATTCTAAGATTCTCAAAGGGACAAGGTGGCTCAGTGGCTAAGACACTGAACTTGTCGATCGAAAGGTTGGCAGTTCAGCGGTTCAAATTCTTAGTGCCGTGTAACAGGGTGAGGTCCCGTTACTTGTCCCAGCTTCTGCCAACCTAGCAGTTTGAAAGCACGTAAAAAATGCAAGTAGAAAAACAGGGGCCACCATTGGTGGGAAGGTAACAGCATTCCGTGCACCTTTGGCATTTAGTCGTGCCGGCCACATGACCACGGAGATGTCTTTGGACAGCGCTGGCTCTTTGGTTTTGAAACGGAGATGAGCACCGCCCCCTAGAGTCAGGAACGATTAGCACATATGTGCGAGGGGAACCTTTACCTTTACCTAAGATTCTCAGCAGACACAAGATGATAAATCTATTATGCATTCATTCACTCATTCAAACCATTTATATAACTGCCCATCTTCTAACCAACTCTGGATAGCTCCCAATTAAAAAGGGTGTTAGTAACACAAAAGGCAATTTTGATGCAAAGAAGATCCAGTCTGCAGAAAATACATAATTTACTCAGCTTGTATACAGAATATAAATATCATAAACCATAAAACATTTAACCAGCAGAATAACTATTCTGTGTTTCTCCATAGAATGGATGACCCTTGGATCAAATGTTATCTGTGTGCATTACCTGGAAAATCTTGCTTCTTACGAATTCTGCCTTTCAGCTCATTTTTGAAACTGAAAGGAGAAGATAAAACTCATTTGTTTTCTAGCCTGTTATCCTGCAACTTGGCTAGATTTTTAAAAAGGAGGAAAGCTTGCCTTTATTGAAAGGGAGGGGAGTAAGGGAGTCTGTTTGTTGCATATTGGAGTTGCTCAAACACTTGATCTCTTGCTTTAGACTGAAAGAAGTCCATATATCCCCTGTATGGAAAATCTTGTGAATGCTCTGGGTGGCATTAAAATCCTTAAAGACTACCCCAGACTGACTTTTTTTAGGTTTTAGTGTCTATATTCCTTCTCCTTTATTGCTGTTTTCAGTAAATAATGAAAACTTATTCAAGCCTCCGTATCAATATTTTATGTGCTCACAGTCCAAACATAAATTAGCTATATCAAATATACTTTGCTATAAGTGGGATTTTTATTGAGAAAGTGGGCAGAGATAGCATGAAATAGTCAAATAAAAGATGTTGAGGACAGAAGACATAAGAAATACAGCATAACACTGCAATGGGCAATACTTCCATTTGTTGCTTCAGCCATGTCTTCTTCCACCATCTTATCTCTTCTCTTCTCTTCTCTTCTCTTCTCTTCTCTTCTCTTCTCTTC
>WNWU01000005.1:28173776-28194113 GCA_012654045.1 Ptyas mucosa | reverse complement strand
TCTCTTCTCTTCTCTTCTCTTCTCTTCTCTTCTCTTCTCTTCTCTTCTCTTCTCTTCTCTTCTCTTCTCTTCTCTTCTCTTCTCCCCCCCTTCCCTTCCCTTCCCTTCCCTTCCCATCCATTCCATTCCATTCCCTTCCATTCCATTCTTTCTATTTCTATTTTCCACTCTCTACTTAGTTTTTGGTACTAATGCTCCCACAATCAAGCGGCTTTGTAGAGCCTCCCAATAGAAGGATGAAGGAGAAAATATTACTTCTCCAGCAAACTCTATTCTTGATTATTCTTGGCTTTAGTTTTATAACTAAGGATTTAGAGGGTTTCATGTCTGCTAAAAGCCACTCAAGCAAAACAAATAATTGGTGCTTGTTGCAAAATCAGTATGTAAGCCTATCACACAGTAGGATTTGGGGATCTCATTAAGACATATAACTGTGTCTTTCAAGTGGAAGTTATAGACCCATCTGTCTGCAATAGTTAAATTTAGATTCAGGCACTGAACAGGGGTTGGACTTGATGGCCCTTTTCAACTCTTGTGTTCTGTGAGAACTTCTAAAGTAGAAAAGTGAAACAATTATTATTATTATAAAATAAATAATTAAATCTGAACCATGGATGACCATTTTTAAAATTATTTGGCATAATGCATTTTATTCTAGCATGCTTTTGTCTGTCCAGAATCTGCTTTTACTGGTGAAACAAATGTTTTACTTGAGGTCTCCACTTTTGCTGTATTTCAGAATTATTGTGTGCTGTGATGTTTCAATACAACGAAAGAAGGACAAGCAAGCAAGAATGTTAATGTATTTTTTGTGGCCCTTCGGCTTTCCCTGGTCTCTGAGTTTTTTAGTTGCAGTACTCAGAATAGCTGGGAGGCAAAATGTATTTCCCCACATTAATTGGTTTTTGTTATCTATCTCTGTGGTAATGAATGCAAATTATTTTAGGGTAGCTTGCACTTGCATTAACTTAACATAATATCAATTATTTATGGACAAAAAAACATGTTCCACTCTTCACCCACATCCCAGGGCAAAAGAAGAAAACCATGATTCTATTGGACACACTATTAGGCAGAATGTTCCCCACTCTGTTATCGCTTACTTTTCTTCTTTAAAAAGGCACTCTTTAAAGATGTGTACAAATAGAAGTAATACATTAAAACAGAGAAATTATATTGGATTAATTTAATTTTAGAAAACCTCTGTTGTGGAACTGAATGCATCAAAGAAAAGAAACATTGTGTTTTTCATTAAAAAAAAAAAGATTTATTAGGTGCCATCAAGTTGGTGTCAACCCTTAGCCACCATGAAGGTAGATTTTCTCCATGTGTATCTATCCGTAACTTGTTTCTTCAGCTCTTGCTATTGTTCATCCTTTTCCTTTCCCAATATTAAAACTTCTCCAGAGAGCTGGGACTTTGCATAATGTGTCTGAAGCAGGATATTTTGAACCTGGTCATTTGTGCCTCCAGTGAGACCTCATTTGGTTAATTATCCATTTGTCAAATGTCTGTGGAGATTCTCAGTCATCCTGCTCATGGTTGTCCCAAAAGTGGTTTTTCAAGAGGCAACTGGACTTTCTGGTTTGTCTTTGAAGATGTTTCGCTTCTCATCCAAAAAGTTTCTTTAGCTCTCAGAGCAAAGAAACTTCTTGGATGAGAAGCGAAACATCTTCAAAGACAAACCAGAAAGTCCAGTTGCCTCTTGAAAAACCATCTTTGGGATATCCATTTGTCAGTTTTCTTAGTCTACAGTATTCTCAGCAGTCTCCTCCAACACCAAATTTCAAAAGCATAAATGCTCTTCCTAACCTGCTTCTTCGAAGTCCAACTTCCATAAAGGGTCATTGCCTGCACCATTAGGTTCTTTCTCTGTATAGAGCAGGGGTGGGTTCTAAATTTTTTTACTACCGGTTCTATGGGTGTGGCTTATTTTGTGGGCGTGGCTTGATGGTCATGTGACAATCTACCAGGCTTTTAACTGCTTGCAGAGCTGTACCGATCTACCCATTTATTTTTCGCAGGCACTGATCTACTCATGTATTTTTGCAGGCACCGGTCTATTCATTTGTTTTCTTTTAACACTGATCAGCTGTAGGCTGGCCCTTTGAAGCCCCGCGGCAAGAGTTTAAACAGTTTTTTTCCCTCTAGCCATCAGCTGGGACTCAGGAGGCAGCAATAGATTGGGGGTGGGGCCAAATAAAAGGTACGAATAACGCGGGGAGTGGGGGGGGCAGGGGGCGGGGGGGCAGAACCGGTTCGGTGATGTCATATCATCATGCTACCAGCTCGGGAGAACCGGGGCGAACCGGGAGGAACCCACCACTGGTATAGAGGCATCATAGCATCTAAATGTCTTTTCCAAGGCCTTCATGGCTGCTCTATCAGGTGCTAGTGTTCTGAGTGTTTCTTGACAGCTTGTTCCTTTATTGTTGATGGTTGATCCTAAAAGGCAGAAGCTATTTACAAGTTCAGTATCTTTATTGTCAGTTCTAAGTGGCTGTACCAGTTGTTATTTGTTCGTCTTTATATTTAGTTTAGCTCAATTTTTGCACTGTGCTCCTTGATTTTTATTACTTTAGCTTGCAGATATGTTGCATTTTCATCTGAATAATGTGAGCATAGTGCAGGTTATTGATGTTTCTTCCTCCGATTTTAAAACCATACTCATTTTCATGAAACCCACTTTCCCCTAATATACGAGGGAACAGCTTTGTCTCACTCCTTTGTCAGCTAGGAGCTCGGTCTGTTTTATCATGTTCTGTCTGTAAGGGGCTTTCTTACCTTTTGCATTGAGGCAATGAGATGTGTTGGGATTCCCTTTTTTCTAAGCACATTCCACAGGATGACATGACTGATGGAATCAAAGGTTTTTGTATAATCCACGAAACACATACTGAGTCCTGTTTAGATTTCTCTCTCTCTCTCTCTCTCTCTCTCTCTCTCTCTCTCTCTCTCTCTCTCTCTCCCGCCCTCCCTCCCTCCCTCTCTCTCTCTCTCTGTCTCTCTCTGTTATCCAAAGTGCACCAATAATGATGGCTCATGTTCTTCAGCTTTTTCTAAACCCAGCTCAAACATGTAGCAACTTTTCAGATAGTACTCTGAAATCTTAAGATTTTTAAATGATCTTAAGCATTGTTTTGCTAGAATGTGATAATTTACATTGATAGTTATATAAGTTATTTATTTTTATTTTGTTATTTATTACAATGTTGCCTCCAGTGGTGAAATCCAATTTTTTTTACTACCGGTTCTGTGGGCATGGCTTGGTGGGTGTGGTGTGGCTTGGTGGGTGTGGCTTGGTGGGCATGACAGGAGAAGGATACTGTAAAATCTCCATTTCCTCCCCACTCCTGGGGGAAGGGTATTGCAAAATCTCCATTCCCACCCCACTCTGGGGCCAGCCAGAGGTGGTATTTGCCAGTTCTCCGAACTACTCAAATTTCCCGCTACCAGTTCTCCAAACTGCTCAAACTTTCTGCTACCGGTTCTCCAGAACCTGTCAGAACCTGCTGGATTTCACCCCTGGTTGCCTCATTGAAAATTCTAGGAAAATTACTTTTCTGAAAAAGAAAAAAACAACATTAAAACAACTACTATGAACAACATCATTTCATCTATATTACAGTGAACCATTGCCAGTCTAGGCTGAACCCGTGGTATCACCCTTGAAGCCCTGGAACTGGAGAGTTTCTGGACAAGCATCACTTTCCCTGCTGGGATTTATCTGAATCCTTTTCCCTCTTATCCAATACGTTGGATTCACAGATCTTCTATACATTGTTAGATAGGTGTAATCATTTTTTTTCAAGAAGAAAAATAAAGCAACTTGAAGAGAGAAAGATAGAAAGTTCATACTTACTCAGCATTACTCTTAATACTTCTTTTATTTATGTGTTGATATTTTGTACATGTGTGTGAGAGGGATTAAGTAATTTCAATAGCATATATAATTAAGAACTCCAACCTTCATTCGTGCTTCATGAAGAATGCCCATGCAATCAATCCATGAAAAAAAGAAACAAAGCAGTTTACGCTAAGATTGTGCATTAGCCTGGCATAATGTATCATTTCCAGTAGCCTTACAAAATATATTCATTTTAAATTTTTATTTAATACAAAATTGCATAGCAGCCAAGAACATTTGTGACATCTCATCAATATAATCATGAGCAAGAAATGGTCTCACCTTGTAAATGCCTTGTAAATGCCATTGTTCCTATTGAATTATGTTATAACTCCTTATTAAGTATACCATATTTACATACAGTATAAAGTTGCAATTTTCAGAGGTGATCATTGTTAACTAAAGCAGTAAAGATTGAATGCATAGTATCTATATTCAGTAAGATTCATATAGAACATTTATAAGTCATAATTCTATTCCCCCGTAGACACTCAATGAATATTTGAATAATATATAACACCAATTCAGATAATATGATTTACTCAGTGGGAGCAAAGATTCATCAATGAAAAATTAAGTCAGATCTCAGTAACATTTACTGTATATTTGTCAAGAGAGTGAAAAAATTATGTCAAGAAAAAAGATTTGAATAAATACAAAGTTGTCTCCTAATGGATGGAAGGGCATGAATTATAGCTAGTCAGTTTCACATATTCTGCCTATTTTTTAGCAAACTTTCAACCCGTATCCATATGTGGCTTATCCTCTTTTTTGCTCTTCTCCCTCTGTTCTATTTAATCAACAAAATCAGCTCACCACACCACTCTAGGTGTATTGATTTTTGTAACATATTTCACGACAACCTGCAAAAAGAAGCCAAAAATGTGCTGCCTTTTTATTCTTTGAGTGATAGTTTCTTTTACCATAGATGACAAAGTGATAGATGTACTTAGTTAACTTCCTACAAAATCATTAATGCCACCCTTACCAGCTGGCTGCCCAGGTATTGGTTAAATCGCTGTCATGCATTTTGCTACACGAAACTCTGCAATACTGAGTAAGCAGACCATTGATTTGCTTTCCGGGTCCATAAAGAATAATAGATATGAAATGTCACAACTGAAGTGGAGTGACTGTCCATGTACTGTATTGTATCAGACATTTTACTTATTTGCCATCAGAAGGGAATGAAACGGTAAATTATTACCTTTTTGAGGGCAAGGGCAAGACGTGAAAATATGACATTAACCCATTTTTAATTAAAGCCTCCTTGCATTAGGATAGGGCAGGGAAAAAATACAACTAAGATTCTGCAGATGTAGGAATCTTTGGTCCATATTGCAAATATTTGCAGGAGTGCCATGAAACTGTGCAGCTATGAAGGACTCTTGCTTTTTGAAGTCAAATCTTTTCTGCTTCAAAAAGCTGGATCTCTTCCATCAGCTGGCTCAATCTTGCTTCCACTTACTTCCTTATTCTACTGCTCATTTTCTGCTCCATTTAATAACAATACTGACTGAAGACTCAAAGATTTAATACCAGCACTTCACTACATGTGATTAAAAACTTCACAAAGGCTGCCTGTCCCTCTGCCAAGTTGAGTATCTGACACTGCAGTCAGAAGAAAAGGAGCTGGAAAGAAGGGTATGAAGCTTAGGAAAATCTGCTTCCAGATGTTGAACAACCTCAGATGCAAAGTTGAGAGGACCGGGTTCTTCAATCTCCTCACTGATTTTGCTAATGCCCATTTACTTGCTACTCCTGGCTCTCAATTAGCACTCAAGCCAGAAAAGGGTTATTGATCTTTTTTCTTGGTCTTCTCACTCCTCATTCTGGACAGAGGACAATCATACACCTACTGGATTCCCTGACCTCACACCGGTCAAGAGTTGAACTGATTTCTTTCTGTCTCCATCCATTTGAAACTGCAGCAAAATTAGCACTGTATTTTCTTTGGTGAGGTTTCGAAATGTTGAGCCTGGATGCAAATCTGTCAATTTTCACATTGGTAAAAATTCCCGCCTCATCCCTACTGACTTCTCAATTTTACGCTTCACTTAATTCACCTGGATTATGCTACACTGAGAAGAGTTCCAAGGATCTGCAAACATTCAGACTAGCTTGAATTAGTAATGGCTATATTTTTCCTTACACTTACTGCAATTTGCTGCTGCTACAAAAAAAAAAAAAAGCATATCACTGAAATATTAAAGGTATTGCACAAAATGCCTGAATGCAAAAACTCCCAGCAAGCTCTCCTTTCAGGTTAGTAGCTTGCAGTGGTTTATAAACAAAAAATAGAAAAGAAAGAGATATTGAAATTGTCTATGTATGCATGTACAGCAGATATTTTAAAAATCTGGTGCACCTGTTGCATCCTTTCTTTCCTGCCACCGGCAAGAGTAACTCAAAGCTCCATCAACTCAAGACTAGATTACTGTAACGAGTTCTACCTGGGGCTGCCTTTGAGGACAAACTTCATTCAGTGTAGAATTTAGCTGAACGGTAAGAGCAATACAACAATGCTATTCCTGTACTAAGATTCTGCATTGGCTGCCCATGTTTCTAAGCTTAATTCAATGAACGTGCTTAAACTACAAAGTCGATGGGTATATCTGTGTGTTCATGCTATATTTGATACCGTCTTTTCAAAATAATATTTGTCATTTTGTGCAATCCATCCTTGTGATGTTAGAGAGGTAGGAATCGGATCTGCTCCCTTTTAGTTTTAAGGAAGGTGACAAAGATTATGATCTTTGGAGTCTAATGTTAATGCACAATTTTGCACTGAATTCAATGAAAAAATTAATGCACTTAATTCAGAGGTGGTATTCAGCAGGTTCTGAATACACTGGTAGCGGAAATTTTGAGTAGTTCAGAGAACCGGTAAATACCACTTCTGACTGGCCCCACCCCCATCTATTCTCTGCCTCCCAAGTCCCAGCTGATCGGGAGGAAATGGGGATTTTGCAGTCACTTTCCCTTGGAGTGGGGAGGGAATAGATATTTTACAGTATCCTTCCCCTGCCATGCCCACCAAGCCACGCCCACCAAGCCACACCCACAGAACCAGTAGTAAAAAAAATTGAATCCCACCACTGACTTAATTGTATACAGTATTAAGTATATATTATTTATTGTTGATATATTTACATATATTTATTGAATTCATATGACATATCCATGAGCATGCCACAAGTATGCATTATATCATCACACAAATGTTCTGACTGGTGTATCTGTGTCAGATGTCAATATTCAAGAGGGTAATGATGAGCCTTATGTGATGACATCACCATGCTCATGTTGCCATTTGGCATCATAAAGATTTGCTGAAACTGCTTGGAGTCATTTGAATGGTATAATATAAATATAATACATATATACACGCACATATACAAACATAAAAGAAGGAATAGCATTTTTGTATGTAGATGGGATGTCTTTGTAGCAACCACTCACTGTTATTGTTATTGCAAATGGCTAGAGAAATATACAAAACATGCTTTAAAATATGGATGGTTCACTAATAGATTTTCTTTCCCTTCTAATTAACATTGGGTAAACATTTTGGCGTGTGTTGTTCTCTGTTTTTCTTATTTTGAAAATTTGGCTGTTTTGGAAAAACTAACTAGGGCTGTCAATAGAACTCCATGAAATTCTAGGGATATAACTAGACTTGAGAAGCTGAAAAAAATATATATCCTGAAAGAAAGCAGTGGCAAATCACATCTATATAGTTGCCAAGAAAACTACCTTGGATATCTCTATGGAGTCATCAGGGGTCAAACATGACTTGAGCGAGTCTTTTTTTTTTTAATACTGATTGACTCAATACTGTTGTCTCCAGTCTACGCTCAATATTTTCAGCTTGGCAAAAGTAAGGTCAGCTTCTAACAGCATTGGAGGGACTGGGGAATACAAGTGTAGTAGAAGTGCCCTCAAGGGAGAAGCAGATGCAATACAAAAACAGGAAGTACAGATGTGAGAAGAATACAAAAAAAAAAACCCTATAGAAATATTGGAAAACTGACAAAACATCAAAAGCGACAAACACAAACAAATTGGGTGGGAAATTGCCCTTAATCCCCACCCTCAACAAGGCTTTACATTTTTAGTTGGCATATAGTAGGATCAATTAATAGGATATGCTAGGAATTTAGCAATAGCTTTGAGATCCATGGTAGGAGCCCGACAGAGCTGACCTCTGATTTGGGGTATGAAATCAAGGGAAGGCAAACAATATGGTTTTAAAAAATTATAATCACCTAAATAAATGTATAATTTTAAGGAGTTAAAGTTATGCAGTTAAAGCTGATTTTTTATTTAAAAATAACTTCCCACAACAAACACATAATTTGTATTTACCTGGCAGATGAGTGAAATTACAGCAGATAGGAAGTGAATGGGTCCATCTGTCCATTCAACGTCCATATTATTGAAAGGAAGGATTAATTAACCCAGAAGGAGATGTGGAAGCAAGATTAAAAATAGGATTTCCTGCCAACCAATTTTTCCATCCTGCAGTCAAACTTTTGCAGCTCCTTGTTGTGCTGGGGGTGAGAAATTGCAATACAAAAAGCAAGCAGTAAAAGAAGGTTCTTCATTTCATAATTACGCATTTCTTTTGTATTTTAAATATATACTGGAGTCTCATCTTTGTTGTTTATTTGATTGTGGTGACATTGTAATAGTCGTCTGGCATTCTTGCTTAGGACTGCAAGCTACAAACTTCTTACCTCAACAATAAACATAACAGCATAAGCCACTGGAAATCTTTAGAAAGCTGGAAATGATCACTGTGAACTGTCCTAGTTTAGGGGGAAGTAAATTCATTAATGCAAGAAAGCAATTGTTCACTATTAAAGTCTGCTTAAAATTATGGCCACAGAGGATGCTTTTGGCTCATGAACTAACATGTTATTCATGGCCCACAAAGATCAGAACCTTAATTTCTCCTATAAAACAATAACCATTCGTTCTGTGGTAGATCTGCGGCTACATCTGAAGTAAATGTCCCTTACTTTCATTGAGCTTTAAAGAAAATAGAAAGGGAGAAGAAAATAATCAAAAAGTGAAATAGAGATCACCTTCAAAGTGTCTCATGTAGCTAGAAATAAAATAATTTTGTTTCATGGAGTGATCTATTTTAATGCTTTATCTCCCTTCAGACTTAACAGCTTTCGGAAAAGAAACTTAAAATCTGCAGTGAAAGGGGAAGAAGAGGGATGTTTGTACTCTTTCTGAATGGGGTTGAGGGAGGAGGCAATATAAGGCAAAGCCCAATAAAAAGGGAGCACAAAAGGCAGCGTATCATGGCTTATTTTGATCTTCCTCCTTCTATAATTCATCAAATATGAATTAGCCAAACAAAAAAGAGTCCCATACTTTATTAATTTATTTATTTGCTCACCCAAACAAATTACAGAAAAGCTTGTGGAACACTGTTTTTAGAATCGTTCCCAATAGCCAAAGGAGGCATCTGTGCTTTCTTTTATGTAATGTGTTGTGTCTGTGTGGTTGTTTCTGCACTCCGTATGAGTCTGACCAGAGGTGGGCATCACATACTGTAACAACCGGTTTGCCCAGCAACCAGACATGTGAGTGTGTGCGTGAACATGCGAGCAGTGTCAAAAACATGGCAATTTGCTTGCACGCACCTTCGGCGCATGCATGCGGCATCAAAAATACAGTGATATAGGACGGGATTGCGCCCAGGCGGGTGAACAGTCACCCGCAGGTTGCAACCACTGGTTCACTCAAACCGGTTTAAACCGGCAGCAGCTCACCACTGACCATTTTAATTTTGTTTGTTTGACCCATTTCTAGCGGCTAAGACTCTTAGCAGCTCACTTGCTAGGTATGTAGATGAGGGTCTAACGTCTTTTACTTACTTTACTTGCATGCTTGGAAAGAATGGAAATATAAAGATATTCAAAAATTAAACTTCATTCCTGTTGACTGCATCCATGCCATTTTCTTAGCTATGTGATGAAAATGCTTCAGGGATGGTATCTGAATTTTTTATTTGTTTTTTTTTTCAGTTCTCAATGTAGCCTACAACTCTAAGATTTCTGGGTGGTCTCCCATCCAAACACTAGCCTGGAATGACCTTTCTTAAGTTGCAAGAAAAGATGAACCAGGTGCTGCCACCTACTGCTGCCTTTTTTACATATTTGTCTTAAATGTATTCATTTTTTTAAAAAAAAACAGTTAATTTGTCCTGCCTTTGTAACAGTATCAAGTCTTCTGGGTGACTCATAAAAATGAATTTTAAAAAGAATACAGTACAAAGTAATATCCATATTTACCTAAAAGGAAAAGCAGCTTAAATTTAAATTGGCTTTACCTGAACCCCCACCTGAACTCCCAAAAACAATGCCAAACAGAAGAGAAAATGTACTTCCATTCGACAGCAAACCTAAGATCCCCTTTTTGGATTAAAAATTGGTTAGACCAATTTATTGACATGGGAATCAATAAATTGACATGGGAGATTAGTGGGTTTCCCTATGCTTTTTGATTAGACAACAGACTTGTAGTTTAGATGGGCCAGGTGTCTGATCTAGCAGGGCACTGCTTAGATCATTATGCTCCATTTAAAAAGTGGATTTATCAGCACAAACAAATGTTCATAATTTAATATTATTGTTGAAGTAGCATGAAGCAGAATAAAATAGGAGTGAGAATTTTAAAAAAAGAAAGATTTTTATCAAGTCAAGCCAGGGGTGAGTTCTAAATTTTTTTACTACCAATTCTGTGGGCGTGGCTTATTTTGTGGGCGTGGCTTGATGGTCATGTGACAATTCTTTAGGATTTAGCAGAGGTACTGGTCTACCAGGCTTTTAACTGCTTGCAGAGCTGTACCGGTCTACTCATTTGTTTTTGGAGGCACTGGTCTACCATTTATTTTTGCAGGCACCGGTCTACCCATTTATTTTTGCAGGCACCGGTCTATCCATTTATTTTTGCAGGCACCGCTCTACTCATTTGTTTTCTTTTAACACTGATCAGCTGTAGGGCGGCCCTATGAAGCCCCGCGGCAAAAGTTTAAACAGTTTTTTTCCCTCTAGCTGATAGCTGGGACTCAGGAGGCAGCAATAGATTGGGGGTGGGGCCAAATAAAAGGTAAGAATAATGCAGGGGGTGGTGGGTGGGGGGCAGAACCAGTTCAGTGACATCATATTGTCACCGCTACTGGCTCGGCGGAACCAGGAGGAACCGGGAGGAACCCACCACTGAGTCAAGCTTGATTTCTGATGATAATGTGGATATGGTGTAACTATGTTTCTTTCTTAGCAAACATGCAGAAAGAGTTTGCCTTCTTGCAGGATTTTTTTAACCTTCCCATATAATCTACAGCCTTAGCAGTCCCTCATCCAGGCCTGCTTTGATTTTCCCAGACTGGTGAAGTTAAATCAATCCCCATGGTTGAAACGTTGCATTTGGCAGAAGAAATTTTAAAAAATGATGTCAAACTAATTTGATCAGTAGCTAGCCATAGACTAGCCTGTACTTTTTACCAATCATATTCAGCATTAGTGAATTATATAGTTGCATTCATGCAGTCCTTAAACAACAAACTTCCAAATACTTATTGTGAATTTCTAATCTAAAACTTCTCACAATTTCTCAAGAAGAAAGAGAGATGGCTAATGGGATATACTCAGGTGGAACAGCATTGCAGTTGGGTCTCAAACCCAATTTAATTTGGGGGCAAAGAAATATGGAAGGACTGTAGTATTCAATTTCTCCAGTAGGAAACAAAAAGCATCATTAGAACATTTTACAGTACTGGAATCTATTTATTTCTTCTCTGCAAATTGCAGCTTCAACTATACTGGCTGCCAAACCACAATTTGCAGCTCATAAACTTTGCATTAATATTCTTAATATGAACTGTGCAGGGGTCAAATGCACATTCTTATTTATTTATTAGATTTATATCCTACCTTTCATTCAGGAATCATGTTCAAAACACTGCAGTTTTTGAAATCTGTAAAGGAAATTGAATTTAGAGGACTATTGACACAAAAAGGACTCAATGAGCATCTGTGGTGAAGAACCTGGGTCTTTCCACTCTTAATTCAACACCTCAACCTTCCTATCTTTGGGCTTGAAGCAACATTCAAAGTGTCCTCTCCTCTTAAATTTAAATCCCATATTTCCAGATTCTGTTTCAGCCTTTGATACAAAAAAGAAGCAAAACTGGAATCAGTACTTAGGTGATATAAAGGGTAGCATTATTTAGTTCATCTTGCAGAGCTAAACAGGATTGATCATGGTTAGATTTGGATGGAAGGAGAGGATTTAAAAAACCCTCAGAGGTGTGATCTACACTTGGAAAATCATCATCATCATCATCATCCTGGAGACAAACATTTTCTAAATTGTTGCCAGAAAAACTAAATGGAGATGTCCTTAAACATGTCAAGAGTTGATTACTAAGACTTAAATTCCCCTAATGTTGCACACCTGTTAAAGTCCCCCTCTGACATAAGCACTGGAGAAGAACTAATGAGACACACTTCATGTTGATTCAGCTACAGAACATCACACAGAAAACTTGATGTTCAACAGATGTGTGAGTTGTACTTTTTTAATGTTAAATTCCTCAATGTTGTGATTATCTTTGATTACTATTGGTGATACAACCTGTCTTCTGCTTTTATTTGATGAGCATTATTTTCTTCAAAATAAATTCCTTCAACAGGTATTTGGTGTCTATAACAGACTGAAAATCCTTCTTGTATGTATGTATAGTAATAGGGGATAGTAAATTAAATTATAATAAAAGATCTTAAATTCTGAGACCTCCAGTTCTAGAAGGTAATAAGTTAAGGTTCATGGACAATGATGTCAGATACTATTTTTATGTGTACATAAACATTATAATCAGGACACAAATCCTAGAAAGCATGCTTTTTCTTTATACTGAATTCTCACTAAAAGGTTCATGAACACAAGGCCAATTTTTTTATTTAAAATTATCTATCTTTACATCTGACTATTTCTCTATAGGCATACAGTAGATGGTGCTTTTCGATTGCATCTTGTAAGACTGCTGCTGAGTTCATGGCCTTTGACATTGAGAAGCTTCATTTGTACTAGAGTGTTTATTGGGTCAAACATCTCTTCCTCCTCATGGAACTATTGCAGTGTAAATCCTTGTTCAGATGTCTGAATCAGCCCTACATTTTCCTCAGCTGAGCTATATACAAAACAATTTTTATGGAATGGGATTTTAAACCTGCATTTAATGTTTGATAGAGTAGTTATCATGGCTGTTATGTTTGCTTTAGAAAATCCTCTTTTCAAATTACTCTGAATTTTCCAGAGTAATTGAAAAAAGAGTAATGGCTTAACACCATTGGATGACCTTCTCACTACAATTAGGAGAACATAAGTCAGTTCTGATAATAAGAAATAATGAACCAAATGTTCTGTTCAAAACACAAAGCAGATGCAGTCCAGCTGGGACTTATCAAAATATAAGACACACAAAGGCTTTGAATGAAAGGTTATTTTTGTTCAAAGAATAAGCAAAAATTGTTCACCCCTTTATTTAAGAATAAATTAGATTGAGATTAGTTTTTGTCACACTGAGAATGGTTGTTTCAAGCATAGCTTCTTGACTACCCAAAGCTTCATATGACATTTCCAACCCAATGAACCACATTTTGGGACCTTTTATTTATCTTAGATGGTCTTCCTTAAACTACTCAAGTATACTACTACTCCCATAACTCTCTCCAAACTTCCTTGATTTTTCCTTCTCTTAAACTGACCTACCACTGGGTTGCCTAAGGAAATTAATACAGCTAATGGGCCATGGGGGGATAGGAGGAAAGGTCGAAATTGTTTCTTGTGAAGAAACAGCAGTAATAGTTTTGAAGGGAAAAACATAAGCAAAGAGAATGAAATGGTGATATGCTTTTCTTCAGTGTAAAGAAGTATGGTGTCTGTTAAATATCAACAATACTTGATAAAGGAGGATGCTATCTGTGAGGGAAGCAGCTCATTGTGTGAAATAAGGAGGGGGGGGAGAATATTAGGACCATGCTAGATATTTTGTGGAACATGTAATCACATTCAGTGATGGGATTCAAGTAATTTAACAACCGGTTCTCTGACCTAATGATTTCTTCCAACAATCAGTTTGCCAGACTGCTCAGAAAGTTAACAACCGGTTCTCCCAAACTAGTGCGAACTGGCTGAATCCCACCACTGATCACATTTCACTTTTAAAAATTAAAATAGCAACTATGGACATCCTTGTTCAGAATAATAATGATACATGCGTAATTTAAACTTTAATCATCTGTCACAGTTCTGATGAAAAACGTTCACCACGGGATCGCAAAAAACAATTTCTAGAGAGCAATTTTATGAAGATCATTTTGTAACTGGAAAGTCTAATTTCAGCCAAGGCACCAACTTTCTCTTCCCTCACTGCATATCTCTCATCATTAAGAATTTTTCCCCAAAGATTAGCCAAAATCTACTTCCTTTAAATGCATAGTTTTGTCTCCTGTTTTCTGGAACAACTCTAAACAATTCTACTTCATTTTCTACATGACAGCCCTTCATACTTGAAGGCAATACTGAATCGTGTTATCATCATCATCAACCCACACTCACTTCCCTCAGGTTTTCTCTTCTCCAAGTTAAACATATGAGAAATGGTTGGAGGTGTTTTGGAATTTTTTCCTTCCATTTTTGCCGTCCAAACTCTTTATCATCTTGATTGTCTAGGATTGCTTTAATTATTTTCTAGTAGTTTTACACTAGTACTTCATATCCCATGTTGAACTACCAAGAACCCAGATCCTTACCATTAGTACTGCAGCTTACTCTCGTGTCCTCACCCCCACCCCCATAAAACTCTTTCATTTTTCTTACCCCAATGTGAGAGTTTGCAGTTGTCCTGGATGAAATTTATCTTGTTGGTTTATGCCGATTGTTCCATCTTAACTTTCCTTTAAATTGTTTGCTATTCCCTATCAGCAAATTGTTCTAAGCTTCATCCAAGTTATTTATGGATATTTTGAACAGCCCAGGGCATAGAAAAAAAGTCCTAGGTACAGTCACTCAACACTTTCCTATAGCTAGATGCAAAATCATTGACACATAATGGTTTGGTATAATTGTTCCACCTGCTCTGGATTCAAATAACAATAACTTAGTTTTTAATTTTGTTTATGACTATGTTATGGGAGACTTTGTAAAATGTTTTGCTGAAGTCAAATGGCATTTTTATGGTCCACTAAACTAATCATTTATCAGAAAGGAAATCAGATTGCTTTGGCATGATTTATTCTCAACAGATTCACACGAGCTTCCAATAAGCAATAGCTTCTTTACCAAGGGCTTACAAAATATATTTTTTTCTAAATATTTAGTCAAATAAATCCCTGTTTGTCATTTCCAATATTATAATTTAGAACTTAATTGCTACCATATGAAGCAAGTAAAAAAGAGTGTTCTCTATTATCTGTGAAGCCTCCCTTTAAATATCTGAAGATGATATCTTACTATTTTTTAATTATCTCCTCTTCAAGTTAAATGCTTCTAACTCATTCAATTTAACTTTGTAGAACTTGGTTTCTCTTCCTTCCCCAGAACTTTTGATGAAGTTAAAAAAAAAACTTCCATTTTTTTTGACCATCTGATTCATATGGCAAACCATTGTTTTTCAATATTAAAGTCTTACTGCAGTACCTAAATGATATAGCTATTTTATCTTCAATATAGAAAGAATAAAGAGAGCAGAACATGTTTCCCGGGGATGCACAAATGAAGGATTTTTAAAATATCAATAGAGCCTTTGAGTTCTTATCTATAGCCCTAATACTACAATCTAAATACAAATAAATCTGACTTTTTAAGCCTTTTGAGATTAGCCAAGGATGTGTAAGTGCTGCTAGTTAAATTTGCCTACTGCAAGTAGCAGGCCAAAAATTCAGTGAAAAACATGGGCTGACATTTACCACTCATAATGCTTTTCCACTGGCTGCAAACTGGACAATATTTTATTTCCCTGGTGCTGCCCTAAAAATATTCTGCATGTAGTTCAAAAGAGAGTATCATCGGTATATAGACAATGTTCACACATAAGAATTTTTTCAATATGGTTTGGGTCGCACAATGTGGTTCACATGCATAATAAGCCATAAATCATGTCTTAGAAGTAACAGTGTTAGAAGCAGGGTTCTAAATTTTTTTACTACTGGTTCTGTGGGCGTGGTTTATTTTGTGGGCATGGCTTGGTGGGGGGGTAATGTGACTGGGTAGGCGTGGCCAACTTTTTTTTTCTTTTAAAAGCATTTTTTCTACAACCTTAAGAGGTTGCAGAAAACAATGCTTTGAAAAGCCTCTGCCGATCAGGCAACTCAGCTGAGATCATCAGAGGCTTTTCAAAGCATTTTTTTTTACCACCTCTTCAGAGGAAGAGGTTGCAGAAAACAATGCTTTGAAAGCCTCTGCCGATCAGACAACTCAGCTGGGATCGTCAGAGACTTTTCAAAGCATTTTTTTTACCACCTCTTCGGCTGATGAGAGGCTGATGAGCCTCTGATGAGGTGGGGTAAGCGAGCGGCGACCGGGCAGGCGATCAGTTCGGGGGCGTGGCCAGCCAATATTATTACCGATTCTCCAAACTACTACAAATTTTTACTACCGGTACTTGGGAACCAGTGCAAACCGGGAGCAACCCACCACTGGTTAGAAGCAACCAGTTGCACAACGGTTTCATTTTACTTTTGATGGATAAACAGCTGGGGAAAAAATGTGGGACTTTGTTTTTATATATGAGAACTTCAGTGAGGCTTTTGTATCTCCAATGCTGCAAAGACAAAGTCCCACAAGAGAAAAATAGCGGGAAATAAATTTTGTCTAGTTTTCTTTCTAGGTGGAAACCTCTTTTAGACTTTTTGTTAGAAACCAAAATAAATGCTATATTAATTTGGGGATTTTACAATTAAAATTGTTCATGATTATAAGAATATTGTGTAACACTGAATTTTAGATTAAAGTTTAACGCATTTCATATTTATAACTTTTATTTATTTATTTATTAATAAATACATTCCCCTTCTCCATTTGCTTCCTTTTTAATTCTTTTTTTTCTTGTTTTATTTTATGAGAAATTTAATAAATATATATTTTTTTAAACTAGTCAAACCACATAATGGGTTTGTGCAATGAATGAACTTTGACACAATGTAAGATACTCAACTGTACATTGTGGTATATTTGTAATAGATAATAAATTGCACAATACATTTCTCTCCTTTTATCTGGTAATGAAAAGGCATTCATTCTTCATTTTCCGTTTCAGGTAATGTGAGTGTTTAATATGTCCAAGTAGAGGAGGCATATCATAAGGGCTTTTTAAAAAAAAATACCATAAAAAGTTGCAAAAAAATATACAGATTGTCCTCGATATACAACAGTTCATTTAGTGACCATTCAAAGTTACAAGAGCACTGAAAAAGTTTTCACATTTACGACCGTTGCAGTATCTCCATGGTCACATGATCAAAATTCAGATGCTTGGCAACTGACTCATATTTATGACAGTTGCAGTATCCTGGGGTCATGTGATCACCTTTTGTGAACGTCTGACAAATAAAATCAATGGGAAATCCAGATTCACTTAACAACTGGGTCACTACCTTAACAATTGCAGTGGTTCACTTGACAACTGTGGCACGAAAGGTCATAAAATGGGACAAAATTCACTTTGCAAATGTTTCACTTAGGAACAAATATTTTGGGCTCAATTGTGGTCATAAGTCAAGGACTACCGTACTTTCCGATTTCCTAATTAATTCATGTTGTTCTGCTTGTTCTGCTTTTCATTCATTTAAATTATCCTTCTGTCACTCACTCACTTACTCTTCCCCCCTCTTTTTTCTTCTCCTCCTCTTTCATTTCTAGCTAGATTTGCAGGAATAGGTTTCTTTTTCATGCCTTTTTTTCCAAGACCTGTCCTTTTCATTTTTTTAATGGACATAAGAATCTACATTTTTGCCCTGTGAAAAAAATTCTGAGGAAGAGTCCATTTCTCTTGCAAAAAAAAAAATGTTTAGGATGGGAACCAAATCCTGGATGCAGTTATCCTGATACGGTTTTTGCTTCATAGAATAAAAATTGTACACCTGCATAGGAGCTGGGTCTTTATCCCTTTCTTCTTTAGCGCTTAGCAATTTCTCATTCTGTAATTTGTTTCCCTTATCTTTTCCCTGCAAGCTTTAACTCACTTTCTGTAGTTTTATTTGGTTCCTTCCCCTCATCTCCATTTCCATTAGGTCTTTGAACAGTCCCTTCTGAAACCCCATATTTCACTACTAATTGATTGCACTTTCTGTTTCAGTGAAACTGGTGCTTTCTACCCATTAAATTAGTGCCCTTTAGGATTCTCCTGGCTGCATCAACTTCTCCCCTCTGAGAAAAGTTCTAATGAACTTAAGAAAAGGAAAAATCTGGTCTGACTTTTGTTGACCCTTGCTTCTACTCCTGACTTGGCACATCAACTATCTTGGAAATGTGTTCTGGCTTTTGCAATTAAATCCTCTTTGAATGAAAGAATTAGTACATTCAACATACTAAATGGAGGCCACACTCTTATTGGGAAAACACAGAACACTTTCAAAAAGTATATATCCCTTTCACACATACACACAAAGGGTAAGCATGCAGAGAGAATGCACCACTTGAATTTTCATGGCAGGAGGTCTGTGTAAACAATATTAATACCTAGTTGAATGAGAACTGATTTCTTTTTTCCTTTCACAAAACAAACAGTACATTAATGTAACATTTTTAAAAAAACAGCTAGCATACTCACAAACAACAAAAACTGTATTTTTAATGTGTTTCCTCTTCCAGAAACCCAATCAAAATCAGGTTCATAATGTTGTCTAACAATATAATCTTGCATCAGAAGGAGTGGTTCCTATAGATATGTATGATTTTTTTAAAAAATTTAAGATTTTCCTCCTCAAATATCTGTAGTAAAACCATATCATTGTATCATTCTGTAATCTGATGGTAAAAATAAATGAGGATCCATGTTGGCATTAGAATATTCCAGACTTAAATTTATGTCATAGTCTGAAGCCACCAATATAAATGTCAATGTGAAGATGGCTTGTAAAAATCATGTAAAATAATGAGCATTCCTTTAGGGTGATTAGCATATTTCCTTGGCTTGCTATAACTAGCTATGCTGTTATGATAGCTGTTTTGTAACTATTGCAATGTCCTTAATTCTCTAAATTCCAAAAGAACACTAGGATAAAATGGCTGGAGATTCCTGGCTTGTAGGCCCATATGTTCATGTGAATTGGCATGCTTGTGACCTGGGTGTCCATGTTCCCATAAAGAGTTTTTCTCTGTCCGTCTGTTAAATACTATTGTGTCAGATTTGACTCTTGGGGGTTATGTGGATCTATGTTCACCATCTTGATATATCTTAGTTTAATCAAGATGATAGACAAGGCTTCAGTATATAGAATGCATGATGGGTAAAAGATGGGTTTATTTATGATTTCATTTTGATTTATTTTTAGGGAAAAATAAAAATTCTAAGGAAAAAAGGATGAGAAGTTTAAAATCAGCATTGTCCAGTGAAGCTCATGCACATCAGAGTTCAAATTGCTGTCGGAGAAGTGAGATTTTGTTTTAGAAATTTTCATAGTTTTAGACATGTCTTTGTTAATAAACAAGTGATAAAATGTCCTTGCTGATGAGGAAAAAGCATTTTGTAATTATATTCTTTACTTATTTTATATTTTCTTTTTTGAACTGATGAATCCATCAATCATTCTTGGGAAATAACCACAATGGTTAGCTGTAATGGGAAAATTGGCAGGTTCTTACTTTCAAGTTATTAATTTTTTATTTATTTTTAATTTATGAAGCCTTTGTGTTACATTTAGTTCCCTTTTATAGTCTCTACAGACAGTGAAGACAATCTCTTACTTCTGTCATTAAAAATTACATTAATTTCAGTCAAAACATTATAAAAATGGTTTGGGGATAAAAAAAATCCCTAAATTTCAGTTAATGTATTTTAAAGTTGATAATTATCTTTCCCAGAGAAATATTGAAATAGATTTTAAAAGAATCAGAAATCAAATTTCCATAATTCACAAAGGCAGCGTATTTTCTCTCCCTCCTTCCAGATTGATGCTATTCATGTCTTGGGAAAAGAAGAAAAAAATTCAGTGCCATTTCTTTTTTTGCAATTTAGTAAAAAAAACAAAATGAGAACTACTTGATAGATCTGGTTTTCAGTGGATATTAGATAGAGATATTAATTTCTATTTATGAGAAAAGGGAAAGGAAAACCATCTTGACAGTTATGGGAAAAGGGAATAGACTAGACTAGACTAGACTAGACTAGACTAGACTAGACTAGACTA
>WNWU01000005.1:28140388-28173766 GCA_012654045.1 Ptyas mucosa | reverse complement strand
TAGACTAGACTAGACTAGACTAGACTAGACTAGACTAGACTAGACTAGACTAGAATAAACAGAGTTGAAAAGGACCTTGGAGGTCTTCTAGTCCAACCCCCTGCTTAGGCAAGAAACCCTACACCACTTCAGACAAATGGTTACCCAACATCTTCTTAAAAACTTCCACTGTTGGAGCATTCACAGCTTCTGCAGGCAGATTGTTCAACTGATTAATTATTCTAACTGTCAGGAAATTCCTCCTTAGTTCTAGGTTGCTTCTCTCCTTGATTAGTTTCCACCCATTGCTTCTTGTCCTGCCTTCAGGTGCTTTGGAGAATAGCATGCTTTGGAGAATAGCGTGACTCCCTCTTCTTTGTGGCAGCCCCTGAGATATTGGAACATTGCTATCATATCTCCCCTAGTCCTTCTTTTCATTAAACTAGACATACCCAGTTCCTGCAACTGTTCTTCATATGTTTTAGCTTCCAGTCGTCTAATCATCTTTGTTGTTCTTTGTTGGTATAGTGGGAGGTATAGTGGGAACCCAAGAGTGGGCTACTGACAGGGATAATGGCTCTGCTTGAAAGCAGCCTACTGTTTAGCCCACAGAACCTACCTTCTACCTTCAGAACCTGGTGGGTCATCTTTGGTGATCCTGGAATAGAGATGTTGCTTTTGAATGCCAGGTCAGTGTGTTACAAAGCTGTCTTCATCCATGATCTTATCTTAGAGGAGGGCATCGGCCTTGCATGACTTACTGAGACCCTGTTGGGCCCAAGTATGGGGATTCCCCCTTTAGAAATGTAACCACTTAGATTTCAGGTTCTGCATAAGCCAAATGCCCAGGAGACCAGGTCCAGTGACTCACTGTAGGTTTTCAGAGGCTCTGCTTCACAGATAACCAGATGTGAGGCACTCTGGTTGAAGTTGGGTTAAGGGAACAGTTAGGACTGCTATTGGTCCACCCTCCGTGGAGGCCACCTACATTCCTACCTGAGGTAACCACCACCACCAGCTGGTTTCTCATTTTGGTTTAGCCATATAGATACCAAGATTATTGGTGGTTGGGGATGTCAATGTACCACCCAGTGATGTTCAATCCAGGGCAGCTCAGGAGTACATGGCCTCTATGGCAATTATGGACCTGCCCAAGCTATTTGTGGTCCAATGAATACCAGTGGTCACAGGTTGAATCTGGGTTTTTTTCTTGGGGTGGTTGAGATCTGATCTCTCAGTGAAGGACATTGATTTCAGTCATTCCAAAAGTGCTTTTCCGAAAGGAAACTGAATTTTCTTGGTTTTTTTCTTTGAAAACAGTTCACTTTTCATCTAAGAAGCTTCTTTAATTCTAACACTTCAGATTCTTCTAAATGAGTTCAAAGAAAAAAATCAAGAAAATTCAGTTTCCTTTTAGAAAAGCACCTTTGGGAACAACCATGACCTGGATGATTGGGAATCTCCATAAACATTAATATCAGTCCATTGCCAGAGAGGTCATTATCTGATTGTCTTTCAACTCAGTATCACTTCTCTCTGTAGAGCGACAGGACCCATTTGATCAACCTACATCAAATGATTGATGGAACCAATGAGGTTCCAAAAAAAGCTTGGTTTTTTTCCCAATGAGGAATTCAGCTGAGACACTAGTCCCGTGATGGCGAACCTATGGCATGGGTGCCACAGGTGGCACGTGGAGCCATATCAGTGGGCACTCGAGTTCAGCTTCGGCACACATGCATGTGCCGGCCAGCTGATTTTTGGGCCTTCTGGGCCCACCAGAAGTCAGGAAACACACTGTTTCTGGCCTCCGGAGGGCCTTTGGGAGGGTGGGGAAGGCTGTTTTCACCCTCCCCAGGCTCCTAGAAAGGCTCTGGAACCTAGGGAGAGCGAAAAACACGCCTACCATGCCATTGCGTGCCAAAAGTGGGGGGAGCATAGGGGGGGCGGGGCGCATAGAATTATGGATGTGGGCACGCGTGCGTGTGACCCCAGCGTGCTCCCCCCGCTTTTGGCACGCGATGGCAAAAAGGTTCGCCATCACTGCACTAGTCTATGAAAGTCCCACAAGATCTTCACTGTCTCATTATTGTTGTTGTTGTTGTTGTTGTTGTTGTTATTATTATATTACATTTTCAGATGCTCTATTTATACAAATTTTTCTTGTAACAGAATTATGGGAGAAATAATAAAGAGCCCACCTAAACAAAACCCTATAGATAGATAAAATAATATACATTGAAGCAAATATGGAAATTGTAGGCCAACCTATATGTACAGAGATTACTACATATATTTATTTGTAATCCAGCTTCAAAATGCGCTGAAAAGATATTTGGTGTATGAGAAGATTCACTATGAACAAAGCACGATGTTACTTTATTTCTTGGATATTTTTCTCTTTTTTAAAGGAGGTTGTTGTAATGAAATAAAGAACTGGCTATATGGTGGTATATATGATATTAATATTTGTCAAGTTCATGAATTTGTCTGAACATATAAAGGTTTTCCAATACTGAAGTTTTCTGTTGGCTGAGGCCCTTACTGTAGTAGAAAGACAATTCGACATTGTTGACCATGAAACTTTATAGTACAGATTTATGGATTCCAATTTTAGTTTGAAGTTTTGCTCTTCACTGTATTGATGCACCCCCATAAACAAAGATGCATGGTTTATTACTCTTCAGCCAAGGTCCTAAAACACTCACAAACATTCTCTTAAGAGTCCTATATTTTTCCCCTCTGGTTTCCTAAGCTAAAATTGGAGAGCAGTGTTCGTGATGAAGACTGGTTTGGAAATGCCATATCACATTTATTGAATTGTTATTATTTTTCTCTTCCTTTTGCTTTCAAATTCAGAGGGGGGGGGAGTTAAATATGTAAAAAAAAATTGTAACTATGTATCTACAATTAGCAATTCTATTATCTTCTCTATCCTAAATCCTTAACTTTAGAAGTCTATGGAGATTCTCAGTCATCCAGGACATGGTTGTCCCAAAGGTGCTTTTTTTCAAGAGGCAACTTGACTCTCTGGTTTTTATTTGAAGACATTTCTCATCCAAGAAGATTCTTCAGCTCTGACAACTCTTAACTTTAGAATTAAGCCTGGTTAGATACTGATGTACTATATACCAATGTTTCTAAACCTTGGCAACTTTAAGATAGCTGGACTTCAACCCCCAGAATTCCCCAGCCAGCATAGCATAGCTGGCTTCAGAATTCTGGGAGCTGAAATCCAGACATCTTAAAGTTGCTAAAGTTGAGAAACACTGGACTGTACTAATGTCATTGGAATGGCTACCTGGAGGGATGTACTTCAATTAATAATTTTCAATCATTTCAAAAAAATAAAACATTGGGTCCAACAGAGCCTATTCAATCTGCAAAAGTAGATATCAGATATGAATGGAATGTCCCATTGTTTTACTTCCATTCTTACAGATTCCTACTATTGAAAATATTTACCTGATTCCAGCAGAAGGAAAATTTGGCATTTTGCTCTCCTCTGAACAATATGCCAATTTGGGACATGTTGAAGGGGGAAATGGCAGCAATGCCATATCAAATAGAAGGACCACTAATGACTGCCATGTTTTTTGTCAACTGCCATATAGTTTTACAAAAACCCGCTGGGATTTTTCATTTTCTTAAGGCAAGAAAAGAAAGGAAAATGAAAGAATTTATTTTTATGTATTTTATTTAGTATTTTATTTACATCTCTAGGACAGACTTGCAAAAATGTTATGCCATGGGCTACTGCTAGCACATTTATTCATTCATTCATTCATTCATTCATTCATTGGTTCAATTTATATGCCGCCCTTCTCCAGAGATTCAGGGTGGCTTACAATGTGTTAAGCAATAGCCTTCATACTTTTGTATATACCTGCTTAGTAGGGCTTTTTGGGCCCCTCAAGCGGTGTTATTTTTTATACAAAGTCAGCTTATTGCCCCCACAATCCAGGTCCTCATTTTACCTACCTCAGAAGGATGGAAGGCTGAGTCAACCTTGAGCCTGATGAGATTTGAACTCGCAGTAGTTGCAGGCAGCTGGCAGCTAAATGCTACTTTAACAGCACTTTAGTCCTCTGCGCCATCTTCTGCAGATGGCAGAATCTGCAACAAAAACCCCGGAAAAGAGTTTTATGGGGCTAGAAAATAGACATGTATATTGCTTTATATTCTCCTTTTATTCAAAATGTCACTAAAGAAGACCCCAGGCTGGTCCAATATGCTTCCTGTCTATTTGTCTTTAGAGACTGAAGTTTGCCTAACTGTTATAGGCAGTTGTCAGTTTGAGGCAGCTTTTTACTCAAGAGTTGGAAATACCATATTCTATTCAGATCACTCTATTTTTTTCCCTGTTGTCTCTTCCTTTTAAGCCTCATGACACAACGGCAAGCAGAAATTGATGTTTCTTTGGATAGCTTTCTGTTGTGTTGATCTATACTTAAAACTTGGTGCCTGCCTTTGTTTGAGACTTTCTGAAATGCAAGTTGCAAGTTTAAAATTTATTTTTTCATATTCAAACATGCAAATATGTCCGGGTGAGAAAACACTGCCTTTATTTTGAGTATACCATATCTTCAACGCGCAACCCTTTTACTAAGAAATAATGGGTGCCCTTGTTAAGCTGTTGACCAAGTTTAACTTCACTGCTTTGTTTCACTCCTTGGAAAACCTTGCAACACCCCATCATTTCATAGATGCAGAGAGGGAATTTCAAGCTTGGATGAATTATGAGTATATAATAAAAGACTTTTGTAGCAATCCAGCAGCAGATTTATGTGCAAAAGGTTGTTTTGATGCATTCATTGAATCAGATATACATTCTGAAGTAGACTAGATAAACATGCTTCATCAGGAACTATGAATTATTGCTTGCAGATAAATCATGAACTGAGCCCACAGGCTTCAAAAGAAGACTTTACTATGTGTCTCGAGACCAAATTCAAGACAGAGCTAAATTAGTACTCTATATGCAACTAATATATTCATTTATCATTTATTATTACAGCTATACCTGCTGTAATCAACCGAAATCTCAATAGTTTTACAGTACATGGTATACAACTGCAGCAGCTGGAACATTAACATTATAAATAATAAATTTGGAGTCACAGCTGTCTTCTATTCACTTTCAGCTAGGATCATATAAATGCAAAATCACAGTTCTAGGAGTATGCCCATGACAATCATTGCACCCCATCAAATACGTGGTCCATCTATCTCAATAATTATGGTTATTTGTCAATATCCTGATGGGTAATAGCAATTCCAGCTTTCAGACCACTTTTTTTTCCCATGGGCCAACCTAAAAACACAGGACAATTGAACCTGCTTTCTTTTGTGCAATAAAAATTCCTTCTATGACCAGGCTCAGTCTATCCATAGCTGGAAGGAGATTTGCATATAAACAGCCAAATGAATGCTGTGTAGGATATTCATTTCAATCCAGCGTTATGAACTATGCATACAAAACTCTTTAAGCATAGTCATAGCAACCATAATCATGCATATGAAGAGTGTGAGAAGAGTTGGGAGCTGTATATTTTCCTCACCCTTCGTTTTTAAACAACAGATGGGATTAGTGCTAGTTTATATTTTGCACTAGCATTTTTATCATAGAAAGCTGGATTCCTAGTAGCAACTGTGGCCAGTCACAATGGGCCACAACACACGACATGGCTGCTGCCTCTTCCCCCTCCCCTCCCCCAAATGCATAGGAAAACACATCTTGAGAATGTCAGATGGGGGAAGGCTGACTTACAAGAATGGGGTTTCAACATAACAAAGTTAAGTAAGATTTTTTTTAAAGCACTGCAACATAATTTTTCAGTAATTAATCTTTGAAGAATGGACTACCCAGGAATCTGCAAAAGCTACTGATTCATTTGTAAAACAGAAAATGTTCCTCATACTGAAAAAACTCAGTACTTAAAGTACTTTGAAGTACTTTAAAGGTACTTCAAGTATAAGGATAAGAGAAACCATGAACTTTTCTGTAGCAATGGTAGTAAAACTTAACAAAGAATAACAATATGATTTCCAATGTTTCTGCATAATGGCTCGTGTCTTTTCTTTTAACCATGCATAAAATAGTATAACTGTATACTACACGCATTCTAAAATGCACCAAGAAGAACAATTTTGTTTAACCTGTAGTCATATTCCTTTGTTTTTTCCACATCATTTTGTTAAGGTTTGTTGCTTTGGGGTGGTAAAATCTGGAAGAATATTTTCTAATTGAACGACTATCATGAAAGATTCTTTGTAGTTTAAAAGGAACAAAACAAGAAACAACCCAATTGGTGGAGTAGTGGTTAGACTGCAGTATTGCAGGCTAATTCTGCCGAGTGCCAGCCATTCAATTCTCATTGGCTCAAGGTTGACTCAGCCTCCCAACCTTCCTAAATCAGTAAAATGAGGAGCCAAATTGTTGGGAGCAATATGCTGATTCTGTAAACCGCTTAGAGAGGGCTGTAAAGCACTATGAAGTGGTATCTAAGTCAGTGGCGGGTTGCCCCCGGTTTGAACCGGTTCACAAGAACCGGTAGTAAAACCGGCGGATGGCCCCGCCCACCGCCCCAGATGTCATCATCAGTGAACTGCGCATGCGCAGAAGCAAGGTGCCTCTGCAGAAGCAAGGAGCGCGATCCCATTGCGAACCGGTGGTAAAAGTAAGTAGAACCCACCCCTGATCTAAGAGCTATTGTTATTGCTAATCCTTGCTTCTTCTATAGATCTACTGCAAATGCTACTGTGCATATATACAATCCACTTAAAATAATTCACTACCTAGAACTGAGAAATAATTAAATAGCAGGAATTTAAAATAATAAAATAGATTAAAAACTCTTCTAGGTAATGTGATAAAATCATTTGAGTCAGATTATAGAAATAACAAACTTTTCAGATCTTAAATTACTTACTGAAATAGTTGTGCAATATAAAAATGCTCCTGCTTTAGTTTCTATGGACTCCTAAAATTTTTAATAAACAGAATAACTCCACTCATTAACAGAAAAAGGCCAGAGGATGGGTCCACAAAATATTATCTCACTCCACATGTTTAGAAACATTAATATGATTTGTTTACAGACTTAAATTGTGGCTCTTGCTCTTTAAAGTCTCAAATATTTCTCGAAGCAGTGATGGAGCAGAAATGATATAGTACCAATCAAATCATCATTCATCCAGGATAATTATATTATTAACTGTGTGCCACATTATTCTGCAGGTTGCTTCTTGTTCTCCCTATCTATCTAAACAGTGGAATATGTTTGCTTCAATCTCTCCAGTTGAAAAATAATTTCCTCCCATATATATCATCCGGATTTTGAGACCTGATTCAAAAGTCCTCTTCTGTATGCCATTTTCACAAATTATTGGGTAAATGAAAAGCAGGTTATTCTAAGACTGTGCCAAAATCTGTTTTCCAACTTTCTGAAATATTTATATTCCTTCGAAAAAAAGGTATGTTTTTCCACTTAATGCTTCAGAATATCTAAAAAGTTGTTAGAACCTTCTCTGATGGTGCTATTGAGCTCATTTTACTATAGAAGAAGCTACTGTTGTAGCTTTCTGTTACACACACACACACACACACACACACACATACACCCACCCCAGTGGTTGGTTTCAAAAAAATTTACTACCGGTTCGGTGGGCGTGGCTTGGTGGGCGTGGCAAGGGCGTGGCAAGGGCGTGGCAAGGGAAAGATACTGTAAAATCTCCATTTCCTCCCAATCCAGGGGAAGGATACTGCAAAATCCCCATTTCCTCCCAATCAGCTGGGACCTGGGAGGCAGAGAATAGATGGGGATCAGAATTTTTACTACTGGTTTTCCTAACTACTCAAAATTTCCACTACTGGTTCTCCAGAACTGGTCAGAACCTGCTGAAACCCACCTCTGACACACACACATATCCCAATCTCTCTGAAACTTTCACTGTGGTTCATGTTTTCTAATCTGAGAAAGCCTTCAAAACGTCTTGTTGGCAGAAAAGTATAGTGGCATCAATTGCACTGTCAACATAGCTGAGTTGCATTGTGCCACAGCAAAAAAAAAGCCAGCTATTCTTAAAGATTTAATGAGGGATATGTTTTGGGCAGGAACCGGTGGACAACATGGCTTCCTAGCCCTTTCCACCCAACTTCACCAGCTAGCAAGGATCACAACCATCATTAGCCACAAGAGTGTAAGAGAGCACTAGTAATTTGAAGAGCTCCATCCCATTTGATTCCATCTCCATGGTATACCTACTAACCATTCAACTGGATTGGGGCTGGCATACCAGGACTATCAACCTTTTGGGTAATTAAATGATTTTTTCAGGGATTAGTGGAGTGGTGCGGTGGCCTAGAGGTAGAGCTCTCGCCTCACAATCAGGAGGCTGTGAGTTCGATCGTAGTTACAGGCAGATATTTCTCTCTCTGGGCACACTGAGAATATATCTGCTGAACAAAACTCCACATTGGCAACAGGAAGGGTATCCAGTCATTAAAACATTCTGCTAGCTCCATTCAGTTGCCCAGACTCCACCCCGCAAGGGATTAAGGGGTCGTTAAAAGACAATGATGAATATATCACATTAGTAATTTATTTATGCAAGACCTAATTCATGCCATTATGTCACCATCAATAAGTAACTCAGTTTCTCTTGTCCATCCATGTCTTTGCTCTTCCTTCTTCTTTCTCCACAAATTAACCAATGAACCAGACTATCATTGCCCAAAATTTAGGCAATAATACACGTATTATTTTTTAAGAAATCATTTTTCATGAAATTTTTGAACTCTAAGTTAGACTGTTCAGAAAGCTACATATATTACTGCTTTCCATGCCACAAAATTAATTTAAATCTGCTTGTTGTCTGTGGTCTTGATTAGCCTGATCAGTCCACAAAGTTAAGTTTGCAACTTTCTATGAATAAGTATACTGGGGAAAAAGTATACAAGATTTATGGAAGTAATAATGATTAAAAACATATGCCAATATTTATGGTAGAAATACAGAGCACCTTGTCATGGTAACCACTATTTACAACAAGATCTTAGGAAACAGGATGTAACAGTCATCTGAAAATCAATAGAAAAGCCATTACTAACAGGATTTTTAAAACTGACATGAATTGCTTAAGGGCTCTGTAAATAAATAAAAACAGGTATGAAACAGGAAAGAGACAGATTGCATTTGTTCAAAAAATAGTGTTTATTTCAATGCAATTTTGGAAATTAAGAGACACACAAAAGCATTTGTGCTATGGTTTAGTGCCCATTAGCCTGTGAGATAGAGTGAATGATCAGATTTGGGCTTGTTTCTTCAAATCTGCTCTTCAGCTGAAGGAGAAAAAATGAGAAAAATACATGGACAAGGGTAATGCAGTGTATTCTAGAAAGAGGTGCCCTGGAACACCTAACAAAAGCATTGCATTTCATCTGCCAGAAGATCGATATCTCCTGATATTTGTATGGCTTCAACATAACCTTTTCTATACAAATGCAAACTTCAGAGCCCTCATGACCATAAGGATAATTTAGCTTGGTTTAACCAACACTTGATTATACACTTTAAACCTTACAGTGAGGGATAAATCTTAGATTTTTACCCTTACATTCCTTTGCCCCACACTAAAGCACCATTTGCACAGATAGGGCAAACTGAGATAAATTCACTTTGAGATCATCATTACAATGCAATCAACAAAATAAAACCAGTTGTCATTAATTCTATATTTGTTTTCTAACATCAACAATCCATTGGACAGACTCAGGAAAGGCCAGGTAGGTTTGAAGGGAGACCAGTATCAGTCAGAAATCAGGATAATGTCCAAATTATGTCACATATGCAATGACATCATACAAATGGTAATATATCATAACTGATGCAAATATGTTTTTGTTTAATTTATGTATTGGGAGGTGTTGACACCTAGCAACTGCCTGGACAAGTTTCTACAGGTTTGTTTGTTTTTTGTAAGTTTTCAAAAGTGCTTTGACATTGCCTGCTAAGAATGAGAATGTGTGATTGGCTCAAGGTCATCTAGCTGGCCTTGTGCCAGTTTTTGCTTTCCCTTGTACTAAATGTGCAATATGAGATTTGGATGTTATCAAGAGGAAGGATACTGATCTTAGATCCAATTTTCCCACCCATACCTCTCAAATCCCTATCTCTTCAGTTTTCTCTCCATCCAGAATATACATTGGATGGAGATGCTTGTGTTATTATATACTAGTTCAAGTCAACTATTGCAAGGTTGGCCACTATGAGGTTTGTGACCAAGTGTCTTGGAGAATTACATTTGGTTTTTTAAATTGCCACTTATGATTTGCATCCATTTATTCTTTTCAGTTGATAGCTGCTACTTTGTTCTGTCCCCGTCCTCCACACACACACAAACCCACACAGACAGACGAGGGTTAAAGGAGTAGCACACACACGGAAGGTTCGTTATCACGGCTTGGCAGCCCTTTGTAAACCGGCTGCCAAGGTCTTTACTAAACAAGGGGGGGGGGAATACCTCCACCAGATAACAAAACACGTACACCCCAATTAAGGAAAATATAAGTCAAAAGTCCAAATCTTTCCGGCCGGCTGATGCTTAGCTCCAAGGACTAGCCAGGGTAAAACTTTGTCTGTCACAGAATTCCAACTGCTTCCCCACTCCTTAAATAACCTGTGGGGTGTGGCCTGTGACTCAGCTAATCTCTGGCACGCTTCTTCATTTGTTGAGCTCTCTTATCACACCTGCGCTGGCATGGGTCCAGCCACCTCTGGCCTTCCTCATTATCCTCCGACTGATCAGAGACACCTGGCTCCTGACTCATCTCCTCTCCTTCGGCCGGCAGCCGATGAATTACCAGGGAGGAGGGGCCGGGGGAGGGAGGCCTGGCTGACTCCTCTCCCTCCTGTTCGGAGCCTTCTTCCTCCGATGCGATGGCCTCAGGGGTCGGAGCCACAACACACTTCATCTAATGAAAAGTGTTGGAGACATTGGTGATGGATTATGAGCATGTGCTATGTTGGATGATGAGATATCTCCTAGAGTAATATACTTCAAGACAAACTTAGAACAGAATAGATTTCTACTTGTTATCACAGACAGTTCCCCGATAAAATCATTCAAGTGTGGTTTAACTGCTATTAATAAACATGGAAAATAACTGTCATATATCATCTATGTTCTCCAGATCATTGTAGATGATAACAGAATCTTTTATTTAGAATCTGTTTTTGCTTATTATAATCACTCATTCTAAAATTACTCAGAGAGCTGATGTCTCTTTTTCATGGGATGTATTCATGCAATGGTTTGAGTCACCCATCTGGGATGCTTTAAGTTGGACTTCTGCACTGAACAAAAGAACATGCCTGAAGAACCAATAGTGTAGTTCAAGGATTCTATAAACAGCTCCTAAGTAGCAACAACAGACCAGCAGAGTAGTGATATCAATAAGTGGAATCAAACCCTGAGGCAGACTCAATATCAATTCTGTCCTATCTATTCTGGCAACATTATTATATCAGTTAATAATACTACCCTCAATGTTAGGGTTGTGTTCTCTAGACAGCAGGAAAATTGCCTATGGAATAAGCTTTATGGTTCTCCTTATGGTATTAAACAGTGATAAATGTTATACAACCTTCATTAATCTGAAGTCAAGTGCTTTACATCTTGTTTGAAGATAGGGTGCCATTCCAATCCTATTGGATTATCTTTTGAAATGTACAGGTATATGTTTGCAGATATTTAATTAGCATTTTGTATGAATTTTACTGAACCCTCTTCTTTTGTCCAAAATAAATATTATCTTAAGACCCTGTTTATCTTCAACATAGACCTCAGAATACCACAAGAGGTACTCATTTTCTAGTACATCTTATTCTGTTCTGTTGAAAAGCAAAAGAGATTGTAGGTAATCCTATAACCCAGTTTGAAAAATAATGTAATTCAACATCTTGATTTGTCTGACTGTATCCATAAAGCACTTATTAACAGCTCCCCTACAGCTTAGAGGGAACTTTCAAGGAGAAATCCACAGGACTGTCCTGGGGTCTGTGATATTTAACATTATCAGTGACTAGATGAATGAAATTTATATAGACTGCAGATGCGGAGGGCTCATACTTTAGATGAAAAGAAGCGATTCAAAAAGATCTAGAGAGGGATTCAAGGTGGATTTCTTCTTATGCTCACAGTTGTTTAGCTTTCCTGCCAGTGGAAGTAGAATGTAAAGATTTAAGATAAGGAACAGACATTGACCATAATGGGAGATTTGGCCATCCCAAATTATGCTTCCTAATTGAAAACTGCATTGTAATTTGGAGTAATTCTTGATCTTTGGCCATTCTGCCACATTTATAGGATAATACTTCACTCTTCCTGAACACATTGACTGAAGCCCAGAAAAATTGCATGCTGGTGTTTGGGAAGTATTGTTTTTGGGGCACCAAGAGATAGTTTGTTTTTTATGTTTTCTTGATATTTATGAGCTGCCCAGGATTATAGTGCATAAAATAGCGGTGGAGGCATATACATATTTTAAATAAAAAAATAGCAGGCAACTGTTGGTGACCTCAGCATTAATTATGAGAAAGTAACTCTTTAAAGTTGTCTCTACTATTTATTTTTTTTATTTATTCATATATTTCAAAGTTCTTAACCACTCATCTCCCTCATACGATCCCTATCAAAGCTTTTCAAGTGGCTACTACAATTCTGTTTCCGTGGTACTATATTTTTTCTCTGTTTAATATCTAACACACTCTGCTCTGTTGATTTCTTAGAAACTGCTGAATGGGATGTATTGCTTCTAAAGAATTGATTCCTTGAGGAAATGGGGAAAAGAGATCTTTATTTGCAATAGCCTTGGTTACCTCATCCAGGTCAGGCCTTTCCCATCTTTGAGGAATGGGAGAGAGGGGGAAAAAAAATAAATGAAGAGAATCAGTTGCCTGAATTGTTATATCTAAAGATTGCTTGAGGGAATTGTAAGATTCCTAAATTGAGCAATCACGTGCATCCCAGAAGGGAACAAATTGCAGGAGATACAGTGGTTATCTTGAGTTCATTATTTCTTCATGAAGATCTTTGGCTCATTTGTTTGCTTGCAGCTAACTAGGTATCTGTGGCAACTGCCAAGATATAAGGCGTATCTTTTTTAATGAGCATCTTAGTACTAGAAGTATGCAAGATGTTCCAAACTCAAAATATGCCAACCTCAGTATTTTGTCTAAGCCGATATATCTCTATATTTATCACTTTTTTCATGAGCCTGGGACAAAATCAGTTATTCTGTTCCATTTTGTTTCACGTCAAGTGCTCCAATGTCCAGTGACTTTTTGTTTTTTTAATAAGTCTTCCAATTCATAAAGACGTGGGCAATACTTTAGTAAATAAAACAATTGCTCCTTTCTTGCTGCTATAAAGTGAAGCTAATTAAGATAGGAGGAGCAGAGAGAGAGAGGAAGAGATAGTTAAGTGCATATTTAGAAACTGAGAACTATCTAAGAATAACAGAAATCTTGATACTAGCCTTGTAAGTAAATTTGACACTGCATTTAAATTCACTATTTTGTGGAAGTTAGCGTTCATGAATTTTAATGGTACATTGTGGCTCCTGTGTGCAGCATGAATTTGGGGCTTTTGTTTTCAGGGAGACTTCCAATTGCAGAGCTATGTTCTATGGAAGCGCATTACTGATAAGTTTGTCATACAGTTGAATTCTCACGTTGCCAAATACAAAAACCGTACTGCTTTGTTCTGCTGAAGAAATATGGTTAGGCATTCACATCTTCTCTTTTTGAAAAAGGAACTGCAGAGGAACTATGATAAAGCCATTTTTTACAGCTGATTTTCCTAGCTTCACCTTTTTGTTTTGTTTTTTGACACATAATTTTATTAACAATTTTGGTTTATAATAGTAAAATCTAATACAAACTAAAGTTAAAGAAAATAGAAAGAAGGAATAAAAAATACAGTAAAAAGTAAGAATATAAAGAAAGAAAAAATAAATATATAAAGAAGTGACTTCCAACCTTCATCCCGAAGTTAGTGACTTTTCAACCACTCTAAGATTGCCAACATTTATCTCTTCATCCATATTCCATTTTTTATCTATGAAAAAAAGCAGTCATATTTTCTGCTGACCCTATTGTCAGCAGAAATTCCATTAAAGGTTGCCACAACTAAAAACATATCTTGTTTCAACATTGATCAAATAAACCAATTTTATATTCCTTCTTTTCACTTCTAACAGTCTTAATTTTTAATTCATTCATATATGTCATAGGATTTATTTCTCACTTATTTATTGTTCCATTGCATAAAGTTCTACATCTTAGCCAGTTTCTTTTGTAAAACCAGTGCCATTTTCTTTTATAAGTCATTCTCTTAGCTTGCTTTTCAGTTGTAAATCCACTTTCAATACCATCTCTATCTTGTCAAATGACATTTGTTCTACAACTCATTTTTTCAAAACCATCTTTTGAACATAGCCTGTCCATAGAAGTGAACATCATTAATGACATTAGGTTAGGCTCAAGACACATGGTGAATCTTCCAAGTGGAGTTCTTTATTGTTCCACAGTTATAGAAAGAATCCTGCCAAATTGAAGCTTTCTACTATGCTGACTCTGTAAACTGCTTAGAAAGGGCTGTAAAGCACTGTGAAATGATATATAAGTCTAAGTGCTATTGCTATCCAATCAAGCATATTCTCTGGGAACTATTTGGGAGAGGCCATCATCACCCTCTTTCTCTCATACAAAATAAGTGGATTTAGTTGCCTCTTACTCCTCTGGAAAGCATCATCTTTTCCTGGGAATTCACCCTACTATATTCTATCACACATGGTTGATATTGTGGCTACTTATTTCTGACTCCATTTTTCAAAAGTCTTCTTTAGTATTTTCATTGTTATAACATTTTGCAATATTTTTCAGGCTTGCAAACCTTTCCTCTACCTACAAACTTTAGTCCTCTTGGTGTCCAGTTTTTGAAATCATGAAATTGCTTATCTTTGTTTTATCTTGTAAAAACCAAAATAGAACTCATTTTCCATAAATTTATAATTAATTCCAAAATCTTATTGTAAAAGTTTCAGTATCCCAATTTTATTTCAATCTCCTTATCTGCTTACAATTTTCTAAGATCAAAATCTTTGCTGCTTATTTCAAATATTCTAAATTCTTAAGTTTATTATTAAAATTCTCTTTCATTTGGGATTTTAAGCAGACTTAACTGGCATTTCAAACTTGTTATTCCAAACTTAATAAGCAATTTCCACAAGTGATTAGAAAGTGAAGTTTGTGAACTCAGTGTCCTTTAAAATTCGGTTGTGGTTGCAAACAAGATGTTTAATCTTATCATCTCCTTGTACCTCCTTGTGCCTGTGAAAAACCACTTTTCTATGGTCTCCTCATGAGAAGCAGCTATTTAGAGCACATGAGGATAACCTCCTGTCCTCTCTTTATCTGAAGAGATTCCAAGGATCTGGTCTACTCACCAGTTGCTTGATCTTTACCAAGGTTGTTAACTCCACATTCACAGAGCCACCTTCACTTCTGGAAGTCACAAGGATCATTTTGTTGTTTTGACATATTCCCAGTCAGGAAAAGTTTTTATTCTCAATTCCCTTAGTTCTAACTACATCTGCAATGAACACATTTGAAATGTATTTATTTAATTTGTATTGAGTCTTTAATTTAGAACCTCAAGATGGTGTGCTTAGCACTCTCTCCTCCCATTTTTATTTCACCTTCCCCATTTTAAATGCAAATCCTATTCTGTTTTAGCCATTGTTCTTGCTATAAAAATACTGCATATTTTTACAGTCTCATATTTTTTGCTTGATGTTTGTTGGACCCAGCCTTTCACTCACGGTTCACAAAAATGCTAACTGACAAATGTTGTTCATCCATCTGTCTTTTGATTAAGTTCTTATGTGACAGCAAAAAAGAAGTCATAAATTAAACAAAAATCTACTTTTTTAGCATTTCTCACAGACAATTTTTGTAAATATATTCAGAAGTTAAATAGATAATTGAATTGTGGGGATAAATTATTTTTTTATCCAAAGTAATTATTACTACATGGACAGGAATGTATGTAATATATCATTTTGTATCAGATGCAGGTAGTGTAATACTCCTTGTTAGCACAAATATCTGTGATCAGACTCCTTCAGATATAGTTTTGTACTATTGCACAAAAATTCAGCATTCCTATTTTTTTTCTTTCTTTTCAATACATTAAATGACTGCATTTTGAACTATTCTGTATCTCAGTCAATAAACTGTTTAGTTATCCTCATAATTCTCTCTAAGAAGCAGAAGGGAGTAAAGGAGTACTGGCTTTTTTTCCACTAAAGGACATTGTAACAGATGGAATTCCTTTTCTTTGGCTAATGAATGAAGTACCAGCATGTGCAGACTGATACGCCCTGATGGACATTGGGTAGTAATTGGTTTCAAGATTAGAATTTTTATCTGTTTGCCAATTTTATACAAAGAATCATCTATATTGCAAAACACAATCTCAGATTAATGTACCTTTGAGCAGACATATCCACATTTTGCAAAAAAAAAAAAAAATATGTAAGAATCAGATTTTGGGGACAAAGCAGGGGTAAAATGCTCCCGGTTTGGATCGGATCGCCTGATCCGGTAGTGATGTAAAGTGATGCTACCAGAGAACTGGTAACAGAAACCCCTGCCACCCCCCATGCCCAGCTGAGCCACGCGATCATCAGAGGCTTTTTTTTTTTACTTTTAAAAGCATTTTTTCTAAAACCTCCTTGGCTGAAGAGGTTGTAGAAAAAATGCTTTTAAAAGTAAAAATCAAGAGCCTTGGTAGTACAGTGGTCTAAAGCACCCGTGATATTAACACCAGCTGCCTGCAATTATTGCAGGTTCGAATCTCACCAGGCTCAAGGTTGACTCAGCCTTCCATCCTTTCTAAGGTAGGTAAATTGAGGACCCAGTTGTGGGGGCAATAAGCTGACTTTGTATAAATATACAAAAGTATGAAGGCTATTGCTTAGCGCATTGTAAGCCGCCCTGAGTCTCCGGAGAAAGGCGGCATATAAATCAAATTAAAATAAATAAATAAATAAAAATAAAAATAAAAAGTTGGCCATTTCCACCCAGTCACATTACCCCCTACCAAGCCACGCCCACAGAACTGGTAGTAACAAATTTTACATTTCACCACTGGGACAAAGGTGACCAATATGTTTGTGCTAGTTGGACTGGAGATGATGCATGAGCCAAGGAACATGGACTAAAACTACCAAAGTTGAAGAAACCAACCAAAGTTGGATAGATGATCCCTGGAGGAAGGAAGACTCCATAACTGAACACTCAACAGGAGCAGGCAGGATTAGAAAGAGAGATCTGGAAAACAGACTGTGCCTAGGGGGAAAAAAGATTGAAGTTGACTTGAAAAGAACAGTCCAGGAGTCAGAAACGAAAAGTATGATCAAGGTTCAGTCCTCCTCAGTAGGCTAAAATGAAACTATGTACGAAAGAAAATAACCAAACAAAATACTGATTAAATAAAGGAGGAAGGGATACTGTTGAACTACAAAAAAGCTCAGAATTAAGGAATATTTTGCCAAGCCAAGGTCATTGTATAACAGGAATAAGTACAAGTGATGTACTTAAAGAGAGATGATTGTGTGTATGCATTTAAATTCCCTTCCCTTATGTATGTGTCTTTCTCAAACTCAGATCTTCTAGGGCAGTGACGGCTAACCTTTTTGCCGTCGCGTGCCCAAAGGGGGGGAGCGTGAGGGGTCGCGGGTACGGGTGCCCACATCCATAATTCAATGCGCTCCGCCCTCCCGCGCATGTGCATGTGACCGCCCCACACTTCCCCCTCCTTTTGGCACGCGATGGCACGGTGGGCCCAGAGGCCCGTTTTTCCCCCTCCCCAGGCTCCAGAGGCTTTCTAGGAGTCTGGGGAGGGCAAAAACAGCCTTCCCCATCCCCCCGGAGGCCTTCCGGAGGCCAGAAACAGTCAGTTTCCCAACTTCCGGTGGGACCGGAAGATCTGAAAATCAGTTGGCCGGTGTGCACATGCACGCTGGAGCTGAGCTAGGGCAACACTCGCGTGCCCACCAATATGGCTCCGCGTGCCACCTGTGGCACCCGTGCCATAGGTTCGCCATCACTGTTCTAGGGGCTCTGGAGTTGAAACCATAAGAACTCTTGCGGTTCTGTGCAGTATCTTACCTATTCCAAGTATTGAACTCTTCTGGATATTGTCTCTGGGATCAGTTGAAACAACTCTCTCAGTTTTAGAGTCACAGCCCCAAGTGTTCCTACTACCATTGGGAGCACTTTGGTCTTTACTTTCCACATTCTCTCCAGTTCCTCCTTCAAGCCCTGGTACTTTTCACACTCATTCTTTCTGATGCTGCTCTCATTTAGCACTGCTATATCTATCACAACCAAAATATATAATTTTCAGTGATGAAATCAAAAAAAATTTACTACCAGTTCTGTGAGCGTGGCTTGGTGGGCGTGATGTGGCTTGATGGACATGGCAGGGGAAGGATATTGCAAAATATCCATTCCCACCCCACTCTGGGGCCATCCAGAGGTGGTATTTGCTGGTTCTCCGAACTATTCAAAATTTCCGCTGCGCGTTCTCCGAACTGCTCAAAATTTCCACTACTGGTTCTCCAGAACCTGTCAAAACCTGCTGGATTTCACCCCTGATAATTTTCCATCTCTTTCCCACCTTCCACTGTAGCAAAAATTTCAAATTGTACTATAGTTTGTGGCAGATTACCAAAGAGATTTTTTTTAAAAACACTACTAGCTAGCTGTCCTATGATTCTGGTCATTTTGATTTGCTCTGCTCTACAGTATATTGATATTTTTAGGCAAGTGTATAAATGAAATGCAGCCACAAGCATGTGCACATATGTATATGGAAGGCACACTGTGATTGTGGAGTGTAGAAAACGAAGTTTGCTTGAGATCACTACTCAATTGTGGATTCAAACAAGGATGCAGAGAAAGACAGTTTGAAACACTGAGTGAGAATCAAAGCAAAGCAAGATGGAATTGAGATGACTCATGATGGGGGAGAGAGTCATCAAAACCAACATTTCAATCAGCATCTGAAAGCTGTGTTACTATTCACATTCATCTATAGAAGCATGCATATGATCTTTGCTGAAATTGGGAATCAGTATTTAGCTGGATGAGGAAGCCTTTTGATTTTTTTTTTATTTGAAAAGAGTACAGTCTAAAGATGGGAAGCCTCCATCACTGCAAAAGTTGACATTTCATTCTGCAGATTTTAACACACACACACACACACACACACACACACTATGTATGTATGTATGTATGTATGTATGTATTTCTCTTTAGCCAGGTTCTTCCCACGTAAACCAATTTTTATGCAGCCCTAGTTTAGTGAAATCACAGTTCACTAGTTTCTAGGCTTTTTTTCTGGCAGCCAGCAAACACTCTGCTGCCCATTGGGAGACTAAGATAGATCTATTTCGGACTTATAAATCCTCATCAGTTAGCCACACCCTCATCCCATGTATCCTCCCTGTAAAGGATTTGTTTTTGTTTTCTTTCCTTTTTGTAGGCTTTATGTGTATTTTTATTTAGCCAGGTTCTTCCTACGTAAACCAAGATTTTTATGCAACACTGTTCATCTTTACCAATCATTTCTATTGGCTTTAATAGAATTACAGCAACATTCTGGTCTTGAGATTTGATAAACTATGGTCTGAACTGAAACTGCCTGCATAAAACCTTTGGTTTTATTGATCATAAATAAGTAAATAAGTTTTATTGATCATAAATAAGTAAACGGCTTTAAAAGTAAAGTCCCATTCAAGTCAAGTTGGATTCCTACTGACTTCGTAGACTTGCCATGTAGTTTTCTTGGCAATAGTAAGTTTGCTCCCATTCTTTCTTCCAAGATGATTTTATTTTGCCTGCAACCTTGAGATTTTCTGGTCTTCTCTCATCTAAGTACCCAGATACGATTTTTCTTAACTTTTCAAAATCAGCCAAGCATAGCTAGTTCTTTCCATCTATCTGGCTCAAATAACTTGAGAATGGGTCATTTCTCAGTACATTTTTACAGATAAGACAAGTATATTCATGTTATTAAATATTCATCAACCATAGACATTGACGAAAGAAGTGGGGGCATTTATATTGCAACCCTAGAAAACATATTTAAATTTGCCTTACAAACCAGCCTCTCCCCTTTGTAAAAACTACTCAATGTCTGATCTGTAAAAGCAGTTAATCTCAGGAATAAGACTCAACCCTTTAACTATCAATGTTACCTCCACAAATTCACTCCCTATAATTCCTGTTTGGCTAGGACTACATCAGAAATAAAAGGCTCTTTAAAATATACTCAAGGCTGGCCCTATTATTAGGCAAAATGTTCAACTAGACTAGTTAAGACCAACTTCCAAATTGCTTTCCTAATTTACAATCCAGAGAAGCGAACCTATCAGCCATCTTTTTTTACATATAGCTCTGAAGGAATTGAAACTCCCTCTACAAGGAATTAGGCCAGTGTATGAGAACAGGCCTGCCACAGAAGTGCAAATAATGAAGGAGGCAGTTGATCTTCCTCCCAACTCAAATGACAAGAGCTGTTCGTTTAATCATTTAAAAAGCAATGTAACTATAAGAGAAACCCTAAATTTATTGAAAGGGGAATAGTTTGGCCTTTCAGACATGCATTTTATCCCGTAACCAAAACAAAATCCAATCACCTGCTTGGGGTTCTGTGTCATTTCCTTGATGGTTAAGCTATACCAGATAAAGACGATCTTCGTAAATGGGCAACTTACTGTCAAGATCTTACAGAGCATATGCAAGCTACAAACTTGTAAAACACAACTATCCCCAATAATCTACAATAGGTTTAAGACCTATTTACAATAGGGGGATTAAGAAGATAGCCATAAAAATCACTACTGTTGGATGATGGCTACTGTTCTTAAGACCTCTCAGCTCTTTTTGTAATTTTGTCTGCACAACTGAGAGATAAGGGAACTTCTGCAAGATTAATAGTTAGGACAATGTATGTTAACTGGAAGACAGGGTCTTAACCAGGGGTCCTCAAACTTTTTAAACAGGGGACCTCAGACTTTTGGAGGGCTGGACCTACTGGGTGAGAGTGGCTAGGTGGTCATGTGACTAGGTGGCTGTGGCTAGGTGGTCATGGGACTGGGTGGGCAATTTAGCAGTCCATTAAACAATACACACAAATTAAACTTTAATTTGTTATGCTCCTGGGGGTGGAAAGCAGGTTAGTGAAGGGATGTGGCTGCCTTGGGTTCTGTTTGTATGTGTGTCTCCCCCTCCCCCCCTCTCTCTCTGGAGGCTGGGGAGGCCAAAATTGGGGGCCTGTTTTTGGCCTCTTGGGGCCTCTGCGGATCCCATTTTTGGCCTCCTCAGACTCCAGAAGGCAGGTGGAAGCCGGTAGTTAGGTGGGGCAATATGGGCGGGGCAGTCTTGTGGTACTGTGCGGGCTGGATTAATGGCTTCAGTGGGCCGTATCCAGCCTGCAGGCCATAGTTTGAGGACCCCTGGTCTTAACCATCAAACTTGCATTTTGAGAATGCCTTCCACAATAATTTCCCCGTTCTGATGGTTCTCCCTCAAATGAGTGTGGAATTATTTTTTTAAAAACTCATTTAATTCACTTCTTCCCTTTTTCTACTTGAAAAGGACATACTTTTTTTTGCATAAATTGTAGAATGCAGAAGTTCTTCACAGATTACAGACTACAAGATCTTATGTCTGTTGATGATTGGCCATATTGGGCGCAGCTGATGAGAATTATAGACCTAAAGCAATTGTTTTTATAAATTTACCTTATAAGCCAGAACTCTATATTACTGCCTCATATTAAATTAAAACAGAGAGAAGCTGTGCATAGATAATATATAATAACATTTTTCATTTCCAATGAGCCAGTTTATGTAAATAGATCTTTTGAACCTGGTATTCCACTTCTCGTTCATATCCTTGGATTAAAGTGCCTTTTAAAGCACTGCTGAATTTTTCATGAGTGGAAGAATTTCTGGCTTATGAACTGTATATGTTTTTAAAAGCCATGAAGATTTGCATATCAATATAAAAATATAATAACCATTTTTTCCTTGGGGAATGTTGTTCTATGTGAAGATTTTTTCTTCAATAGGTTGCCTATTGAAAAAACAAAACAAATCCCAAAGTTGGAGCAGGCAGGTTCTGTAATAAAGTTATATGAGTTGTTAGATGAATTTAAGTTTTGCTTATTAAATGGGGGAGAGGGAGTTTTCAGCATGATTGCACCTTTGAAATTAAAAAAACAAAAAATGAATTAAGAACACCCCAGCACAAAGATAAAGCTAACAGCATCTGTGCCAACTATTTAAAGAACTGCCATTTTACCAAATACATATTCATATCTGCCTGGACATCCTTTCCTATCATGGTATTTAAAGATTAGTGAAATATCTGGAAACAAACAAGGACATGGATAAGAACAGGAAAACAAGGCTGAACACCAAGAAAAGTAGCCTGAGATTGTAAATCTGATGTCAAGGGAAAAAAAAATATGCTGAGTCACTGAAAACTACTGAAACAACTTTCTTGAGATTATGTTGAAAATAAATAGAAAAGAATACTTGCTCAATGAACAATGGCGGTAAAGAATTCATTTGCTACAAAACAAAATACCTGTGCAGGAACAAAATCATTTCCTAGAACTCTCATTTTTTTCTCTTACACACACACACAGAGAGAGAGAGAGAGACACACACGCAGGCACAGAGTACCTATAAATAATTATAGGATTGACTTGTGTTTAGTACACCATATTATTCAATATTATCTGCTTATAAATAAGAAAGGGGTCATATATTCCTAATATTTAAAAAAATCTTCAGTTTAGTATCAGTTTGGAAATGAATTGTTTTTGCCTGGATATAGCTTTACTCTGATTATCAGAGTAAGAAGGTGCTGGAAATGTCATGCAGGATGAGCTTGATTGTTTCCAACCTTTGGGCAAAACTAAGAAGATATAGTGCCTTGTTCCACTTTCATTATTTGGAACCAGATGATCATTCCACAGTAAGCAATCTCTCCAGATGTATTAGATTACAAATCTCATTACTAGCTAACAGGATCAAGATCTAAATTGTTGGGAAAAGGCACCTGGTTAAAGAATTTATCTAATAACAGAACATTCCAGGACACTCAAGCTCCTCCATATCAAAAATGTTGGATCTTTTGATTTCCTGTTTTTGATTCCATTCAGATGCCAGGTACACCTTCCATGGTTTCCCCAAATGAAGTTTTTGGCATTCTAGATATTCAGACTGCCATCGTTTTCTCCTCATATGTATCTCTCTTGTCCTTTACTCACACACTCATTCTGATATTACCAATGTGCATGTGCCATGTATAAATACTGCAGGAAAGCAAGCTTCAAATAATCATGTGCATCACTGAATTAAGCCTCTTTTTCCGCTTTAAATAGCAATGGTATAGCAAAGAAATTTGCTTGTGATTTTCTGGATCTGAGGAACCACAGTGGAAATTAGTTTTCGAATGTTGGTTCCGACTAAGTACCTCTGTACAAATTATTCCCTCCCTTGACCTGATCTGTCTGGACTAATTATAAAATTAAATGTTTACTCTGTGGGTGAATATAATATCATTTCATTCATGTATATATTAATTCAACGTATATAGTTCAAACCAGTGACTCTGGGCAGTCAAATAGCAGTCAAGAGAAAATATAATTATGAGTGTCACTATAACTAGAAATGGGACCTTTCACACACTAAAGACTGCAGGCACAGGTACATAGCCAGATTTTCAAAGTCTTCTGAAAGGCGAGCAAGGTTGGGGCCATCCTAATTTTAGGAGAGAGGGTGTTCCAGAGCAGCTATTGTAGAAAAGGCAAGCTTCCTGGTCCCCCCAGAGAACATTCTGACATTGTCTAGTTGCACCCAACCAAACTTCATAAACATAGAAGCTTCCCTAATATAGATATTGGGGTGCAGGACTAAACACAGTTCTCCCCCACACACACACAAGCATACTCACAAATCTGACAAGATATGAGTCTGAAGAGCAGTCAAAACAAATTTAGGAATTGTTTTGCTACTACGAACAGGAATGCATGCATGTATTTATTTAGCAAATTCACATAGCTGCCCATCTCATAAAAAGTAACTGAAAACTTACAAGCAGAATAATAGTCAAAGCAATATCATAATATAACCCCCACATCAGATATAAATAACAACAAAGTGAAAAACAAAAACAAAGGAATGAAAACATAAAGGAACCCCAAGATAGCAACAGGACAACTATCTTTTAGCTTCATTCAATCATTTTGCCTGCTTTTATTATTATTATTATTATTATTTATTAGATTTATATACCGCCCTTCTCCCTGAAGGGACTCAGGGTGGTGAACAGGCAAAAATAAAAAACATAGATACAAAATTTAAAAACCAAGTAAAACCGAATTAAATGATTGCCCCAACAATTCAAAACCCGTTTTTTTAAAAATATGTAAATCCCGAATCTAAAAATTTGGATTATGAAATTAAAATTTTCTTGCAAAGAGGGGAGAGATTATGCCAGGCCCGCCTGATGGAACAAAAAAGTTTTTAACTCACGGCGGAAAGCACGAACATCCGGGATCCGCCGAATCTCTGGGGGGAGTTCGTTCCAGATAGTGGGTGCCCCCACAGAAAAGGTTCTCCCCCTGGGGGCTGCCAGTCGACATTGTTTGGCCGACGGCACCTGGAGGAGCCCCTCTCTATGGGAGTGTACCGGTTGGTGGAAGGCTATTGGAGGTAGTAGGCGGTCCCGTAAGTACCCGGGTCCTAAGCCATGGAGCGTTTTAAAGGTGGTAACCAACACTTTGAAGTGCACCTGGAAGACCACCAGGAGCCAGTGCAGCTCGCGCAGGAGCAGTGTCACATGAGAGCACCACGTCGCTCCCATCACCACCCGCATGGCCGCACTCTGCGCCAGTTAGAGCCTCCGGGTGCTCCTCAAGGGGAGCCCCATGTAGAGAGCTTGCCATGAGATCCCCAGGCTTAATGGAAAAAACCACATTTTCAAGATTTTCTGGAAGGCTAACAGAAATAGGGTTAATCTCACCTTAGGTGGGAGATTAAGTGGGATGTAGTGGCTCAGTGGCTAAAACGCTGAGCTTGTCGATTGAAAGGTTGGCAGTTCAGCAGTTCAAATCCCTAGTGCCACGTATTGGGGTGAGCTTGTTACTTGTCTCAGCTTCTGCTAACCTAGCAGTTCGAAAGCACGTAAAAAATGCAAGTAGAAAAATAGGGACCACCTTTGGTGGGAAGGTAACAGCGTTCCATGTGCCTTTGGCATTTAGTCATGCTGCCCACATGACCACGGAGACATCTTTGGACAGCACTGGCTCTTTGGCTTTGAAACAGAGATGAGTCCTAGAGTCGGGAATGACTAGCACATATGTGCAAGGGGAACCTTTACCTTTACCTTACACTTTAGGTGGAATAATAATTGTAAGGGCTATAATAGAAAAGACAATACTTTTGATCAAGCTTTGTCCTGCAGATGGGCATCTTTTCTTCCATGCAATTGTGAAAATAGGGGGAAAGGGGGGGCGGCAGGATTGCAGCTTGAAACTGACATAAGTGGAATAGAAATTGATTAATGGATTGATTCAATTTATATGGCTTGCCCAAATAAACAAACCAAACAAAAAAAAATTTAAAAACCAGTTTATAATCCTACGATTTAAACAGGCAACCACAAAATCAGATTCATATCTATCTCTACTTGGGAAGCTCCACTTACCCTGTTATCAAAACACAAGAAAAATCCAAATTTGTACTACTTTCTGAAGACTATCAGGAACCCAGCCAGCTATATTCCAGGAGTCAGGCACTGCAATGGATAAAGCTGGATCCTACCAGATGACATTGTTCAGAAAAGCTTATCCCACTCTATTAGAGAGTATAGAAAAGCAGATACCTTTGGGAAGATTCAGTCCCCAAGTAACCCAGTCTTGTAACATGTAAGACTTTATAGGTGTTAACCAGCACTTTGAATTGCATTCAGAAATAATTATTTTCCTATTTACATTGAATCATCGTAAACCAGTTAATCCCAGAAAAGAATTGCCTCCTAGAGCCTTAAAGGAAATTGTTAACAGTAGGCCAGACTTTTATGTATTAATTTTTGAGAAACCCCTCCCAAAATGGGTAAATTGTCTGATGGTTGGAACAAGGCAAATCACCAAAAAGCAGGAAAGAAAGATGCAGGAAACTGCAAGCTATGCAGCATAACAATAGGCAAATCATAAAGAGATTAATCTATAAGAATCTTGGGAAAGCTCTGAGAGTTATACGATCTCAGCATAGTGTTTAGAGATAAAACTGGGCTTGAAGATGTCACTGGATCATGTAAAACCTCAACAAATAAAACTTACAGAATGGATTACTGTAATGTATTCTACATGTGACTGGTCTTGAAAAGCAACCAGAAACTTTGTGTGATCCTGAATAGGGTTGCTTGGACAGTTATGTGTGCCTCTGAGATGGCACATGATACACTTCTGCTTCACAAGCTGAATTGATTGTCAATCTATCTCGGAGTACAATTCAGGATACTGGTTTTGACTTTTAAAGCCTCACATGGCATGGGACCAAGTTATCTGAGGGCCTCTTCCCAATTATATCTATCCATCCCCTCAGACCCAACCAGAGAGTTATTTTTGCTAAGGAAATCCATCTGGTGGGACCCAAGAGACACACCTTTTCTATTATAGCCCTTACAATTATTATTCCACCTAAAGTGTAAGGTAAAGGTAAAGGTTCCCCTTGCACATATGTGCTAGTCATTCCCGACTCTAGGACTCATCTCCGTTTCAAAGCCAAAGAGCCAGTGCTGTCCAAAGACGTCTCCGTGGTCATGTGGGCAGCATGACTAAATGCCAAAGGCACATGGAACGTTGTTACCTTTCCACCAAAGGTGGTCCCTATTTTTCTACTTGCATTTTTTACGTGCTTTCGAACTGCTAGGTTAGCAGAAGCTGAGACAAGTAACAAGCTCACCCCAATACGTGGCACTAGGGATTTGAACTGCTGAACTGCCAACCTTTCAATCGACAAGCTCAGCGTTTTAGCCACTGAGCCACTACATCCCACTTAATCTCCCACCTAAGGTGAGATTAACCCTATTTCTGTTAGTCTTCCAGAAAATCTTAAAAATGTGGTTTTTTCCATTAAGCCTGGGGATCTCATGGCAAGCTCTCTACATGGGGCTCCTCTTGAGGAGCACCCGGAGGCTCCAACTGGCGCAGAGTGCGGCTGAGCGGGTGGTGATGGGAGCGACATGGTGCTCTCATGTGACACCGCTCCTGCGCGAGCTGCACTGGCTCCTGGTGGTCTTCCAGGTGCGCTTCAAAGTGTTGGTTACCACCTTTAAAACGCTCCATGGCTTAGGACCCGGGTACTTACGGGACCGCCTACTACCTCCAATAGCCTTCCACCAACCGGTACGCTCCCATAGAGAGGGGTTCCTCCGGGTGCCGTCGGCCAAACAATGTCGACTGGCGGCCCCCAGGGGGAGAACCTTTTCTGTGGGGGCACCCACTATCTGGAACGAACTCCCCCCAGAGATTCGGCGGATCCCAGATCTTCGTGCTTTCCGCCGTGAGTTAAAAACTTTTTTGTTCCATCAGGCGGGCCTGGCATAATCTCTCCCCTCTTTGCAAGAAAATTTTAATTTCATAATCCAAATTTTTAGATTCGGGATTTACATATTTTTAAAAAAACGGGTTTTGAATTGTTGGGGCAATCATTTAATTCGGTTTTACTTGGTTTTTAAATTTTGTATCTATGTTTTTTATCTTTGCCTGTTCACCGCCCTGACCCCCTCGGGGAGAAGGGCGGTATATAAATCTAATAAATAATAATAATAATAATAAAAGCAGGCAAAATGATTGAATGAAGCTAAAAGATAGTTGTCCTGTTGCTATCTTGGGGTTCCTTTATGTTTTCATTCCTTTGTTTTTGTTTTTCACTTTGTTGTTATTTATATCTGATGTGGGGGTTATATTATGATATTGCTTTGACTATTATTCTGCTTGTAAGTTTTCAGTTACTTTTTATGAGATGGGCAGCTATGTGAATTTGCTAAATAAATACATGCATGCATTCCTGTTCGTAGTAGCAAAACAATTCCTAAATTTGTTTTGACTGCTCTTCAGACTCATATCTTGTCAGATTTGTGAGTATGCTTGTGTGTGGGGGGGGAGAACTGTGTTTAGACCTGCACCCCAATATCTATATTAGGGAAGCTTCTATGTTTATGAAGTTTGGTTGGGTGCAACTAGACAATGTCAGAATGTTCTCTGGGGGGACCAGGAAGCTTGCCTTTTCTACAATAGCTGCTCTGGAACACCCTCTCTCCTAAAATTAGGATGGCCCCAACCTTGCTCGCCTTTCAGAAGACTTTGAAAATCTGGCTATGTACCTGTGCCTGCAGTCTTTAGTGTGTGAAAGGTCCCATTTCTAGTTATAGTGACACTCATAATTATATTTTCTCTTGACTGCTATTTGACTGCCCAGAGTCACTGGTTTGAACTATATACGTTGAATTAATATATACATGAATGAAATGATATTATATTCACCCACAGAGTAAACATTTAATTTTATAATTAGTCCAGACAGATCAGGTCAAGGGAGGGAATAATTTGTACAGAGGTACTTAGTCGGAACCAACATTCGAAAACTAATTTCCACTGTGGTTCCTCAGATCCAGAAAATCACAAGCAAATTTCTTTGCTATACCATTGCTATTTAAAGCGGAAAAAGAGGCTTAATTCAGTGATGCACATGATTATTTGAAGCTTGCTTTCCTGCAGTATTTATACATGGCACATGCACATTGGTAATATCAGAATGAGTGTGTGAGTAAAGGACAAGAGAGATACATATGAGGAGAAAACGATGGCAGTCTGAATATCTAGAATGCCAAAAACTTCATTTGGGGAAACCATGGAAGGTGTACCTGGCATCTGAATGGAATCAAAAACAGGAAATCAAAAGATCCAACATTTTTGATATGGAGGAGCTTGAGTGTCCTGGAATGTTCTGTTATTAGATAAATTCGTTAACCAGGTGCCTTTTCCCGACAATTTAGATCTTGATCCTGTTAGCTAGTAATGAGATTTGTAATCTAATACATCTGGAGAGATTGCTTACTGTGGAATGATCATCTGGTTCCAAATAATGAAAGTGGAACAAGGCACTATATCTTCTTAGTTTTGCCCAAAGGTTGGAAACAATCAAGCTCATCCTGCATGACATTTCCAGCACCTTCTTACTCTGATAATCAGAGTAAAGCTATATCCAGGCAAAAACAATTCATTTCCAAACTGATACTAAACTGAAGATTTTTTTAATATTAGGAATATATGACCCCTTTCTTATTTATAAGCAGATAATATTGAATAATATGGTGTACTAAACACAAGTCAATCCTATAATTATTTATAGGTACTCTGTGCCTGCGTGTGTGTGTGTGTGTGTCTCTCTCTCTCTCTCTCTCTCTCTCTCTCTCTCTCTCTCTCTCTCTCTCTCTCTCTGTGTGTGTGTGTGTGTGTGTGTGTAAGAGAAAAAATGAGAGTTCTAGGAAATGATTTTGTTCCTGCACAGCTATTTTGTTTTGTAGCAAGTGAAGAACAGAACAAGATAATGGCCCTGCTGTCAGATTAATGATCCATCTCTCCCAACACTTTCTCTACTGGTGCTGGACAGCCAGATGCTTCAGGCAAGTTCAGAAGGAGAATGGGATAGTGAGATGGATCTCCTGTTGTTAATTCTCATCATTTCTGTTCAGGTGTACTACCTTTGCATGCAAAAATGAACATTCCCCTTTTGGCAATCATGTTTTATTGTGCGTGTAGACAGAAATTCCTGAATTAAAGAAAGGCCACACATTTCTCCCTAAATCTGCCGCACTTTAGAACTTTAAACTATGTTTGTATTCCACTCCAGTGAAGAGATAAAAGCCCATTGAAACCATTAGATGGGGAAACTCTGGTTCTTCAGATGTTGTTGTCATGACACTTGTCATGTCTGGCCATATGCTTTATATACTTTTATCCAATCTCACCATCCTACATTTTCCCATTCACATCCCTGCGTGGGTACACTTAGGGTCAGTTTCCAATACCAGCTCTTCACATTCTATATATCAAAAATTATACCAATGGGAATCTAGTTGAATCACCACCTCTTCAGCCAATGAAATGTTTATGAGGAAGCAGGATCCTAGAGTACTGATTCCTGAATCCATAGAATCTCAAAGCACTGAAGGAAAAGTTTCAGATGACATAAGCAATTTGCTAAAATATCTAGTTAAACATACTACACTGACGTTGCGTTCAGTGAAATATAAATTACCAAACAACTTTCAATTCTATAACACAAAATCTTTTAAGCATCTCCCCCAAAAATAATGTTGATCCACACCTAAAGTGTTATTGGAGTGAGTGGCAACTTCAGAAAAGACAATGAACAAACCACAATGCAGTAAGAATCTTAATGTTGCTCAGCAAAAATTCCAGGAGAAATAGGATGCCCATTAGATTTGATAGCCAGTGATCCATCTGCCTGGACAGAATCAGCTCAAAGCCTGAGAACGCTTCAGAGCTACAGAAATATTGAATCACTGAATTGGAAGGGACCCTTGATATCATCTAGTGCAGTGTTTCTCAACCTTGACAACTTTAAAACATGTGGGCTTCAAGACCCAGAATTTCCTAGCCAGCATATTATTTGGGGAATTCTGGGAGTCCACATGTCCTCAAGTTGCCAAGGTTGAGAAACATTGATCTAATCCAATCCATCATTTATTGCAAAATCTGCATTGCAAGCCATGGAAAATGGGTCTCCAGCCATTGTTTAAATATGCCAAGAGAAGTGGAGGCTTCTCCCACCCAAACCCATAAGGTACTCTGTTCTATTGCTGAGCTAGTTCTGTACTTAGACAGTTTATCTTAATATTTAACCAAAATGTTTTCTTGCAGTTCCTGTCTATTGATTCTAGTTCCATTCCCTGAAGCAATAGAAAAGAGCTCTACTTCATCTTCCTCATGACAGTTTTTTAAATACCTTAAGAAAGCTATTAATCTTCACTTCTCCAGGCTAACAAGGTCTTTCAGCTCTTTCTTGTAGGACTGAGATAGACAACCTGAAGCTTATGTGTTTCATGGTATGCCCTGGTACTCAAACTTGCTTACCATCATCCCAAGACTGTGCTGCCAGAACTCAGTGACTATTTGGATAGTATTTTCAAAATTAAAGCTTGCTTGTTCCACACATTCTGCAATATGGTGTGGACCTGGCCTCTTTTATGGCCTGAAATTGTCTGAAATTTGGCCATTTCGTGATGAAAATCAGTGCTGCAATTTGAACTGAAAGGTGAGAATAAAGAGCCAAAAATAGCCCCTGCTGATGATGTCATCACAACTTCCTGTAGCCTTCTGGAAGGTTAAAAAAAATCACATCCCCTGACTTTTTGAATTTTGCCCACTGCTGCCACAGGATTTGATTTTGAATTTCTCAGAATTATTCTTTGGATGCAGTTCAGTTTTGTAGCACTCTGTTTAAAATATAGTGCCTTGAATTGGACACAAGACTGAAAATGCAGACCAATATAGATTATGGAAGAACTTGGGTACTTTTGCTTTCAAGACTTTGCTTTTTTTATATTGATAACCTCTCGGCATAAATGGCTCATCTGCACATTTCATGAGAAACACTTCAATTCCTTCCTGCAGGTCCTTTATAAAAATGTTGATGGTTTCAGGGGCAAAGATAACATCCTATAGCACTCTTCTGAAAATTTCCTTCCAGACTATTGTGGAGCTATTATGAACCAGTTTCTGATGGACACCAATGGACATGCTCACCCAGTTTTTCAACAATGAAGTCATGGAAAAAATTGTGAGAAGAGTTGCTGAAAAATTAAGAGATAGTATATGCCTAAGGTTCCAGGTTTGTTGAGACACAGAATTCTACAAAGGAAAGAAGGGAGAATTAATGCCGGTTTGGTGTTACTTATTCATAAGAAACTAACACCTTCAGAGTTTTTTCCTGAATTTTCTGAATGTAATCACCACTTTTCTTCTTCTTTTTTTTATCTTCTTGAAGCTTGATACAACATTTCCTTGACTCTGTCCAAGCAGACTGCTACTACAACTATTTTTTATGCTGTGGTAGTTAGTGATGATAGATTGGCAAACTAAATAAATTAAGAATCACCCAGTGAGGGAGCATTTACTGCCTTAAAAGATTCATCTGTTAAACTACTGAAGTTAGCAGATGACATGACAGTGATCGGTCTCATTCGAGACAATGATGAATCTGCATACAGATGAGAGGTTGAACAACTAGCCTCGTGGTGTTGGAACTGAACACACTCAAAACCGTAGAAATGGTGGTAGACTTTAGGAGAAACCCTAAGAGGTGAAATACTTCCACCTCTTACAATACTAGACAACACAGAATCAACAGTAGAGACCTTCAAATTTCTAGGTTCTACCATATAGCAAGATCTAACATCAAAAACGTCATCAAAAAAGTACAACAAAGAATGTTCTTTTTGCGCCAACTCAGAAAGCTCAAACTGCCCAAAGAGCTGCTGATACAGTTCTACAGAGGAATTATTGAGTCTGTCATCTGCACCTCTATAACTGTCTGGTTTGGCTCTGTAACCCAACAAGACAGACATAGACTTCAGAGGATAATTAGAACTGTAGAAAAAACAATTGCTACCAACCTGCCTTCCATTGAGGACCTGTGTACTGCACAAGTCAAAAAGAGGGCTGTGAAAATATTTACAGACCCCTCGCATCCTGGACATAAACTGTTTCAACTCCTACCCTCAAAACAACGCTATGGAGCACTGCACACCAGAACAACTAGACACTAGAACATTTTTTTCCCAAATGCCAAATCACTCTGCTAAACAAATAATTCCCTCAACACTGTCAAACTATTCACTAAGTCTGCACTACTATTAATCTTCTCATCGTTCACACCACCCATTTCCTTCCACTTATGACTGTATGACTGTAACTTTGTTGCTTGTATCCTTACAATTTATATTGATATTGTTTATTGATTGCTTATTTGTACCCTATGACTATCATTAAGTGTTGTACCTTATGATTCTTGATGAACGTATCTTTTTTTTATGTACACTGAGAGCATATGCACCAAGACAAATTCCTTGTGTGTCCAATCACACTTAGCCAATAAAAAATTCTAGTCTAGTCTAGTCTAGTCTAGTCTAGTCTAGTCTAGTCTAGTCTAGTCTA
>WNWU01000005.1:28103688-28139930 GCA_012654045.1 Ptyas mucosa | reverse complement strand
AGAATAGAATAGAATAGAATAGAATAGAATAGAATAGAATAGAATAGTTCTGACCTAGGCTTCCTGAGCCAGTAAAAAGCACATGATTGGTCCCAAAAACCCTCTTTTTATTTCAATGGCTGTGAATTCTGTTCACTCAAAGCCCATAATGCATCACAAATAGTTTGTAAAGAGTCCGACAGAAGTCTGCCACAGTCCTTCAGGATAAGGCTGATAAGCACCCACCTTTACCTCCCTTGACACGCTGCCAAAGACCTAATTGGCAATTAGCTTTGCAAGTTTTGACATGGAGCACAGAGCACAGTCAAAACGGAGCTTCAGAATTTAAACCAACCAGGACGAATAAAGTTACTTCCTGCAAAGGCTCATGTCCCTTTGCTCCACCTTTATGTCTTATGGGAGGGGCCAAGTTGCCACTTTTGTCTTAATTGTTCTTGCCTTCTGGTAGCTCTACACATGCGCGCACTGGGAATAGGATCCCCCTGTTCCTCTGATGCCAGACTCTAGAGGCTCTGGAGTCAGCACATAACTCGTAGATGGCCCTGGCCCCATCTCTGCCTCCGATGCACAGCCCTTGTCTGAGCCTTCCCCAGACTCCAGGATTGGCCCATGCTCCTCCCCAGCCTCCTCACTGTCTAATTCTGCTTCCAGCTCCGAAGGCCATGGGTGGACCACAACAAGAGTAGAATGGAATGGAATGGAATGGAATGGAATGGAATGGAATGGAATGGAATGGAATGGAATGGAATGGAATGGAATGGAATGGAATAGAATAGAATAGAATAGAATAGAATAGAATAGAATAGAATAGAATAGAATAGAATAGAATAGAATAGAACATTATTGTCACTTTAAATGTACACTAATCAGCATACTTTAAAATGAAATTTCATTGAATCCAGTTCTCAAAGGATAACTATTATGCATATAACCACATACACACATACTATATCTATGACACAGAAACATCCACAAGCATAATAGGCATTAATAAACTTACTTTCCTTCAACTCTTTCTTCTAATGATCTCGTTGTGTACATTGCAGTCCCAAGATGTCCTGGAAAAGGAAATGCATATAATGCAGAAAGTAGTAATAGAAGTACCTGGTTTGACATTCAGTCTGTTGCATCTCTGTTTCAGTAGGTGATTGGAACTGACAAGAGTGAATAACTTTCCCAGTTCATTCTGTCTCTATCACCCAAGGTTCTATACATTTGTGTATATGCCACTAGTTTTTTCTACATTAATGATGATTCATCCCATTCATAGAGAAAAGATCCCATTACATGATTGGATGTGTTTGCACATGCTATCTATACATCTAACTGTGAGATTACAGGAAATCTTTATTTACTTTGAACTGCTGTCCAACAGCCACAAAGGAACAATATAAACTGGTCTGAAATATACAAAATGGGTTTCCTTAGTCAGCCCTTCTTGTCAATTTTCTGGTCAGTTTCACTTCAATCACTGATAGAAAAATCTTTCCTTACAAACTTTGCCACTTCAGCTGTATATTATACATGTAATGTAATAAGGAAACTCTTGAATTCTTCCCAAGTGAATAATTCAGTGGAATCCATAAAATTCACAATCACAACCATAAACTCACAAATTCAGATATACTTATATAACTGATATTACTTAGTTCCAAGTTTGGCACTTGACTATTAAAGACTACAAAGAATCTTATTGAAATTTTGATCAAGGCTTATAAAATACTGTCCCTTGATGCTAGAGTCCAAAGGATTATAAATAGAAAAATATGAGGGAATAGAAAATGAATTTCTAACATTTAAGAATGGATTCTTATTTGCACATCATTTAATAACATCTAGTCTAAACCGAATCTAACATAGCAACAATAATCTATTCCATATTACCCTAATCCCAATGCTCTTCATTATATCAAAGTATATATAATGTAGTGAATCATCAATTTTTGTCTTCAGTGGACAGAGGTTTTCTAAAGTCTCCGGCCAAAACTAAATGAGCAGTTAAATACTTAGCATTTGTGACCCTAGAAATTTGTCTTACCTTGAACAAGTGTTTGGTAATCTAATCTAGATTAAATGACTACCATATGGACATCTACAATGACTACTGTAAGGTATATATAGTATCCATTTGGATCCACACATCCATTGCAGTCAAGTTTCATTTACTTTTTTTGTAGGTGTAATAAAGGATTAGAAGCCAGTTTTGTGTAATGGTTAAAGACACTCGGCTAGAAACCAGGAGATGCAAGTCCTAGGCATGAAATCAGATGACTGATTTTGCTTCACTTGCTCTATCTCAACCCTAGGAAGAAGGCAATGACAAAACACTTCTGAAAAAATGTTGCCAAGAAAATTGCCTGGGTTTCTCCATGTATTTACTAGGAAACTTAGAATAACATTGTCACTTTGAATGTAGACTAATCAGCATATGTTAAAAAGAAATTTCATTGCATTCAGCTTTGAAAAGGTCACCACCTTCAATATATACTACATGAACATGACAAAATAAATAAATAAATAAATACAAAATTATGCATATACCACAGACTGACTTGAAGGTACCAGAAAATCCAGACTGACTTGATGGTACCCACACACAAACAAATAAGGTTATGTTATCTGGATTGCAAAAAACTGAATGAACCCTGAATAGCAGTAAAGAGATTTAGAAAATGTTCTTTCCTACTCTTTATAACCATGAAGGTTTTTCCAGCCCAAATGTACTAGCCCTTTAATAATGTTCTGTGGCTGAAATGGTATCCATGATCATGGCTTTCAAACACCATCTTCTTCTCCCTTTATCTTCATGGGCCATTAAATGTGATTTTTGATGTATTGCTTATCCCATTACAGTCTATTTTTATTCTGTTTGATAAATGTTAACATTAGGGCATTTGTATATTGGCTCACAGCACAACAAGGGGTGGGATAAAAGTTGTCTCAGTGGTTTCTCAGGCAGAGAAGAAACAATGAAGGAAATTCTGGCAAAGTCAGAAAAGTCAGTGGCAAAATGCTTATGGATTAAATGAAGCTGAAATCCCCTCTTTTATATCCTTATTCATCTGAACAAGTAACACCCCTTATTTGGTGCCAGCTTGTTTTACACCTGAATGTCATCTTTCCAAACACGTCACATAAAAGCTTCTCAATTGCAGCCCAGTCATTCTTTTCGATGGACTCTAAGCTCAAAAAAGCCCAACTGAGAGAAAACTGTTCTGTTTGAGCATCACAGACTAACAATTCTGCTTGTAATTCTGCTGTGTGAAAATATTTTAAATGGTTTTGTCATTCCTTTGGATCTTTTTAGGCCAACCGCTAAAACAATTGACCAAGATGATGAGAGGACAGTAAACTGTTCTAAGAGGAACAACTCAACAAGAGTTGGACATGTTTGGCCTGCAGCAGAGAATATTAAAGGATACACGTGGATGATTTCCAAAAACTTATAAAGAAAATACAAAATTTACTTTTGTTCGGCATGGAAGCATATGAGTAGCAATTGTAGAAAGAAGGCTTTTAAATCTTGACAAAAAGAAGCTTACTAATAATAAGAGCTATTCAATAATGAAAGAGTCATCTTAGAAAGAAGTAGGCCATACTTTATGGGAAGTATTTAAGCAAAGGCTGGATGATCACTTTTCAAGATATTTTATCTGCCTTCTTCATTGTAGACTCTGCATTAAGTACTATATGATTTCAAAAGCCTTTTGTAATGCTACATTTCCAACTATCTTGTCACAGTTGTGAAGAAAAACCTGCAGAAATATTAAATTAGGGCCTTCCAGATTATAAACAATATAACTGAAAAAGCAGCTGCTTGTTATAAGTTTTATTCACAAACCAGAATAATCAAACTTCACAATCTATAACTGGTAACGTAATTGGAAAAACGTAAACAATTTGCTTCATGCTGGCTTTTATATTTGCCTCCATTAATGGGTTGGTCTAAAAAGCATTAGGAACATATTGGTTTAGAGGCCTGCATTTGCTTATTGTCAGTATTCAGTCAAGATTAAAAACACAATATGAAAGGAATAAATGGATAACATGTATATGGAATTGAAACATCAATTCAATACAATAACCTCAACAAAGCATTTGCCAAAATATTCAATGATGTTCTGATTACCAAGTGAATTAAATATAGACTGAATGGCCTGACAATTAAATAGATATATAAGTAGCTCAAAAATTGTATTTAAAAAGTTCTCATCGATTGACTCCTCATTAAACTGGAGTGGGTTTCTAAGTAGGTGCTGGGTCTTCTACTTTTTATTTGAAAGATTTTCAGATTAGACAAAACTGAGATGAGTAGTATTCTAAAATATAGAAATAAAATTTAAAACCATATTGATGGGTTAGAGAAATGGATTGAATAACAAAATGAAAAAGCAAATTTATATTTCTGCATTAACTAAATGGCCTCTTCCAACTTTTTGATTCTCTTAGAAGAGCAATAAAGAAGATTAGGGGACTGGAGGCTAAAACCTATGAAGAATGGTTCCAGGAACTGGGTATGTCTAGTTTGATTAAAAGAAGGACTAGGGGTGACATGATAACAGTGATCCAATATCTCACGGGTTGCCACAAAGAAGAGGGAGTCAACCTATTTTACAAAGCACCTGAAGTCAGGACAAGAAGCAATGGATGAAAATTGATCAAGGAGAGAAGCAACCTAGAACTAATGAGAAATTTCCTGACGGTTAGAACAATTAATCAGTGGAACACTATGCCTCCAGAAGTTGTAGGTGCTCCAACACTGGAGGTTTTTAAGAAAAGATTGGACAACCATTTGTCTAAAATGTTATAGGATTTCTTGCTTGAGCAAGGGGCTGGACTAGAAGACCTCCAAGCTCCCTTCCAACTCTGTTTTTCTGTTATTTTTGTTATTTCTGTTGTTTTAGATCTAACTTGATCTATTTATTGTTCTCAGTTTGTGCAATAATGATTATGTGCCATCAAGTCCCTGTCGACTTTAAATGATCACATTGATATATTTTTTTAAGTTTGTTGTGTGATACAGTTAGAGCATAAATGTAAAACTACAACCAAATAGGAATATGTTTGAAAAATGTGTTACAATGTGATCTTAAAATGAAAGCATGAAAATCAAAATACTAAGAAATATAGGGATAAGAACCAGGCAAGGGCCAATCAAATGAGCAAATGGAAGCAAACTTTGAGTGATAAAGAGATGATGAAATTAAGGTGTGGTGCCTTATAGAAAGAAAATAGGGAGAAATTATAGCTATATATTGTGCAATTACTTAGCCAGCCTTTGAAAATTCCCTAGATGCTATAAATTCATTTGACGCCATTTGATGTGATTTGGGTATCTGCAAATATTGGTTTATATCAGATTTCATTGAGTCCCACTGTAGGAACAGCTGCATATGAATTTCTTATTTATGCTAGTGCAAACACTGGAGTATGCACGGAAATGCAATGTCATGGAAGAATCAAACAGCATTTCCTGATGTCCCTACACATATGCCCATGCACACAACCAAGGGATGCATAGTCTTCTTGACAAGTAAGCTTTCACACACAACAAACAGATGTTGCTGTAAGTTCTTGTTCAACAAATAAATTCCTTCTGTGCATATAGAGGGGCTTATTACCAGCTGCAAGATTTGAAAACATTCTACTCCTGAACATTTAAAACAATATTAATGGTGATCCTAGAAGAATCACAGGGTAGCCAAAGGCAGCAGCATTGCACTGTAAAGTCAAATTATTTTAATACTGGTCCTTTATTTAAAAAATGCTGTAGTATCACTGATATCTATTTATTTATTTATTTTTTATTTATTTTATAAAATTTGTATGCTGCCCTATCTCCAAGGACTCAGGACGGCTCACAACAACAATCGACCAAGCAACTGTTAAAACAACAAATTTCCTCATTATATTAATTAAGGAGAACAATATTGATAATTTAGATTGATAGACTCCTAGTAAAGGGCAAGTGAGACAGAGGAAACAACTGAAGTCTGTATTGAGTACCATTTAACAACAAAATGAAAAAAGTTAAAGAAATGTTCATGAGACATGACATAAAGATTATTTATGGGCAGCAGTAATTAACAACAGAATTCTCATTTGATAGCAGAACTAAGAAATGCAATATTTATGAGATTTTATACACTTCCCCTCTTCCCATTATGACTATTTTACATATTGTTGGGAGCATGGCTGTAATATTCCAATGGTCCTTGATCAGCTTTATAGAATAAGTTTTTTTTAATGAAGAAAATAGGAATTTAGAACTGTTTGGAGAATAGTTGGATGATGTTTGTGATCTATTCCAAAGACAAGAGGTAATTAATCTTTTTTAACCACTGTATTTTGAGTATTCCTTGTAATTTCTGCATCTACTATATATTTCCTTTGGCTTCTTGTGTCTTCCTCTCAACACATTAGTCAGAATGGTGCAATTATTCATGTGCTAGAGTCAGCTTGGAAAGATCCAAGTTCCGATTTTGCTCAGACATTAATAACATTGGGTAGAATCAAGATCATGTGAAGTGTTGGTACTGCTTTATACTGCCTTAGTAAGACCACACTTTGAATACTGCATCCAGGTTTGGTCACCACATGAGAAAAAAGATTTTGAGACTCTAGGAAGAGTGCAGAGAAGAGCAATAGCAACTTATATAGGCTGATATACCGCTCCATGGTACTTTGCAGCATTCTCTGGGCAGTTTACAATGTCAGCATATCGCCCCCAATAATCTGGTTCCTCATTTTACCGACCTTGGGAGGATGAAAGGCTGAGTCAATTTCAAGCCTATCAGGATTAAACTACAGGCTGTGGGCAGAGTTGGCCTGCAATACTGTACTCTAACCACTGTGCCACCAGGAGCTTCAAACATAATTAGGGGACTGGAGGCTAGAACATACGATGGATATGATTGCAGGAACTATGTCTAGTCTGACAAAGAGAAGGACTAAGGATGACATAATAGCAGTCATCTAATATTTGAGGGGCTGTCACAGAGAAGAGGGGATCAACCTATTTGCCAAAGCACCTGGGAGCAGGACAAGAAGTAACAGATGGAAACTTATCAAGGAGAGATCCAATCTAGAACGGAAGAGGAATTTCCTGTCAGTGAAAATAATTAATGACTGGAATAACTTGTCTCCAGAAGTTGTGAATGCTCCATCAGTAGAGGTTTTTAAGCAGAGATTGGACAGTCATTTCCCTAAATGGTATACAGTTTCCCTGCTTGAGCAGAGGGTTGGACTAGAAGACCTCCAAGGTCTCTTTCAATTCTGTTATTCTCTAATTATAATGTTAAAATTGTCCCACTTATTATTTTTCAATTCCCCCTTCCTCCCTTTTTAAATGGAACTTGTTGTCTCATTTGGGTTGAGTAAAAGGACGAGAAAAATACTTGATGAATATATGATGGATAGAAACTCACTCACATATCAGTTGCATTGATTATCTGGACACTGAAGCAACAATAATCAGACTTTGTTGTGTGTAGAATTCAGTTTTGAAGTGAAATAGACTAAATAAGTCCTTTGCAGTAAATACACACATCACCACTCACATCCGCAGACATATAAGATGTGCCACCGATAACTAGGCAGCACCTATACGTAACTCTAATTAGATCTGCACCTTGGATGACCCTCGCTTTTATATTGTTAAGGTTGTAAAAGAAATTAGCCATTAGCTTGCACCCTTTGCAGTGATCTCTTGCCATTGTTTTCCAGCAGCGCCATTATTTCCCTGAAGAGATTACTCAGAGCCATAATGTTATGTTTATAAAAGGGTACTTAAAGTGTTCACTTTAATTGGGGAGGAAAAGTCACTCTCCGGCAGCCCAGCTCTGGAAACTGGTTTTCTGTCCAAAAATGACCATGATTTAATTTGCGTCTGGTTGCTTTTTTATATTGGAAAGAGCATGTTGGGAGAGATGAAATGCAACAGAAATGGTGGTGGTGGAATTGTCATTGGTGCCTGATTAGCCTTAAGGTTCTATATAGCTTCTCTTCTTTCAGAATGAAAATGGCATTTCTGAGCTATATTTTTTTTTTGTTATTTCCCCCAAACCACATATAACATAGGAGTTGGGAGAAGTTTATTGTTCTTTGCTTTTCTTTTAGCAAGGAAAGAGGGATCAGCCTGACACACAGGCAAAACATATGCATGAAATGTGGGACCACAGTACTATGGATTTCTTGGCAAGTAACCAACTTAATTCAGTGGAATTTCCTACCAGTAGTTATAAGTAGCCTGCTGCAGGTAGTCAGTCTGGTTTTCTCTGAATTATTTGGACTCTCATCAGCTCTAAACAACATGGCCAGCGGCAAGGGATTCTGATAGTTGTAGCTGTTAGTCCATAACACATTGAGGTCTGCAGGTTTCCTGTCAGAACTACTTGTAAATGAATGTATGATTGACAAATATTTCTTAAATTAGGCAACAGAATTTAACTGCCACTGGGGATAACTTTCTGTTTTTAAATTTAAGGGGAGATCAAAAGGTGCATGATTCAGTTAAGGTAAAATACCCCAAGTGTTAATTTATTATGTATGATGGACTTCTCCATTCTTTTCACCAGGGGTGAAATGTAAAATTTACTACTGGTTCTGTGGGCGTGGCTTGGTGAGGGAATGTGACTGGGTGGGCGTGGCCAATTTTTTTTTTTTTTTTACTTTTCAAGATGCTTTGAAAAGCCTCTGCCGATCAGGCAACTCAGCTGGGATCGTCAGAGACTTTTCAAAGCATTTTTTACCACCTCTTCAGCCAAGAGGTTGCAGAAAAAAATGCTTTGAAAAGCCTCTGACAATCCCAGCTGAGCCCCGCAATCATCAGAGGCTTTTTTTTTTAACTTTTAAAAGCATTTTTTCTACAACATCTTCCGACGAAAAAATGATTTTAAAAGTTTTTTTAAAAAGCCTCTGATGATCGTGCGGCTCAGCTGGGCATGGTGGAGGGGAGGCACAGGGATTTTTGCTACTGGTTCTCTGAACCACCCGCCGTCATCACTACTGGATCGGGCGATCCGGTCCAAACCGGGAGCATTTCACCCCTGCTTCTCACCCATTTCCTTTTTCCAGGGAAGGAGAAGTCATAAGCAGAAGTTTGTGGGTAATATCAACAATAATTGATGAATTATGTGGCATCTGTTAGATTAAGTGTAAGTACCCATCTCTCAAATAGCTGCCAAGAGTCATGGTTCTGAGATGGACAGCCATATAAATTGAAATAAACGAACAAATAATAAGAAAATCTGGAGCTAGCTTCTATGACCTTCAGTTCTGAAGCATTCTTTCCTCACTTGCATCTAACTCTGAAACAAACATATATCAGTAACTTCTTTATTATGACACATTCTCCTGATGTTGCCTTTATTTGATATCCAGTTCCTGGCAGTCTTAAGTTGTTCTTTACTGTATATTATATATTATATGTGCTTCATTGGCAATTCTGTTGATGGTGGAGTCAGGTGTTCCCTGGGGTTCTGACACTTATTGGCCATTTTAAACTAACTCAAGCCAGTTTGTCAGAACTCTTCTTTAGGGCCATTCTGCTTTGGGCAACAGAAGAATCCATACTAGGCTTTTCCCCTGAAATTGCTACATTGCCCAACCAGTGCCAACTTACCTGCAACTTCTTGAACAGCAATTGACCAGTGGTGGAAACAGGAGGTGCATGGTGAGATAGGAAAGAAAGTACTATGCATAGTTCTTTTTTCTCACACCATGATGAAATCCATCATGCCCTGTCAGCTGTTTAGAGTTATTCTGCAACAGTACTAAACCAATGTCCAGAAGGATTAGTGTGGGAAAAGAAATTTGTGTACCTGATACAGCCTGGAACAAAGCATAATAAAAACAAGAAATTTCTAAAATACTATATATTTCTAAGATATTATATTTTACCATGACTTTTTCTAGTCAATTGTAATCAATAGTCTGTAAATTGAGAATGTAGCCTGAATTGGAAGGTGGGAAAGTCTTTCAACTTAGAAGCATAGCTAATGTGTTCTTTATATGACTCAGCATGCTCTGCAGACCTTTATAAATAAACCATTTGGAGACTGATTATTTAGTTTCTGGTCTTGATTGAGTAAATGAATAGACTGGGGTCAGCTTCACTATAATAACAGCTGAGAAGGGAGCGGTAGCTATGGTACTCATTAGTTTTTTCTTCAACATTATTACCTGATATTAGGTGTTTAGCAGGGGTGAAATCCAAAAAAATTCCCTACCGGTTCTGTGGGCATGGCTTGGTGGGCAGGTGAAGGATATTGCAAAATCTCCATTCCCACTCAACTCCAGGGGAAGGATACTGCAAAATCTACATTCCCTCCCCTCCTGGGGGAAGGATATTGCAAAATTTCCATTCCCACCCCATTCTGGGGCCAGCCAGAAGTGGTATGTGCCGGTTCTCTGAACTACTCAAAATGTCTGCTATCAGGTCTGCAGAACCTGTTAGAACCTGTTGGATTTCAACCCTGGTGTTTAGTCAAGTTCTTTTTCAACACACATGCACAAATGTAGTCCTTTCACAAAACTGGAACAAGTTTTGATGGATGATCAAACATGCCAGAACAGCCTTTTGTCATAACTTGCCTCCTTCTGCCCTCTATCACATGTTAAAAAGAGTAGCACTACAAATCCTTATCCTTAACATGGTGTCAGACACCATTAATACGGACAACATGAGATAAGAATCACAGTGTGGGCAGTAAACTTCATGTTGGATTAGGTTTCTGCTGACTCAGGCAATGGTAGTTAGTGCTTAGCCACAAGAAAAAGCTCTAAACTTATAATGAATCATAACCGAACTACCTAGCAAGTGATTTCCTTTGACATTGGAAACTGTGTTAAGTAAACCCTGCTGAATGGCATTTCAAACTTTATCAGTTACATTGGTAAGTGATTTAATACTGTCTACAATGAAATATTAAGAAGTCAATGAAAAATATCTGCTGTTGACTTTCCATTCTATGAGATGGAAAGAGTTAGGAACAGAAATATGCTGGAATCATTGAGGTATGTCATGCATGAAATGATTTTTTTCCCCTTTCAGTTAAACCTCTATACATGGCAGACAATTCTAAGCGATATACATTTAGTCTACTCGATGGTGACACTAGGAGTAGGTGATAGCATCAATAGGAGCTTCTGTCAAAGTGCTCTTCTTTCCATTTCTTTTCCAAATCTTCTTTTTCTTATTTTTGTATCAATTAGAAATGTGAAAAAAACAAGTTTATATTAAAAAGTTGCACATTATGAACTGCTTTCCTATTACAGTGTTGCACAGATATTTGTTTTCAAAAAAATATACTTCTCATATAAGCTTTTCTTCAAACATTTTTGCGAGCATCTTTTTATTGGTAGAGCAGATCATAAAATAGGGAGAAATGTGAATTTTAGAAAGAGAAATTTCATTTTAAGGTTGACTTATGACCACAATTGAGCCCAAAATTTCTGTTGCTAAGTGAGTCTTGCCCCATTTTACAACTTTTTTTGGCCACATTTCTTAAGTGTATCACTGCAATTGTTAAATTAGTAACATGGTTGTTAAGTGAATATGGCTTCCACATTGTCTTTGCTTCGTCGGAATGTTGCAAAAGATGATCAGATGAATCCAGGACTCTGCAACAGGCATAAATGCAGTAGTAGGTTCCTCCCGGTTCGGCCCGGTTCGGCAGAGCCGGTAGCGGTGATGATATGACATCACCGAACTGGTTCTCTTTGTTCGGGAGCTGGGTCTCCGCCCCCCCGCCCCCGCCCCGGGTTATTCTTACCTTTTATTTGGCCCCACCCCCAATTTTTCACAGCCTCCCGAGTCCCAGCTGATTGGCTGGAAGGAAAAAAACTGTTTAAACTCTTGCCACAGGGCTTCAAAGGGCCGCCCTACAGCTGATCAGTGTTAAAAGGCAGTGTGGTGGTAGACCATGCGCTCGAAAAACAAATGGGTAGACCAGGACGCTTGAAAAACAAATGGGTAGACCGCGACACTCGAAAAACAAATGGGTAGATCAGGACACTCCAAGAACAAATGGGTGGATCAGGACGCTCAAAAAATAAATGAGTAGACTGGTACAGTCTACCTACAAGCAGTTAAAAGCCTGGTAGAGCAGTACCCTCTGCTAAATTCTAAAGAATTGTCACATGACCATCAAACCACGCCCACAAAATAAGCCACACCCACAGAACCAGTAGTAAAAAAAATTAGAACCCACCCCTGCATAAATATGATCCAGTTGTCAAGTATCCAAATGAATATCATATGACCATGGGGATGCTGCAATGGTCATAAGTGTGAAAAATGGTCATAAGTTACATTTTCCGTGTTGTTGTAACTTCGAATGGTCACTAAATGAACTGTTGTAAATTGAGGATTACCTGTACCTGAAATCTTCTTAGCTACCATGAACTCTGTATAGGTAATGCCAGTGGCTGACATAATATAACCTTGGATAGGCTAACAGGCCCCCTACACTTGTTCGTGGTATGTACAGATTCTTTTGCCAATAGGAGCATAGATATGCTTTTCTAACTTTACTGTTACCATGTTACTTTCAAAACTCTTGGCACTCTGTCTTGCAGTAAGATTGCAATCATTAGCAACTATTTTAAATGTTGCTCACATTGATATGCTCTTGTTGCAACCTTCTGCAGGGTGTCTTTGCTATCTGTCAATAATGCCAGATTTGTTTTCTAACAAACCATATGTTAAAGCCTTAGGGTAGTTAAAGGCAGTAACCTAGCTGCCAATGGTGTGCAACGATATTCTAAAATTGCACAGCCAAATTGTGCTAATTAAAAGAGTGGGGAAGGAAACCTGGGTGGGGGAAGAAAGCAATCATCGTTTCTAAACAAATACTGTAAAGGATGCTAAGCTCTGAGGGCAAATCCAACTGCCCAACTGTCTTCAAATGTTTCTAATGGTGTAAACAGAGCCTGTCTTTATCTTCCCTGCATTCACAGCCTTGTACAAAGCAAGCATGCTAAGAGATTAAGGGTGTTGCTTACACTCCTCAATTTGATAAGACATTTGAGGGGCAACACTCTCAGAATTTTACTTCTTGTTGAAAGAGAAGGGGAAATGGAGATTCAGTCTTACATGTGCAGTTCTCCCCTTTTAATATTTAATTCAACAATATTCCTATAAATCAGGAAAGGGATTGCCAAGAAAAACTAGCTGATAGGTCACATAGCCAACTCAGTTAGCCAGTGGGGAAAGTGTCCTACAGCAATTTTTTCCAACCAGTTGAGCCAGGTAATCATACCCAGATTGCTGGCTTAATCTGACCGTAATTAGCAGAGAGAAGCCAGCAATGTGCAATGGGCTATATGGAAGGAAGAAGGAAGGTTCACTGTGTCCTCCTTGAAGTTTTTATTTATTGTTTTTATTGAACTATGGTTAACAAATATAAGTACATTAACATAAATTAAAGATGCATGAGAAGAAAAGAAATGTGGAAAATACAAACCTCTGGTGTTGTTCGTCCATCATCATTGATGAAGCCCTCAACACCATTTTCTAAAATCAAGTTAAGACTAGATATGGCATGTCCAAAGATGATTAATCAGGTCAATTTGGACATAGAATGTTATTACACATTTTGGACAAACATGTATAGCTCTGCAGTTGTTACACTAGTGGTTCTGGTCTTATGCAGCTCTGGTCTTATGCTTATTTATTTCTTCAATTTCTATAGCTACCCAATTCAACCAAGTGACTCTGAACATCTTACCATCATAAAGTTATAAAACAATTTTAAAAACATTAAAATCAGCCACCTGCGAAATGCGGGCACGAAACTGCCCTACCTGGTATAGCCTCATACACAAAGAGTTTATAAAGCAAGGCACACTTCTGAAGCACAACATAAATAATTCATCATCAAGAGTGCTGTTTGCATGTATTTATTTTGTGGATGTTTTTACTGATCTATATCAAGTAACTTCATGGAGGCCTTTAGTGTGTTTTTGTAATGTTTCTTCTGCCCGCCATGTAAGCTTCATTCAACGGAAAGTTTCCCAAAAAAAGGAGCTACTTAGATTCTGTAGAGATTCTCAGACATCCAGGTCATGGTTGTCCCAAAGGTGCTTTTTCAGGAGGGAACTGGACTTTCTCAGGTTTTTTTTTCTTTTGAAGACATTTCTAGATTACTAGATGAATCTAGATTACCGGCTGTCTGCAAGGAATATTAATCCTTCCATTCCCCACTATCCTGTCAGAGCTGAAGAAGCTTCTTGGATGAGAAGTTTTTCTTTCCTCAAAAGAAAAAAAGAAAAAAACCCAAGAAAGTCCAGTTGTCTCTTGAAAAAAGCACCTTTGGTAGCTACTTAGATATGCACTCATCTAGCATATATGTGACATGACCTGCCCATCAGGTCTGTGCTCTCATCACCAGCGTGTGGACTGATGGTAGATGTGCTCAAGATAAAGCTTTGGTGTCAGATACTACAGATGTTTTGCCATCTGATGCCTAATATCCTGCAAAAGCAAGCCATGTGAAAATGATATAGGCCCGTGATGGCGAACCTATGGCATGCATGCCACAAGTGGCACGCGGAGCCATATCGGTGGGCACGCAAGCGTTGCCCTAGTTCAGCTCTGGCACGCAGGTATGTGCCGGTCAGCTGATTTTCAAGCCTTCCTGGCCCACCAGAAGTCAGCAAACAGGCTATTTCCAACCTCTGAGAGCCTCTGGAAGGGGTGGGGAAGGCTGTTTTTGCCCTCCCCAGGCTCCAAGAAAGCCTCTGGAGCCTGGAAAGAGCGAAAAACGGGCCTACTGGGCCCACCGTGCCATTGCATGCAAAAAGCGGGGAAAGCGCAGGGGTGTCGCACGCGCATGTGTGTGGGGTCAAGGTGTACTGAATTATGGGTGTGGGCACACGTGGGTGTGACCCCCCCCCCCCGGTGCTCCTCCCGCTTTTGGCACACGAAGGCAAAAAGGTTAGCCATCACTGATATAGGCTATCTTGCATGCCTTCAATACATAGTCTACTTTCACAGATCTACAGAAGGATAATGAGCACCAGGCCTCTGTAGACCTTCAGTGTTGTTACTGAGATGATTCCTTAACGTTCTCTATACAGTGAAGTGCAGTCTACTGAAAGCAGAAATTGTCTTTGCTATTCTGCAGTTAGCTTCTTCGTCAATAGTCACTTTTGGGGAAATGGTGCTACCAAGGTAATTAAACTGATTACAGATTAGGAAGGGACCTTGTAGGTCATCTAGTTCAACCCCCCGCCCAAGCAGGAGACCCTACACCATTTCTGACAAATGGCAGTCAATCTTTTCTTGAAAGTCTCAAGTGATGAAGCTCCCACAACTTCTGAAGGCAAGCTGTTCCACTGGTTGATTGTTCTCACTATCAGAAAATTTCTCCTTATTTCCAGGTTAAATCTCCCCTTGTCCAGTTTCCATCCATTATTCCTTGTCTGGCCTACAGGTGCTTTAGAAAATAGCTTGATCCCTTCTTCTCTGGGGCAGCCCCTCAAATATTGGAAGACTGCTATCATGTCTCCTTCTCTTCACTAGACTAGCCAGTTCCTGTAACAGTTCTTCATAAGTTTTAGTCTCCAGTCGCCTAAACATCCTGGTTGCTCTTTTCTGCACTTTTTCTAGAGTTTCAACATCTTTTTTATAGTGTGTTGACCAAAACTGGATGCAGTACTCTAGGTGTGGTCTTACTAAGGCTTTATAGAGTGATATTAGTACCTCACTTGATCTTGATTGTATCCCTCCGTTAATGCAATTTAGGATTGCATTGGCTCTTTTGGCTGCCGCTGCACACTGCTGGCTCATGTTTAGTAGGTTGTCCACTAAGACTCCAAGATCCCTCTCACAGCTACTGCTATTAAGCCTGGTTTCACCCAGTCTATATGTGTAACTGGTTCAGTGCCTATAGTTTCTGCCCTTTGATTATGATTTGGGGTTCTTTGTACAGTGAATAAGGTTCAGATTATTGCAGGACTACAGTTTTTTAGATATTGATAATAAGTCTAAAGCTGACATAAGACATGGAAAATGTATCCACACTAACTTGTATCTCTGGTTCTGAGCCAGCATTCAAGGGCCAATCATCAGCAAAGAAGAAGCCTCTCGAAAACAGTTCCCTTCACTTTGGTGGTAGCTTGAAATCTCCTTAGGTTGAAGAGTTTCCCATCCAATTGTACCTATACCTGATTACAGCATCATTATCCTGGACGGCATCATTCAAAAAAGCAGTAAATGTCATGCTGAAAGTGTGGGTTTGAGTACACAACCCTGTTTGATGCCATTAGTGACTGGAAATGGTTACAGGAGTCTCTGCTATCCAACTCTCTGGCCATTATGGAACTGGCATACCATCTGAGTGAATCTGACTGGATCCAAATTAAAACTATGTAAGAACCAAATAATGTTATAAATCAATGTTTTTTCACCCAAAATATTTTTTCTAGAATAAAACAGATTGAAAATGTTTTTTCACTAAAATGGTGCTTCAAATTTGGAAGAGTACATACCTAACTTTCATAAGGGATATTTCTCCTTAATTCCTTTAATAACCGGTCAAGATAATCATTAAGGTTTCACTAGAATTGAATTTTAGTGAATACAATCTTTATATATTAAAGGATTTTTACATCCTAGGAGCCTCTCAATAAAGATCAGATGGAACCATAAATAGATGATAAATTACCACAGCTTCGACCATATAGAAATATTAGAGCTTCAGCAACACAGCCTTATACCAATTTTAAGAATTTAATAATTTACTATTGAGGACAGCCCAAAGGAACAATCTCAAAAATTTATAGAATATTACTGCAATTAGAAATATGGCTTAAAGGAAGCTTGGGATACTGATGTCAGTAATCCCATATGGGAGATAAATTGGCAGAAATTATGGAAACCAGATGGATTCATTTCAGCTTCAAGAACTGCAGCAGAAGATTATACATTGCTGACATGTGACGCCCTTTCACTTGGCACATATATACATCATAACTATGCTTCCAAATGTTGAAGAGGATGTTGAAAAGAGTCTTTGTGGTGGTCGTATGATAAAGCTATAATTTTTGGCATAAATTTTTGGAGAGATAAGTAACATCACTTAACAAATAAGTGAATCCTTCCCAGAGTTAGGCTTACTGCATTCGTGTACAGAAACAAACCTCAAGCTTAAAAATAAAGAACTTACTATCTATTTAATGTTGGCAGCCAAAATAATAATTGCACAACATTGAAAAATCTACATGACATAACATTGCTATGTAGATTAACAAGGGGACTTCAGTTTCCACATTAGAAAAATAAATCACAGATAAAGTTAAAATAATGAGACATCAGAGGCAAGAACCACAATTTTATCAAATCTGAATGGATTTTATGATTTACCTCAATAGCAATAGAGTTTAATATGGCATACTTTGTCATCAATTTGTAGTTGAGAAAGCAGGTGTTTGGAAGAAGAGAACCTCATTACTTTCCTTCCTTTCCAGAAATCTGATCAGAATCTCTTGAAGCCAATGGAAAAGATTGCTCACTCACCGGTGACCATGCTTGTCCTAAGTAGAAACCCAACAGTTTGCAAGGAGGACACTAGGAATCAAGAAACCTCATTACGTCCATCTCACTTTCAGTAATATGTTCTAAAATACTAGGTTGGAGAAATGAGGAAATGATGCATCTGGGAGAAAAGTGAGTATTGTACATGTAAGTGTGTGTGTGTGTGTGTGTGTGTGTGTGTGTGTGTAAAAGAACATGTTCTTTTAGATGTCTAAAAACACCTGGCCATGTACCTCTTATGGCAGACCACAACAAGGGCTCAGCAATGAAGGCCATGAAGTTTGTGCTAGCACAATCCCAAATCAGGGATAAGAAAAATGCCCATTTGGGTGTGGCGGGGCTGGAAAGGAGAATATAAAAAATTCCAAGTATAAATCTGTGAATGACTTAAACTCAGATGTTTGAAGTTGAATATCTGTGACAGATAAACAACAACAACAGAAAACCAAGGGTTGATCCACTTTTCTGTGAAACTAGGAAAAGAAAAGAAAACTGCAGGGGGAAATGCAAGTTTTCACTCACAGACATTTTGAGCTTTTATTAACAGTATGAAGAAATTATTGCCTACTTAAATGAAACAAGCAGAAATTCCTCTGAGGGCTGAGGTGTTGACAGCTCCTTAAGTGATTATGATTACTCACCTCTTAGATTTGAGTAAATGTATTTTCATGTACCATTAGTTACCGCTACTTTAAAACCAGGGCATTAGTCTCCATTTGAGCTGAAAATCAAATACTCAATTAATGAATTAGACTAAATCATTGCTGGAAGAAAAATATTTCATCCCTGATAGATAGGATACTGGTGCCTTAGATAACAGATCCTTCATGAAAATCTGCAAACCTGGGGTTCTCTTTTTCTGACTTGTTCACTGTGTTTTGGTATGGAAGGAAAATGTTCGCATGCTAGGTTGTTGTCCTTTCTAAGTGACTACTCTACTACAGTTATTGATCAACTTATTTCTTTGCATGGTAGCTTACTAACACTCTATCTTTCATGGTTGGCTACATTCTTTCTTCTGTAGTCTTATCTTTGTAGTCCATGTCTGTGTGTGTTCTGCAGTGATGCACACAACAGTAGATTGGTTTTAGAAATCTACCCAAAGGTTTAAACTAGTGGTGGGATTCAAGTAATTTAACAACCGGTTCTCTTCCCTAATGATTTCTTTCAACAACCACTTTGCCAAATTGCTCAGAAAGTTAACAACTGGTTCTCCCAAAGTAGTGCAAACTGGCTGAATCCCACCACTGGTTTAAACCCAAGGGAAGACTCAAATGTCTGTAGCAGCTTGCCTAGGAAGTGATTAAGTTTTCATTAAGATGGACCACGTTTAACATATTTGGGAAGATAAGAGCAGTTCTGGAGGAGATGATGTAACATGGAGGGATAGAATATTTTTATTTTCATAGATCTATGGTGAGAAGCTGGGGGATATTTTTAAAATGAATCCTATTGTTTTAAGGATTACATTATGGTTTTTCACAATGGTTCTGAACTCAAAGTCCCAGAAAGCTATTCTGAGTTTGAAGGCATTTGGCTCCTTGAAAAATGGAAGCTGGATAGATCTGATTTCATTACAATCTAAATGTTTACTGCTACAGACAGGGATAAGGGAAAATAAAAGTTGCAAAGAAATAATAAGAATCACACAGAACATACTGCTGTTAAATATTTACTTAACTTCCTTCTATATTTCCTTACTGTTTTCCAAACCAAGTCTTGACCTTATCTTAAACTTTGGTTATTATCTAGATAGTTTAGTCTAGTCCAGGTTAACTGATTGTTAATTTTGTTTTCGAAGAACTTGCCCTGCTGGTATTGGTGGGAGTGGTCTTAGAGGGCTGTTTACTGTTAGCTTTCAGTTCCTTGACTGGGCATTGTTTACTTCTTGATTGTTGGTCTGATGGTAAACTTGGTGTTAATCTATGCTCATCTGGGTGTTGATTCCTGGTGGGGAGATGTTTTAGTCTTTTTGTTTCCTTTTTGGCTTGCTTATTGTCTCTTTTGCACTATATGTAATGTTGTTTATGTCTATAAGTTTATTGATGGCCAATTTGTCAGATTTCTAGGAATTCTCTCGTGTTTTTGGACTTTGCTTCAGTCGTGGGTTCCAAAATTTTTTACTACCGGTTCTTGGGTGTGGCTTGGTGGGTGTGGCATGGTTTAGTGGGCGTGGCATGGGAAGGATACTGTAAAATCTCCATTCCCACCCCACTCCAGGAGAAGGTTACTGCAAAATCCCCATTTCCTCCCGATCAGCTGGGACTCAGGAGGTAGAGAATAGATGGGGGTGGGGCCAGTCAGAGGTAGTATTTACTGGTTCTCCGAACTACTCAAAATTTCCACTATCGGTTCTCCAGAACTGGTCAGAACCTGCTGAAACCCACCTCTGCTTGGCTTGGTCTAGGATGGTCATGGTTTCCCAGTTGAAACTATGGGTTAAATCTGTCCTCATGTTGTGAATTTAAATAATTTTCTTCATGTTTTTCTGACTGCTAGTTCATGGATGTGTTCTGCCTGTTTGTCCTATGTAGTGGCTTTTGCAACCTTTGTATGTTTTAGATGATTCCTGGGTTTGGTGTGGGGTAGCTACTGGATCTTTTGTTTTACTTAGGATATTTTGGAGGGCGTTAGTTGGTTTGTGTGCTACATTGATTCTGTGTGGTTGTAATAGTCCGTTGGTGGTTTTTGAGATGTTTTTGATGTGTGGTGGTGTTAACCTTCTTACAGCAAGAAAACCAAGCTCAGAGAGCATGAATGACCACTCAAAGAAAACTATGTTTTTATTTAAAAAAAACTAGCTGTACCCGGCCACGCGTTGCTGTGGCCCAGTCTTGTGGGTATACAATATTTTTTAACCGAGTGCCAATAATTTCCTTCTGTAGCTCAGGTCAAGCCTACTTTGCCTCTGTCCCAGTTTGTCGTGGGTGTAAGAGCTGGTTTCCTGGCTTGCCAGTATAACCGCCTTCACCTTCACAGCTCTCCGCACCACAGGCGGCATCGGGGTCCCTGCCAAAGGTCCGACATACTCCGTTAGTCGAGAGGATACTTTGCGGCGGTTGACATTTCCTGCCATTTTGCTTGTGGGTTTGGCGGTGGCGGTGCTGAGGGGAAAAGACCCGACTTACACCTGCCATTGTGGTGCTGTGACGTTAAAGTCCAAAAAGATAGTATAGCGTGTGTTGCTTTTACGTCCAACAGATGGCGCTGTTTTTCAAAAAAGCCTGTTTTTACCTGTCACAGGTATGACATCCATATAATATAGGTATATAAAAACACGTGCGTATTCAAATACAATGTTGTGTCAAAATTTCAAAGCAATCGGTGAAGAACTTTTGGAGATTTACGATTTTGAACAAACGAACATTTACATTTTTATTTATATAGATAACATTCAAGAAATGTTATTTCCCACTGTACTAGGGAAAACCATTTGTATAAGTGTATATTAAAAAAAATGACAAAAATGTACATTTAGAAGAATGCATACTGAAAATGTTTGTGAATATTTATGGAGACATTTTTATGATAGCAAATATCTGAAATTTAGAGTGGTTCTGTTGAGATATAGTAAACAAGCTGCATAGAGCATTTCCATTGTAGCGACATCATAGTTTTATATAAAGGCATATTTTTAATGGTATAATATTCAAATACTTCCTTTTTTTGAAGCATCAAACTGAGTCACAGTTTCATTGAGCCAGCCACCCTGACCATGAGATACTAATTTTTGTTAATGACATCAGGCCAGAGACTGTATTATTATGCTGCAATGCATGTTTTGTCATTTTCTCAGCATTGTGGTTTATGTCCAGTGCCTATTTTGGCTCACTGAAAGATTCACAATGCTAGCCTGGTGGCGCAGTGGACTAAGTGCTGTTAAAGTAGCAGTTGCCAGCTGCCTGCAATTACTGCAAGTTCAAATCTCACCAGGCTCAAGGTTGACTCAGCCTTCCATCCTTTCGAGGTAGGTAAAATGAGGACCCGGATTGTGGGGGCAATAAGCTGACTTTGTATAAAAAAGAACACTGCTTAGGGGGCCTTGAAAGCCCTACTAAGCAGGTATATACAAAAGTATGAAGGCTATTGCTTAATGCATTGTAAGCCGCCCTGAGTCTCCGGAGAAGGGCAGCATATAAATCGAACTAATAAATAAATAATGAGTAACATCATGAGTATTACGGGGAAATTATTATTATATAGTGTGTGTGTGTGTGTGTGTGTGTGTGTGTGTGTGTCTGTAACAACTATATAATAATAATTTTAATTATTTTAGTTCCAGAGCTTGCAGAATGTCTGTTTCTTTCTTCACAAGTATACCTGGAACTCGTATTTTTAGAATAGTTTGTAATATAAACTATATATATATAAACTGTATATATGTTACATATATCCTGCTTTTCTATCAATTATAGTAACCAGTAAAGCTGACAGAAAAAATAAATAAAATTGCAATGTAAAAAATTAAAACTGAATTCTTGTCACAACGTATATCTGTAATGGTGTAAATCACCCAACTAAAACCCACCTCAGTACTAAACTTTATCAGCATGGAGGGACATTACAGTCTGTTCTGTTCATTTGTTTGTTTACTTGCTTGTTTGATGTCTTTGTATACTGCTTTCTGTTATGACAAATCTGGGCATCTGACCAAAATGTTGCTATGGCAAGAAAGGAAGTATATGACACCTCAGCAATCCCATTCACATAAACTCCTCTCAATTAATGTCCTCCTAATTAGATAACTGTCTCTACTATGATATTTGTTCATACTGTAGATGATCACCAAGATCTCCAAGAAAACATCTCTGTTCTAATTTAATCACTAGAAGAATGGTTAGATCAATATTATACTCCCCTGTAACTCACCTCTGTATGAAACCTGACAATATTTGTGATTTTCTTCCAGATTCATCACTTGATATAGAAGGCCTCAGGCCTTCATGGAAAATTAGAAAATACGTATCCTTTATGACTAAATTGAGGATAGGTGCCAACTCAGAGATCAGTATTTTTCTGATATGAAACATTAATTTTCCACCTATGAAGTAGTAAAAACTAATCAAGTGTGGATAAGATATTTCAAGATTCCTAGCTGTTTTTCTTCGAATTCTCATTTCTTTCAACTGCAGATGGGAATGTCTTCACATAGAAGAAGGAAGAAAAGGGAAAGTGAAAAAATGAAATTGTACTCTAGAAACAATCAAATCATGTAAGCCACTAGCCAAGATTTCACAACATGTTTTCTTTTGTCATCATTTGTATCATAGATTGACTGTCCCTCTACAGCTGTTAAGATTGTCCTCTTAACTTTGAAAAAGAAGAAAAACAATAGCCAATGCATGAAATCCACTAGATAGTTAGCAGTTTCTGTTGTTTTTATACTTAGAGTTTATGTTTCAATGTAATGAAGTGAGGAGAGAAGATTTCTTTTCAATCCTAAACATGTTTAATTAAAAGACAGTAATTATTGTAGGGCTGAATTTGAGCAGACTATACAGTTGCAGCAATTATCTATAATTATACAGCTCCAATCACAGAATAATAGAGGTTTTGATGTCACTAAGCACAATAAGGATAATTACCCTTTCCATTATTCTGATGGGCACATAATTAACGTTTCCCCCTCCAAAAATATTCATGGAGCTATAATAATCACACTCTAATTAAAGTGTGGTTGTGAATGAACAAGGTAAGTTGTGGATGTCAGGCATAACATCCGAGGGAATACCAGGATCCATTTGGAGAACTGACATGGCCATATGGCTATAGGTAATCTGTCATTACCTATAGCCATTTGACTTTTCAGAAGTTTCTGATGACTACTTTAGTCCTCTTTAGACTACTTTTTCAGGTAGGACAGGCAATCCCATCATTGGATGTCTACCAAGCAGGGCATGCTGCCCTTCCATCGTTTGCTGAATCAGGCAATAAACCTAGAGCTACTTATTCATCTCACCCAATCTTAAGAAATTTACATCAAGAAATTCAGAAAGGCAGTCCTAGAGTGAAAACCGTTCACATGACAGATCATGGCTTCACTACAATTAGGTACAAGTTCTAGTTGTGAGACGTTTATTCAGGAGGTCGCAATACTTGGTCAGGTTTGTCTGGCATTAAGAGGCTTAGAACAGAAACCTAAAAGTACTGTATTTCCAAGACTGTAAATTAGATTGGGACCTTTAAAAAAATTACAGAAAAGACAGTGACAAACCATGCATGCACTATTATCTTAAAATCTGTATGGCTATATAAAGTCTATATCTCCTTCACTCAAAGGAGACTTTACTTTTCAAAGGTTTACCCAGCAAAACTCATTTGAGCTATCCATGGTTTTTATGCAAAACATCTACCTTTGCCCAGCCCGTTATATCTGGCTGACTCATATTACCTAAATCCTACCTAATAACTCTAACTATGCAGCTAAGAGCAGACTATTCTACTAAAATTAGATAATCTCTACCTTGATCAGACCGCCAAATGACTTTGGTTTCTCTTATGAACCTTGGTAATGCAGAACGGATATGCTCAGGATTAATTACTTAATCCATGGGGAAGGCAGTTGATGACTTTGTTGGCCAAGAGGAAAGTAGAGCAATGCAACAACAACAAAATTACAAAAGAGTTGCAGGTGATTGTTTCTTTGCTTTTTTTCCCCATTTTAATAGCTATAGTATTAGATTTTTACCTTTTTTCTCTTTATATCTTGGTTGCTCTCTCTTTATGCTTCAGTGAATTTGTATAAATGTCCCCACAAATTCTTTCTCCATTTTATGGAGAGGTTTGGTTTCGATGGAAGAAGTTTGGGTCTGTCAACAGCTTTCCATTTGATATCCATTTGACAACTAGCCTCGTGATGTGACCAGAACAACTTGGAACTGAACACACTCAAAATCGCAGAAATTGTGGTAGACTTTAGGAGAAACCCTTCCATATTTCCACCTCTCACAATACTAGACAACACAGTATCAACAGTAGAGACCTTCAAATTTCTAGGTTCTACCATATCGCAAGATCTAAAATGGACAGCTAACATCAAAAACGTGATCAAAAAAGCACAACAAAGAATGTTCTTTCTGTGCCAACTCAGAAAGCTCAAACTGCCCAAGGAGCTGCTGATACAGTTCTATAGAGGAATTATTGAGTCTGTCATCTGCACCTCTATAACTGTCTGGTTTGGTTCTGCAACCCAACAAGACAGACACTGAATTCAGAGGATAATTAGAACTGCAGAAAAAACAATTGCTACCAACCTGCCTTCCATTGAGGACCTGTATACTGCACGAGTCAAAAAGAGGGCTGTAAAAATATTTACAGACCCCTCGCATCCTGGACATAAACTGTTTCAACTCCTACCCTCAAAACGATGCTATAGAGCACTGCACACCAGAACAACTAGACACAAGAACAGTTTTTTCCCAAATGCTATCACTCTGCTAAACAAATAATTCTCTCAACACTGTCAAACTATTTACTAAGTCTATACTACTATTAATCTTCTCATCGTTCCCACCACCCATCTCCTTCCACTTATGACTGTATGACTGTAATTTTGTTGCTTGTATTCTTACGATTTATATTGATATTGTTTACTGATTGCTTATTTGTACCCTATGACTATCATTAAGTGTTGTACCTTATGATTCTTGATGAACGTATCTTTTCTTTTATGTACACTGAGAGCATATGCACCAAGACAAATTCCTTGCGTGTCCAATCACACTTGGCCAATAAAAATTCTATTCTATTCTATTTTACACAGCCAATTTAGTGGTTAAGGCACAAACTAAAAACTGGGACACTGGGAGTTCTAACCTCACCTTAGGCATGAAAGCCAGCTGGGTGACCTTGGAACAGTCGCTCTCTCTCAGCCTAACTCTCTTCACAGCAATGTTGTTATGAAGAAAATTGAAGGTGGAAAGAGTATTAGATATGTTTTCCACATTGAGATGCTTATAAAAATAAAAAGGTAGGATATAAATAAAATAAATAAATTTCCTAACTGGGAAAGATCACTCATTAAATATCCTATGTGCATTATGGCAAGAATGAACTGCACAGATGATTCCTCAGATCACAGATCTGCAAAATATTTTAAAATATTAATTCCATTTTTCTTAGCAATGTTTAAAATGAATGAACCCTGCTGGCAAATTCTGCCCACAGCCTGGAGTTCAATCCTGATGGGACACAAGGCTAACTCAGTCTTCAATCCTTCCAGGCGCTAAAATGAGGATCTAGATTGTTAGAGACAATATGCTGATATTGTAAACCACCCAGAAAGTGCTATAAAGCACTTTGGGGCAGTATGTAAGTCTAAGAGCTATTGCTCACTCATGTCTTAGTCATTTCCTGGTTGGACTGTTGTCAATTCCATGGGACTGCCCTTGGAGATCACCCAGAAATTACAGCTCAGGTCAACACAGAATTTTATGCAATATAGGGCATTTCCTGGTTTCCCCATGTTACACCATCACTATATCAGCTTCACAGGCTCCCAGTTTCCTTCTGGGTGCAATTTAAGTTGGTGCTTATTACCTTTAAAGCTCTACATGGAATATTGCTAGGTCAAACGCAGGACCACCTCTCCCTGCAGATATCAGGCCATCCACTAGTTTGGGTAGTGATACCCTGAAAGTGCTTTCCTTTAAACATTGCCATCTATAGGGGTGGGAAGGGTGTCCTTTTCATAGTAGCCCCTGCTGTGTGGAGCTCCAGTACCCTCCCACTCTCTTAGCTTTCTAAAAGCCATTAAGACTTGGCATTTCCCTGAGGCATTGGAAAAGTAAGGTTGGAGCCTGCAGCACTGTATAATTGAGTGGATGTAGTTGGGGGCAGGTTTTTTTCTGGTGTGTTGGATTTTTTTTTTTTTACTGTTGAGTTTTTACCTTTGCTGTTAGCTAACCAGAGTGATGTCTCATGAGATGGGCAGCTTTATAAATATTTTATATTTGTTGCTGTTGCATGCCAACACCGAAATCCAAAGGGAACCCCAACATGAAGTTATCTTTATGCATGGATGGCTGCCCATGTAGCCTTTTGAACCTCTTAAATGTTTCATTTATTTTGGCTAAAAGTGGCTTTACTTCCACTCACAAAATCTTGTACAGCTTCATAGCTCAGCAATTCAAGTCAGTATAACAACTGCAAGGCCAGGGTCTCACCCCAAGAGTATACTCACATCAATGTATACAAACACATAAGCAGCATCATAAATATTTCATAATACCCAATTTATTAGGTTTAGTATGATTGAAACTCTATGCACTGTTATATGGGAGAAACTGCCAATGAAATTATTGATGTGTGCTTGTGGGTGCATAGATCCACTTTGTGAACCATAACAGGTGTCAATAAGATATTCTCAGTTAGCAGAAATGCAACCTTGCTTATTAAGTAGAAATCTGTTTGTTTTTTAAAAAAAAAAGTGGGATAGCATCTAAAATGCTAGGGAAAATAGAAGGCTTATGAAGGTCTTATCAGGAAAATAAGGTGATTAGAAAAATTATGGAGTGTGCGGAAATGGATAAGCCCAAAAAGGAGATACAACAAAAAGATGAAACAGAATATTACTTAGTCTGGGAGAAATGGTATAAACGGTTGGAGGAGAAAGGGGGGGGAGGAAGAAGGGGGGGAACAAAAGAAAACTAAACAATGGTTAAATTAGATGGAGGAATATGGGAACAAATGGGAAGATATAAATTGTGGAAAGGAAATTAGGTACCTGTTTATGTTAAATGTAAATAAAATATTTAGATTAAAAGAATATATTATAATGGTATATATATATGATATACTAGAAATATATGTATAAAAGATATATTAAGATAAGAAGGAGAAAATGTATAAATATGGATTACTGATATGAAGATATTGAAAAGAAGATGTAAATATCTTTTTGTTTGTTTTTTGTTTGTTTGCTTGTTTTTTAAAAACTGTTTAATAAAAATTATTTTTTTTTAGAAAAATCTGGCTTCTCTTTATTTTCCCCCCCACATAGGCTTACTCCTTCTATACCACTCCAATACAAACTATAGTCAAATCAAAAAATCTTATATTCATTTAAATCAACAAAGTTATTTCAATTATAACCTTGGCAACTTCAAGAGCTGTGGACTTTTTGAACTCTTAGAATTCCTCAACCAGTCTGCTGGTTTGGGAATTCTGAGGTTTGAAATTCAGACCTCTTAAAGTTGTCAAGCTAGAGAAACATTGATCTAAATACTCTACAAAAGGGTCTCAGAATCGCATCTTCGAAAAATATACTTCCCTTCCATCCCTGTGAAGTAATCTAATTTATACAGTGCTTCAGCTTAAACATGGCTTCTTCATTTGTTTCTTTGCAAGGACAGAAATGCATGAGCAAAGATTAGGTGAAGGAGGAGAACTGAAAGGATGTATGTGCATTTTGCTACAAAAGCAAAATCTAATAATTGCTCTGGAATGCCCATACTAGTTTTCCAACAGTTTTTGCGGAAAGCATCAAGAGAGCTTCTGTTCCCATCCTAAAAGTTGCGGCTATATTTCTGTTCCTATGTTTCTCTAAATTGCTGTCTGGATCATCATGAGGAGGTACACTAGCTTGATCATTTACTGCTTTTGAGCCAGGACATTCATAAATGTTTGCAATGAAACAAGCACAGAAATTGGATGCTACATTGTGGGAATCTTTGGTAGACATGTTCTTACCAAGTAGCCTAAATCTCTACCCTGCTACCCAAAAGTTATTTGATAGTCCACTACAAGACTTCTCAAGGGAAACATAAGGACCAGACCAAATTTTCACTAGAGCTGGCTTTCACTTTCTGAGCCACTCATTCATAGTTTTTTTAATGCCTTCTCAAGTTCTGACATGAGATTGCTTCTGCTTTATTACACTGGTTATTGGTCGAGTGCTTTTCTCAGAGAATAGATGATTGTTTTTCCCTTTCCCATAGACTTTCTTGATAGCATTACAGCACGTTTGTGAATTACCACTCTGGTTCTTTTGACCATGCTCACACTGCTTCTCCATCTGTCTTCCGTGTTTGTTTATCAAAAGACAACTACTCATCCATAGAATGGCCTCTTTTCTTTTGCCTCCTGTACTTCATTCTGGACTTGGAACACTTCTCCTTTTTGAGGCAAATTCTATTATGATAATTCTGCAGAATCTGTCATACCAGCAAACTGTTTTGTTTATACATCAGTTAGCCCTGATGCCTCTTCTAGTGAATTGCATCATTGCCCTTTCTCTATTAATACTTCTTGCTATCTGTCTGTTCCCCTGGGCTTCAAGCGCGGTCCATTTATGGAACAAAGCATACCCTGTTTGGCCCAGTTCTTTAAGCCAGGCAAAGCAACAAAATCAACCTGCTGAAAAATGCAACAAGAGGGAGCCCTAGAGGCCCTGCCTTGTATTGCAGTCTGATGATTCAACAATCAATTCAAATGTATGCCATAGGCATCTCCTTTACATTTCTGATCCTGGTCTTTAGAATAATCCCCCGTTTATATATTCTGCACCAGTTGTTATGATAGCATATGCAACTTTCTCCCATTATTGTTCTTTTCTAGATGGCTTCCTTAAGGCAATAACAGTAATAGCCTAAGAAGGCAGGAGGCAAATGCAGCAGAAAAATAAGCGTCGAATAATCACTTCCCCAGACTCTGCACTGAGTGCATTATGGCATGTCATGAAAGAACTTTGTACAGGTGGTGTATAAAAAGAAACTAGACAGGTCTTAGTTTCAATACACAAGAGGTGGCAAAGAGTCTCCCTTTGTTTGATGTACTGCAGAGCCTTTCCTCTTTCCAATCAGGTTCCACAGCAGGCAGATAATTCTCTTCTGTCAGTATTTATTGAGTGCAATTGTGTCAGGACAGGGTCATGGACAGCAATCTGAAGGGAGGCAGAAGTCAGGAGATGAGCCAGAAGTTAGGACTGAGGAACCAGGCGGGATCAAAGGACAAATCTGAAGGAAGGATTAGAGAGTAAGACAGTAACGAAAAATAGCCAAGAATCAGGAACACATTGAAGTTTAACAAAACCATATTATTTGAGAAACGTTCGGCTGGAAAAGAAAATACGTCATACTTTTTTCTGCTCACAACAATCCAATTGGCCACTATCATTTAGTGACACTGGGTGGGAAAACGTAACAAAGGTCAACTCTGAAGAGGAGGTATTGTTGATTTTCTGCACAATTCACTGGCAAGGCAAGGGTACAGGGAATGACTAAGAATACCTCAGGAATTCATATGCTCTCTGAAGCTGTGGCGTGCATACCTGTAGCGTACATCCAGAGCACTATTCTCTTTTGAGTTAAACAAAGAACAGAAAAAGGCCTAGTAAGCAAATATAGGCTAAGGAAAAGAAAGGAGATACAACTAATCTAATTTATACCAACACATTGTATAACATTTCCAGATCTTTCTGCCTCGCAAACCATTCTTGCCATATATTCATACGTTGCCCTTTAAAAACTTATCTTTTTTCAGGGTGTCTTCTTCCCCTTCCTAAACCCATCTACTCTTCCATAGACCAGTTTGGTCTGGTGGTTAAGGCACCAGACTAGAAACCAGGAGACTGTGACTTAGCCTTAGGCACGTCTAGCCTTAGGCATGAAAACAAACTGGGTGACTTTGAGCCAGTCACTTTCTCTCAGCCCAATCCACTCATAGGTTATTGTTGTGGGTAAAGTAGGAAGAGAGAGGAGTGTCAGGATATTTGCTTTGAGTTATTTATAAAAATAATAAAGGCAAAATATTAAATAAATAAACAAACAAATACATTGTTACATTTATTTATTTGCAATTCAGCCTTGAGTTATGCTCTCTATGTAGTCAAACTACGTCAATGTTCTTTTCAACAGATTGTTACTTTGCTGTTTAATCTGCAATCATTCGGCACCCGTTCATTCTTGAACCTACTGTATATCACCACCAGCATTAGCTAATCATTCATCTTATTTAGCTAATCATTCACCTCATTTTCCCATTCAATTACTACTACCTTAGAGTTTGATATATTAATTTTTAGATCCATGCTCCTCTTTGCATTTTACAACTACCAATATTTCCTGCAAAATATTAAGTTTCTTGGTCAGCAAGTCAGCATCACATGCCTGTATAGTTCCTCAGCATGCCACTGCCATCATCACCAAAATCCAATATGTATGTATGTATGTATGTATGTATGTATGTATGTATGTATGTATGTATATATTTGGATATAAAGTTATAAAATAATCAAGTTTACATAAAATATCCTTGCCTTATTCTCTGCACAATGTTAAACCATTCATTAAACATTCCATATATTCTTATGAATGCTTTACTTCCATTTTATTTCACTTCTATCATATTCAAAAACCAACCTTCAACTCTGTAATCTTGTTCCATAGTTCAGGATTATTCTTTTTATCATATGCTTGCTCTAAATCAACATATGGCCAATACATTTTCTTTTTTAAATTCTAAAGCTAAAAGCTGATGTGCCTATTCCCAGTCCAGCATAAAAACTCTCAGCATTTCCTGAATTTTGCACTTTGTCTCTTCTACTCTCTACCTCTTTCTTCTTTCTTTTCTTTCTTTCTTTCTTTCTTTTTTTCTTTTTTTCTTTTTCTTTTTCTTTTTTTGGCATTCTGGAAAGTCTCACCAAATTCAGAAGGAGCCACCATGATGCAAAAGGATAGTTTGCTTCTTCTACCACCGCTTCCAAATTTCTGTGGGGCTACCAACAACTTTAGCTCCAATCCCATTTCCCAAAGGTAAGAAAAAGTGATGCAAGTGGGATCAGAACATCTAATGTAATTAGTAGGCATGGCATCCCCTTTATCTGATGGCACAAAACTAATTGATGGTTTGATCATGGGCTATCAAGTCATTGTTGACTCTTAGCAATCACATAGATAAATAGGATATCTTTAATTAAGATTAATGTTGCTTCCTTTCTGTCATATTAAAAATGACAGCTAAATCCCCAGCTAACTTGGCCATTGTTGATAATTCTGGGAATTTAAATCATGTCCATTACGAAAAAGCTTTTGTGATCCATCAGCTCTACATTCTTCTGTGGTTTCAAGTGAGAGCATCTTTCCTAGTATAGAAAGAAAGTTTCAATTTTTTTAAAGATGTGCAACTGCAAATATATTGAGCATCTTCTAAGTAAATTTCTTTGGATGTTTAGCGTATCGTATATTTCAAAATAAATTCTGCAAATTCTTTAGTCTGTGTGACTCATTTCATAAAAAAAAAAACACTAAACATTTGTATATCAAGGTTCTAGCCATCACAGCAATCAAGCGTTGGGGAAAAAAATAGGAGTGAGATGGAGAATCAATATAATTTGTTAAGGGAAAGTGCCACAAAGAAATAATGTTTCCAGATAAGCAGTGATCAAGTCAAAACAGTTATGAAAAGAAACAGGTCTGAAAAGGACAAAAAAGAAGATGAGGAGAATTAGAACAAAAAGAAAGCTACAAAACACTGAGAAAACCTGACAGGCTGGTGAGGGGGGAAAATGCATTCGTACTTCACAGAAATTACAAATAAATCCCTGTGATTTTGTAAAAAAGAAAGGTGAACACAACCAACAGTCTCCTATTATTTATTTGCCTTGTTTTCAGTGGAATGTTCTTTCTATTGTTAACACCCCCTCACCCAATCCTTTTTCTTTCTACCATTTCTCTGTTTTAGAGAAATTATTTCCTTCAACTGTATAAAAAAGGTTCCAATATAATTATATTTTTATTTATATTCTGAACTAGGCTGCAGTTTAGCTGGTCTTCTAAACTGAATCAATATGTCTTCAAATCAATTAAAGTGTAGAGCCCCATTTATTAAATAATGAGTATTTATTTAGAATATATATTAAAGTCAACGACCAGTACAGTTAAAAAGTACCTGGTTAAAAGTTCTAGAATAAAATAATGACAAATAACAAATAAAATCTATGTTAAAATCATAATTTGGCAGCCTATCTATCAGTTGCAAGTAAACAAAAGAATGGTCTAAGCAATAATGTAATATTAATCTTTTAATTATAACGTCTGTAGTACTAAAATACAACAGGGTGATAATATCACAAGATTTGGTACATTAATTTTATAAAACGTTCATAATAGATTATTCACCAAGTTCCAGTGAATCAAGCATTTATTTAGTTTGTGACAAACATATACTGTTCTATGGAAGCTAAACACAGATCCCAATATCTTCTTCCTTGTAAATCGGCTTATAAATCTGCCAACTTTGGTCAGAAAAGAAAGGAAGGAACAGTGACTTGAAGTGGTTGGTGACAACTGGGAATGGCAGAATCAAAAGAATGGCATTGAATTTGGGTTAAATGAAGTGAATTCTCTGAAGGTTGCATTAAATGAAGGTCCAAACGAAGCCCAGGACAGGAAATTCACAACAACAATCTCTTCTGATTTTTTTTCATACTGTAAAAACAGCTTGAAGAAGGTCAGGTTTGAATCAAAACTGTGGCACTGATGGAGAAAAAGTGTTCGTTTTGTTCAAGTCATGCTTCCAAGGAAATTTCCTCTTGACGAGATGACAGGAGTGACAACATATCTGCCAGTCCTGATCAACAGCAAGGGCTTGATTAATGCATCAAAGCCATTGTTTTATGTCAACTCTAGTAGAAACCCTCTCTGTTAACATGAGTTTCAAATCAGGCTAACTCAACATTTCAATAGATTTTCCGTCACTTCCCAATAGAAAAACAGGTTCTACAAAAGCTTTTTGCAGTTCCTATACCACCAGCATCAGTAAAGCTATAGGCTAGCCTGGAAAGTAAATATTCTGAGTGAAGGTGATGCGACATCACTGCATATTTGTATCTTCATAATCACAAGACAGGTTTGACTTGAATAAATTGCCTTATCACTGTGCTCTAGTGTAGGGAACTTCAAGAAAGTATAACAAATTTCAGTGTAGTATAATGGTGAAATGATGGAAACTATCAATTCTGAGTGAGGGTTTGGCTTGAGGAAGGCTGCTGAATGAATCATGTATACATTAACTTCCTGTATGAAAGTATGTTGGTGCTCGCGCACGTTTGCGCGTGTGCACACCTTTCAGTCTGGGCATGCACGCACACACAGTTTTGGCACTCGATGTCTAAAAGGTTCAACATCACTGCCCTATACCATTTCAGACAAGTGTCTGTCCAGTCTCTTCAAACCTTCAATGATGAAGCATCTACAACTTCTGAAGGCAAGCTGTTCCACTGGTTAATTATTCTCATTGTTAGGAAGTTTCTCCTTAATTCCAGGTTGCTTTTCTCCTTAGTGTCCATTCATTGTTTCTTGTTTCTTGTCTTGCCTTCTGGTGCTTTGGAAAATAATTTGACCCCCTCTTCTTTGTGGTACTGGAATAATACTGCCATCATGTCAACCCTAGGCTTTCTTTTTTCTAGACTAGCCATACCTAGTTCCTGCAGCCATTCTTCGTATTTTTTAATTTCCAGGCCTTTAATCATCTTAGTTGCTCTCCTCTGCATTATCTCCAAAGTTTCAACATCTTTTTTGTAATGTGGTGACCAAAGCTGGATGAGGTATTCCAAGTGTGGTCTTACTAAAATTTTATAAAGTAGTAGTAATACTTCAAGTGATACATTAGAGAAAGCTAATCTGTTTAATGCATGAATATCACCCAAGCATGGCTTCAAGTAATAAAAGTTACCCCCATTACCCTTCATGCTGGAATATCACCTCCTAATATAGTCCCATAAATCAATTATTTGGATAACATCCAATATATTTAAACATATACTGACATTAGAAGCTTCAATTGCTTCAGGGGCTAGGATATGAGAATTCATAATAATTAAGAGTACTTGAATGTTTAAGCACTTCAAACCTGCATCACAATTAGCTTAGGATGGGGAAATGATGAATACATAATTTACTGAGATATGTCTTTTGCCAGGAATTCAGTACAAGGTGTTAGCATTTTCACCAAAGTATCATCATTAAAACGAGTACAATTCTAAGCAACTGCTGTAGTGATATAAAGAGTATGAATGTATTTCAAGTCCCCCTTCATTATAAATCCATTTGGCTTCTATTCTAATTGCCAAACTAAACTCAGAATTTATGTGATGTGTGTGCTGGTGTCATATGTGCCTGGTATTTTTATGTTACTTCTACTGTAATATCACATTAATTAAATTTCCCATTAAAATGCTGTCAGCCACACTGCCTGAATTTGTGAATGAGAAAATAAAGATCCTTTCTATTTTATTACAATTCCATCCACTAAATTTATCCTTTCTCTCAGTTAATTGATATCCTGAACCCACAAGAATAATATTATTTTCTAATAAAGCCGAGATGGGCAAATTGTATGCTGCATGGGGTTACTGACGTCCCATTTGTGGTTTGCAAAGCAAACTGAAATTGTTAGATATTAACAGGGTAGTTTTCCCTCTGGTCCACTGTTTGGGTGGGAAGAATGCTTAAATGTGATTGGCTGAGCTCCCTGACAGTCCTCTATATAAAAGCTGGCTATTAGAGGGACTGGCTGCTGGATTGTAAATAGTTGCTGAATAAAGAGCTGTTGTCTGAAGCCTGTCTCCAATCTCTTCAATCCACCTATTTTACAGAAATCATGTTTTCCAGACTGGCCAACAAAATGGCTGATTTGTTATGATGCAATTTTGGGTGCTAAATGGCAAAATAAGAATTGAAATGTATACACAAGGCCCTCAGGAGGTATACTTCCACCTTGAAACCCAGTTCAAAACCCCAACATTCACACAGAAAAAATGTTGCCTGTGCCCTGCATAATATCATAATCGCAAAGGCTGATGTGAATCTTTTGCTATTAATAACTTGCCACCTCTGATATAGCATAATCTATAACCTGTAGGCTACCCTTGTGTGTAATTTCCTTAAATTCAAAATATTGCCTTTAGGCTATTAATTATAGTTGAACACAATTCAGTGTTTTACCTTAAATCAGTGCTCTAAAACAATTCAGGAGCTTCTTGTCTATTTCTAGTTCACTTCTAAATTCAAACCAAAGTTACAGTGCCAACATTTGAAACCTTTTACAGCTCTGAACCAGAATACTTAAGGAAAAATTGAACTGAAATCAATCTGACCCATTCTCTTTTACCGACAAGTTGAAGTAAGGTGTGTAGAAGAGAACAGAAGATCTACTCTCTGTCTCCTACATTAAGGCAAAGGTTATAACAAGAAGTCCTTGTTTAGAAACTACAATTGGGACCTGCAACTTGGTCATTAAGCAAAACAGTTGCTAAGTGAAAACGCAAATATGTTTATGATCTTAATTCCATTTTAATTTGCTTTACAGAGCTGCAAAGGTTGGCTTCTCAGCCTGTAAAGAAAACGGTGGGAGATTGGTACTGTCAGACTTGAAAGATGATGTCAGCCTTCCCAGTTAGAGACTAGACAGGAAATTCAATCAGATAAGCTAATTCTAATTTATTATGAGGATACATTAACAGAATTCTACAAGTCTGAAAGTACAAATCTCCTGCTGTCTCCTTCTGAATCTTTTCTCCCATCCCCCAACCCCTGGGCCGTGACCCACTACCTTGAGCCCTTCAGAACTGGGCTGTGGAAATGGCAGGTGAGTGCAAGTGCATATCCCCACTTGTGCAAGCAGTGGGCAAGCACAGTCACATATCCTCCATTTGCATGAGCGGCAGGCAGGCACACATTGCTTTCGCAAATGGAACTGTGCACAC
>WNWU01000005.1:28086737-28098688 GCA_012654045.1 Ptyas mucosa | reverse complement strand
AGGGGGGAGTCTCGCAGCGCAAGTAGGTCATGTGCAGTGTACATTCCCGATGCACCATGAGAATAAGGGTGGGGACGGAGCTTAAAAACCGGGTCTCACAACGATGTCAGAGGGGCAAAGGCTGTTGGTCTATTAATCGGCCAGTGCAGTTCCGGGGGAGAGATAAAAATTGTCTCTGGCAAGTCCAATAGAGGGGGGAAAAGAAGGAGAAAGAAAAGGGGTGGGGAACAGAGAAATGAGTCCTACAATTTAAGCAGCTGGTAAGCCCATCTTGTAGAACAAGTACAGTGCAGTGCAAAGCCCGGGAGAGGGGGGAGAGCCTCATTTAGATATCTTGCGGGCCTTCGGGTCTTCTGTGATTGTCCCATATCAGCCCCCATTCAGTCTCCTCTTCCTCCTCGTCGTCGCCAAGATGTCCATATTTATAGGCGGCCGACAGCCAGCATTCCCCCTACAACCAATCCAAGCCTGTTTAATGCCCCCTAGAGTGGGCAAGCCGAGGCCGACATATCGGGGGCGGGAAGGTTTTCAAGTCCTCGCCCCTCACCCCTTCCTCGGCATCCCCCCAGGCTCCTCAGGCGGTGCTGTTCCAGGCTCCCTCGGGCTTATCTAACTCCTCCGGCTCCTCTGGCGCTTCCAGCCTCGCCGCTCCGCAACCTTCCACAGCTGGGCACTGGTGATTTAAGCGCCCTCAAGCCCATCCGGCCCCTCCGGCTCCTCTGGCGCTTCCAGCCTCGCCTCATCTCGCCAAACGCCGGCCCCAACTTTGCCATCCAGGCCGACACAACTCCCGGCCCTCCGCGGCTCCGTGGCTCCGGCGCAAGCTCCGACGCAGTTCTGGCCTTCCGCAACCTCACACAGCCGGGTCCGCGTCCCAAGAAGCCCTGGAGCCAGTCCAGCCCGAGTCGAGCCCAGCCGAGTTGAGGGGCGAGGAAGATCTCAAAATCCTCGCCCTAAGCTCGCCCACTCAGATTAGGGGTCGCTGATGGCCGAGCGCCCCTGTGAGCATCTCCTAAAGCCCCGAAACCATCCCGTCCTCACACCGCATTCGAAAACGCCGCCACCATCTTGCGCATGCTCCTAGCGTCTATAATGATAAATCAAATCTCCCAGAAACTCTACAAGATTTCATTATTCCAAAAAAAATATATCTTCTTTTGTAATTTCAGATATACAGCAGTTAAACCAGAAATTAATTACCTCAACTACTAAATATGTCCATGGGCATATTTATAAGAACACAGAGGTCCAGAGTTGATTCTGGAGTGGTACAAAGAGCCCACTTTTTTTTCTTACAAACACAGCAAGCAATAAAAAAAATAATTCTCATTGATTCACTGGCTTACTAAGTTCTTTATTTTTTTTCCACATGAAAGCATCCATGGACAGAAACCAGGCACAGAGTGTGAAGAAAAAAAAATACCATGAGAAAGCTATCCAATGACATTGCTTGTACAAAGAGAATAATTATGTTTCTAGTGAGACAATACATATAGATGTTTTACAGCACAGAGGAGTATAAATGCAGCACCTGTTTGCAATTCTTAAAAACAGCAACATCTTCTCCCAAAATTACATAAATTGAGACTTAAGCCTTATGTAACCCTTCAAATATGCCAGTTTAACTACAATAGGTAAGCTTTAATGGCTTGTAGCATTTCATATCTTCTTCTGCAATCACTAACATGGGAAAGTAAAGAAACATAATATAGGAAGGTTTATTTCCATATAATTGCCAATAAAACTATATGGATGTTTCTATGAGGTTACCAGGAGAAATTTAGCTTTCTTTGTTTTGTTTTTTACAAGCTGGTATTTCCTAAATCAATTTGCTAAAGACATTGCAGACTCAAACTTAAGGTACTGTTCCTTGATTTTTTAATTTGATTTTTCGTTGATAAATATAGCTGCTTTGATTAAAATGTATAGTTGCCATAACAACTTTACACCTCACCTTGTTTAATTGCTGGGCGTTGTTACCAGCATTTTGGTTGCTATGACAACTGGTGACTTTATTTTACCACTATTTCCCACCCCCTATGGGGGTGTTAACAACATAGGGAGCTCATCTGCTTCTCACTGATAATATCTGCAGAAAATAGGAAGAATACTCAACAAAAGAGTTTTTAAAATGTAAGTATCATTTAATAATAATAGTTGGATGGAAAAATGCAATGAGGGGGAGGGAGAGGGAGAGAGAGAGAGGGAGGGAGGAAGGGAGAGAGGGAAGGAAGTAGAGAGAGGGGGAGAGGGGGAGAGAGAGAGAGAGAGAGAATCTATTTCAGAAATGTCTGAGTGAAAGTGAACAGCAGGATAAAAAAGAGAGGAAGAAAGAGAGGTTCTACTTTTTGAAACCTTATAAATAAGGCCAGGTTACTTTACTATAGCATCATAAACTGGTTTTCATAGTGTAGTAGAATAAGAGAATAGACAATAAAGCAGATAGCATAGAGAATAAGGAGACATCATCATGAGCCAATCACTATTTCCTCTAACAGAAAACTGCTAGTTCTTCAGTTTTCTTCCTTCAAGTCACCTCAGGTCCCAGAGTTGCAAAAATTCCCCAATCTCCACTCCACAGAAAAATGAAGTAAAATAAATAGATAGACACTGCCCCCCCTCCACTCCATTCAGATACCAACTCTATGGTACATTTTCAAGTTTTTCGTGCATCTCAGCAGCTTTGTGGCTGGGGGAGATGAATCTTCAACATAGACAGTTAAAGGAACAGATCCCTTAGCTTTATGGCATCGGAAAGAAAATTTGTGAATGGGGATGTAGTCTGAATCAAGAGTTCCCACCAATGAGAAAGTATTGAGTATGAACTCTGCAAAGCCACAAAGGCAAAGAAATAAGGAGTTTCAAATAAACCTCAGCAGATCCAGAACAAAAAGCCAAATTCTCAGAAGCAAATAAATGAACATTTTTTTCTCACAACTATCTGATCCCTTGTATTAAAGAGCTGGTTCCAAACTGATGAAGAAGTAGAGATGCCTGGTGGAAATATTCTAAGTGGGTTTTTTTTCCTCTGAAGATGCAGTAAGAATTATCCACATAAATATAAAAATCAAAGATTTTAACATCACACGGCTAGTCTGCAATGTATGTCACTCCACGTTTTGGACCACGAGATTAAATGAGCCTTATGGTTGATCAATTTGGTTCTAGTTCTTGGACTAGAAGTGGAATGTCCTTAGACCTCACATATTTTTGTATACTTATCCTGTTGGTTTGCGTTGCTATTTTGTTTCAGCTTGGATCCTTATTCACTGCCCACACTCATTGTATTATGAGAGGGATGTTTAAAACATTATAAATGTTTTAAATGCATAAAGAAATTTGTGTGACAACTAACAGTACATCAAAAATTTTCAGACAATTAAAATTCATGTGATTAAATACCCACCTAAGATGGGGAGTGTTTCCTTTCTTCACTGCTAACTTTCCATTAATTTGTTATTCATTTGCAGATAACATTCTCTGTGGACATCATGAATATCATGCCACATTTTGTTGCTGGCCATTGTTGAAGAGGAAATCAGTTTGAAAAAGTACATGTGACAGCAATTGCAAATGATAATTACCTGTCAGTGAGAATAGAAGGTGGGTGGAAGGAAATTTGCCTAGAGTACAATGTAATGTACAGTAGCTGGACAACATTTAATTTAAAAGACTATTTGAGAGGATGCTGAATTGAAAAGCAATTTTTTGAGAGAAAACTCAGAGAAAGTACGTGTACTTTTAACATCAGAAGAAATCTCTGTTGTTGAGTATTCTACGAAACTGCCTGTGTCAATTTATTGATTTTCCATTTGTTGTAATATCAGCAACAGTTGTCATCTCTACCAAAGCCTAGACAAAAGTGGGTTTTAGTCTTTTCACCAAAGAAAGAAAAAAAAACAATTTACTCAGTAGAATAAACTGCATTCATTGAAATAAGAGTTATTTGTTACCTTTATAAAGCATCAAATCTTTGTGTTATTCCTCAGACAAATAAAAACCTGACTGAACAGTTATAATTTCAGGCTTGCATTTAATGACACAAAATTCCCTGGGCATCCCACTGATTCTCAATATCTCACACTGCATCGCTGAAGGTTTCACTGAAACTTTCTTCTTTGTGAAAACAGAATGTTGCCAAGTGACAACATTCCCATATGGTATGGTACCATTTGCTTTGCTTTGATTGTTTGCCATCTCCCTTTCCTTGATTTATTTATTTCAGTTGCAAAGTTGAGGCCATGTTAGGACAAATTCCAACTCTATACCATTTCCAACCTTACAAATTAATTCACTTTGCAGTATGTGTTCAAAATGAGATATTGGATGCCTTTGGAGGTCTACAAACTGGAATATTTTCGATTATATTTTGTGATTTCATGTGGATTCCTTTGATTGGGAAGAAAAACCAGGCTTCATTTTCATATTTTGGACAAAGAAAAATGACAGTGTGCATCAGCTGCAGAGCTTTTCATATTCCTGTTGTGCTTAATGATGTGATAACCAGCTTTGTTCAGCATAAGAGGTGATGATTTCAGGTGACTATATATATTGTGTTCCAAATTCCAACCAATAATAACTAGAGAAAATATATCTGCTCCTAAGACTTTAATCCATAATTTGAAAATAAACCTATGTAAAATGATTGTTTTTCACTACTCATTTCCCAAAGGAAGATTTGTGAGATTAGGCAAAATTAAGCAAAGTTATTCTAATAAAATCTTCACTGGAAATCCTGATCGAACATGTCAGGAAATTATTCAACAAATCCTGGGCATCTTCCAGAGATCAAGGTGTACACAATTGTAATATCAATCATATATTTATACACTGCATTCGGATTTTAGATTTCATAAAATACAGGAAATATAACAAAGAATTGTCCTGTTCAACTTTCAATATTATCAATATTATTCCTCACCTCTGACTTATTTTACATTGTATTGTATCTATCAAAATATATCCACCTACACCTAGTCTTACCATGCTTAGAACTGATATCTTGAAATTATGTTGACATATATGGGTTAATTCTAATCATAGCTATGTCTGGATCCAATGTAACATAGGGGAAAGCAAAAGTCAGTAAATTAGGATGGAGCAACAGAAAGATAAAATATGAGAACTAAATTTATCTCCTTCCCTCAACCATAACATGTTGAAGTTTATATTTTAAATTATATTTCTGTTTCCCATCTTCTGACAAAATGTCAATTTCTCCATTGGCATCCAGAAATTCTTACATTTCCTTTTGCATTCAGGTATTAATTCCTTTAAACTGTCAGTTCTGGATTTTCTTCAATCCATCTCTAAGTGACAATTGTAACGATGCAGACTTGTAAGTAATTTCTAATTAAAGCAGTGGAATTCACATAGGAAATAACATGATCTAGACTGAGCTGTCAGTTGTTTGAATTTACAGGCTAAAAATATATATTATTTTAAAAAAGAAAGTACCTGCTGGAGTTTGAATCACTGGTTGTATTGAAATATTCACAATGTATTACAAAGAACAATTTTGAAAATAGGAACATTACACATTCCATATTTAAATTTTAACTTAAGTCTTTTCTTGTCTTGTGTCACTAATCTAAACTTTTAGGAGGAAAAAGATGATGCATAAAAGTAACACAGTACTGTTGAGATGGAGACTGAAGGCAGACAGATACCATGACCTATTGTGTTGGTAGGCAGGTTTTTCCTAATTATATCTTTGATTATTGTAAATCTTTTGGATTCTTTCATTGTAGTAAGCCATTATTTGCTTAACCATGATTTCTTAAATAAACTGCATTTGAACTGCATGTATATATTAGATTGAACCAGTGGTGGGTTGCTACTGGTTTTCCCCAGTTCACAAGAACCGGTAGTGAAACTTTTGAGTAGTTCGGAGAACCGGTAAATACCACCTCTGCCTGGCCCCGCCCCCAATCTATTTGCTGCCTCACGAGTCCCAGCTGATCGGCTAGAAGGAAAAAATCAGGGCTCACTTGACAAAGAAGACAAAAATAAATAAATAAGATACCATAGCTTTAAATTGAGAAGCCGAGAAGCCTCCCAAGTGATCAGCTAGAACCGATCCACTCCTTGTAAACCGCTCAGTGGTGATAGATTGGCAATTGAGGCCAAGCTGCCTGAAAGCGGTTTCCAATGCTTTTGGCAAAAACTGTTTAAATTCTTGCAGCAGTGCTTCAAAGCCCTACAGCTGATCAGCGGTAAAAGGCAGTGTGATGGTAGACCAGTGCGCTCCAAAAACAAATGGGTAGACCAGTACGTTCCAAAAACAAATGGGTAGACCGGTACAGCTCTGCAAGCAGTTAAAAGCCTGGTAGACCAGTACCTCTGCTAAATCCTAAAGAATTATCACGTGACCATTAAGCCACGCCCACAAAATAAGCCACGCCCATAAAACCGGTAGTAAAAAAATTTAGAACCCACCCCTGAATTGAACATAAACCAGGCTCAGGCATAGAAACTTAATTGAGCCCCTGACAATGATTGCTTGTCACTATGTATATAATATGATTGTTCATTGTATAAGATTTCACCTCAGGTTAACCGCTCAGAGACATTATTGCAAGGTGGGCAGCCATATAAATAGATTATATAAGTAAATAACCTCAGATCATTCCAAGCTGTAGCAAGTAAAAGAGATTATCTTAATGGAGATACAGGAGCTCCAATTCCTAAGCAAAAGAGGCTAAAGCATTTTTTAAGTCCAGATCAGTCAGACAACATTTGGAAACTTAATCCACTGTAGTATAAGAAATAAGAGGATGCACAATCAAGCTTGCGAGATTCTGTTATTATAGCCAATCTCAGTAAGAGTAGTTTTAGCCTTCCAGGATTTGATTTCCTGGCTTGATCTATCTAGTGTGGCCTACATCAGTAGCTACTGAAGAGAATGATAAAATAAATTTCTGTGGAGTAGAAATCCCAAAGGGACACGAAAATGATTAAGAAGAATTGCTTTGGGCCATACAAGAGAGGACCACCTCATTACTGTTCATTAAAAGAGCCTCTCCTTTATTAAACTTCCAAGGGAGCCTCAATGCTACTGCCTTAAGAGCAACATTATTTTTATAAGTTGCTTCTTAAACCAACAGCAGCATTTTGTTTCATGTTTATGAAGGAGCCTAAACAAACAGGCTGCTTTATGATGAGCCAGAGAAGCACTGAGTTAAAGTTAGGGGAGATTTTTTTTCAAATTGATTTTTTTTTTTTGGTGGTGAATTACCTATGAATGTGTATAATACATCATCTGTTACTTATGAATTAGTCTCCCCTCCCCCAATTTTCTGAGATCTATAAATATGAGTGCATCCTTTTGTCTGTTGGGGATCATTCTCAATATTCTTTGGCAGGAGAATAATTGCAGCTATCTTGCCTTCCATAGAAGATTTGTATATTGCAAAGATTAGAAGAAGGGCTGAGAAAATATCTACAGACCCCTCACAACCTGGACATAAACTGCTTCAATGCCTCCTTTCAGGACTCCGCTGTAGGGCATTACATGCCATAACAACTAAACACAGGGACAGATTTTTCTCTCATGCCATTACTCTGCTGAACATCTAACTCTCACAGTAGTGTCAAGTGTCTAGATATATGTACCCATGTTGTATGGCTGTAATACTACTATTTCTTCTTTATTATCCTCTCTTATTGGGATGATGGATGGAACAACCTGTAGAAAAATAAACACTGGATATCCGGAATCAATCATACATGCACATGCCAAAACCAGAGCTAATTAAGTAAGCTGTCTGTTTCAAGCAGTCATTTCTTAATATTTGTATGATTATTTTGTTTATTTAATTCTTATGTGACTTGAGTAGCAGTTTTTGCTTTGATTTTCTTAAGAATATAAGAAGATCTGATTCTATCATTCTTGGACCCCTTTCTTCTGATCAAAGCAAAGCTTCCCCTCCATCGTGGGCTAAGCCATCATATTTAATTTGCAGGACTTAGTCTTGCAATAATTTCTTGTCTGTTCTGCATTTTCTCAGTAAACTAATGCTGCTCTTTGATAGAGATACTAATTATATCACTGACAAATCAGGAATTAAATTAATGTGATCACAATTTGCCATTGACCAATGTTAAGCAATTTATTTCAGATAGTTTCCAATTACTTTGCTTTCCCCCAAACACTCTATAATAGATATGATTGCAGAATTCAATGGCAGAGTAACAAGTACAAATCATGTTATGACGGCTTGTTTGAATGTGCTTAGAATGAGGATCCTATTCAGTTCACACAGAATAAGGAACTACAAATATTTTCCAGCCTTATGCTACCCACAAATCTTTCATTATTTTATGTCAGCTTTTTTTAAAAATTGACAAAACACAACATTACCCCATTTTTAATCTCTCCTTTTCTTTCTTTTTTGAAATGTACTAATTTTGAACTGCCCAGAGAACAAATATGTGAACATTAAAAACCAATGTGTAATTGTTTTGATGTTTCATCATCAGATTGCTCCCATTAATTTGTTCCTAAGACTGTTCACTTTGTCAATTTGTTTCAATCTTCTGAATGTTTTAGAAGTGTAGAGTTTTGTGAACATTGAACGCTTCTTGTCTTGTTGGTTGATTGGCATTGTCAGCCCCAGCTCTAATAATTCAGAAATAAGTATTCTATCTTTGGCATCTGCTACATGCCTCAATTTCTTGTACATGCTGTGTGGGACCTGTGCCCAAAATGAAAATGAAATCATGTTGCAGAAACATTATAGAAGTATAATTACATAAAAGTAGGAAGCAAGGATTTCATTGGCTTAATAACATTTATAAGTATATCACCACTTATAGTGATGGTTATTTTTCTGTTATTTTAGGCAGACCCAGACTCTTCAGAAAGATAACAAGTGTTCATTCAAATTGCTAGACTAAAACTATGGAGATTAGGTTCAAATCCCATTGAATCATAGACTCATTGGGTGACCTTGAGTTATAGAAAATTTTATTATGGCCTTATCTGCATGTCCAGTTGCCTTTATGTGGGAACAACCCATTCTCTTAAGAATGAGATCATGTTCCCAAACCACCTCACAGGCAACTTCCATGTTTTTTTTTTTCTATGCCTCAAAAGTAAAATTTCCCAGCTTCTCCTGGCAGAAGCAGTTTACCTGTTTGTTTGGGTTTTTTGCATTATAGACATATGCCTCCACACCAGATAACTACCACATGGGGTATCAAGAATGCCTCTTAAGTCTCTGGTCACTGGTCACTGCTTTCTATGGCAATGAATTTTTAACAAGTTCATCAATAGAAGATGAAATGGTAGGGCTGGCTGGCTGGCTGGCTGGCTTGCTTGCTTGCTTGCTTGCTTGCTAGCTTGCTTGCTTGCTTGCTTGCTTGCTTGCTTGCTTGCTTTTTAACCAGATAAAGTTAAGACAATTATGACAGTTTTCTTTCTAGTCCAACTGAGAAAAAGAAAGGTTACTATGCTGGTTACTTTCTTTTCTTTTTGTCCTACAAATCCATCAGTAGACATGGTATACATGGGGAAGTGTCTGTTAAAAGAATATGTCAATGGAAAAGGGCTATCAATGGAAGCAAAGTCTCTTCAGAGACCCACCTACATAAAGAAATCAGTTGGAATTTCCTCTCCCAAGATCAGGAGTCAAGAAGAGGGAATTCATCAATCAGGGGCCATGACAACTACTCTCCAAATAAAACGTGACCCACATCATTGTCAATATTGAAGAAAGGATTGAAATCCAGACAGCCAAATCTTAAACCAATTTCATTTTCAGTTTCTGCACAGGAAATAAGCAACTTAAGGCTGCCACATGGAAGATCTCCATGTCTTAACCCAGCTTACCACATCAAGTTGGCATTTGATGAGAAGTATCATATCTGTATGCTTTCATGAGCAAGTCCTGGATATTACATCCCTTCCAATTAATTATATTCTTGAATAGTTCTTAACACAAAGAGACTGCCTTTTAATAGGAAAAATGTCTAGTGACTCCATTCAAACAATCATAATCTTAATTACACTCACATAATAATAAAATCTCCTTTAGCTTTCGCCATCACATTAGATTTAAGCAAGACCAAATGCAGTTTATGTGGGACAATTGCCAGCTACTTAAAATAGCCTCTGGAATCCAATAGCCTCTTACATATCCATCATGTTTCCATTTGAGATAATCATGCAAAGCATAGAGAAACCATAAGGTATAACAAACAAAATAAATTAAAGGCAGAAGATAATTGGGAAAAAAGGAACTTTGACTCCAAAACGTTAAGTAAAAACCAAAATCCTTTAAAAAAACTAAGAAGAAATTGTTTAGTAGGCACTCTTTTCACTTCTTATCCTTTCCTATTCTTTACCGTACGCTTTCTCTACATTGGACTTGTTCATTCATTTGTTTGATCATTTGCCATGCCTAACTCAGAAAGATAGCAGGAAGCATTAAAAGGCATCATTAAGCAAAAGCAATGCTTTATTCATTTTGAATGAGGGAAATGTGAATTAACCTATCCTATCCAAGAGGATGATGATAAGCTGAGAAGATGACAAATAGATGACAAAAATGTAGTTGGGTCTCTCCAACATCTCCAGATAAAGCCCTTCAATAATAGGTACTGAAAATTCCCCTGACTGTTGCTTGCTGCTTTCCAATGAGTAGAATGTGAATGTAACTGAAACAGATTTTTATACCAATATCTAGGACAAGAAGTGGGGAGGGGAGAGAAAAAGAAGTTTGCTTTGGACATTAATCACTAAAAATCACTTGGACCTTGTACGTTTATGTGAATCTCGGCTTATATTCACTGCAATAGACCAAGGAATCCATTTTAGCCTGATGTTTTCTGTTCATTCCATAATTTGATTTTCCCTGCAACCTAACACACAAAAGAAGCCCATTGTGTTGTGTAAGAACCTCAAAGTTAAATCACTCAGGAAGTAATTCAAACTTGCTATCTTTTTTATCTTAAAAAAGGTTTCAGGTAGGAGAAAGGGGCATCAAGAGATTCAGCATTAATCATGAAACATGACATTGCTCAATGGAATATATATTTTCAATTAAAATTTCATTCACTGTAGACTTATTTGACCTATCCCAAATAATTTTCTTACAGTTGGATGGTTGGATGGTATGTCAAAAAATGTTCTTTCTGTTACTTGGAATCAGTCATGTATACATTTGAAAAAATCACAGAATTCATTCCTAATGCACTGCAAACTATACCACTATTCAGTATGAGAAGAAAAAAATTGGGAGAACTTTTGTGAAAGACAACTTAAACTTCAGAAATTAAAAGCATGGCATTACATAGCACAACCTGTTTACTGATTTCTTTTACATAATTCTATATTACTGAAAGCCAGAAAATTAAGGCTTGCATTTTAAAATGTGCCATTGCAGCTTTCCAGTTGGAATGGATACTGTACTGTCTGTCATTTTATTTATGTGGGCTTTTCAGAATATATGGAAGAGCACCTTTCAGCATTGTTCAGCATTGCAATCATTGATTGTAATGAAAGTTCCTTCATCTTGCCATGGCATTGAGGATGCCCACATTGCAGTTAGCCATTAAACCAGATTAAACCGGGCTGCAAATAAAGCAAGTTGGATGAGTCCTGATATATAATAGTAATTTGCAATGCAAGAGCCCAAAACAAATTGTCATACTGATACATAATCTTGCTGCATCTCTGGAAGAAAATACAGAGCAATATTGGCATCTTATTTATTAGCATTCCAAAGTCATATTTTTAAATGTGAGATAGCTATTTAAAAACAGACAAAGGAAAAAGATAGGTGCTTACTATATGAAGACTAATGCTTTTCCCGCATAGAGATTTTCTAAGAGTTGTTAACAACTCATGAAGATTATTTAACTCAAAACAGGCTGCTCTTGTCAGATATATACTGATGGTCATGCTCATTCAGTCTATGTGGAAGTTATTTAGGCCATACAGCTTCAGG
>WNWU01000005.1:28067492-28086727 GCA_012654045.1 Ptyas mucosa | reverse complement strand
AACCCCTTCTGGTGCCTGGGGCATCATACGTAGGCAATATCTGACAGCTCTTGTAAATCAAAAGAGCACATAAGGAAACATGAAGTGAATGAGGGTATTATTGAAGAATGGAACTGAGAAATCTACCCTCAGGCACTTTTATTCTTGCAGGAGTTCTGAAACCATGTTCACCTTACAAACATGCTTATAAATCCATGTGCAGAGAACTATAGCGATGACCTTGTAGAAGGCATGCAGAGACTATTAGTAAAACAATGTGGAAAGGCATTAGGAAAAAAATCAGTCTGCTTTGATTCACTTTGATACAAGACGGAGGAAAGGTAAAACCTTGTCAGGCTTTTGACTTCCAGTAGTTTCGGTAGAATCTGACCTAAACTGGCCTATCTCAAAAGACTGACATTATGGCTGAATAAGCCACTGTGGAGAACCTTAACATTCAGTTCAGTAAGGCAATTCCTTCAAGTAGCAGCTGCAGGAAGACTGAAGGGATGATATTCTGTTTCTCCTGAATTCCTCAGGAAGCCCCTTTCTTGGAAGATGTTCTGGGCCTGCTACTTGATTTTGCTGCCTGAAATGTGATAGAAATGTGCGTCACTAAGTCAATAGATAACATAGGGAGAGAGATATTATTATAGGTGTCTATTCCTGATCATAACAGTGCCAAAATTGTGAAATATGCATCCTGATGGCACAATGCAATGATAGCTACTTTTTCTATTTGCATTGCAGTGCCATGTACAAATACAAATACAGGCTGCCTTTGAAAAGCATTCGGAAACTTCAACTGGTACAGAATGTGGCTGAGCAGGTAATAAATGGTGCTGGATATACAGGACATGTACCAACACTATTACATGAGCTACATTGGCTACTAGTAGTATGTTTCTGGGTGAAATTCAAGGTGTTGGTTGTTACCTTTAAAGTACTACATAACTTAGGACTAGGTTACCTGAGGGACCATCTTTTTTCAAGAGTTTCTACCCATCCAATTCAAACAAGCAGATTTTGTAAGCTACACGTCTAGTCAGTCAAAAAATGTCAGCTGGTCTTCTCTGCCATAGTCCCTGCTCTATATAATATTCTCCTTTCAGAGATTAAAATGGCCCCACCTTGCTGGCTTTTTGTGAGGCTTTAAAAACATGGCTGTGTACCAGGGCTTTTTTCTTGGCTTTCCTGTTAATTGGTTAACTATCTCAATTTTAAAAAAATGTTTTTGTGTGCGTGTGTGCATTTAAAATGTTTTGTTTTAATTGATTCACAGTTAGAAATGTAATCTGCCTAGAATCACTTGGTTGAGATGGAATGCCATAGAAATTGCATAAATAAATAAATTAAACTAAAATAATTATATCACAACATACCTTTCATTACTTTGCCCACTCAACAAGTGCATTTGTTGCCCCCTCAACAAGTGTATTTAGCCTGACTTCCGTCTGATGTCACAGCAATATCAGACATGAGGAGCAGGTCTCTGCGTTCCCATGCCAAGTTCTCCATGTTAAAAGGCTCTGAAAGGAACTAAAGCCACCCTGGAGGGGTGGTGAAGAAAAAGGGTTGTGGAGAGTCTCAATCTCTCCCGCTTGTTCCAGGGGTTTTTTTCCCCTCTCCTTCACAACTAGGAGAAGAAACAGCCAAAAATAGCTGCTATGAAGCTGGGACATCTGAGGCAACAAAGAAAGTGCAGGAGCTGTGTAAATGAACAGTGAATGGAACTGGGTGAGATGATTCCTTTTTATTCAAAACCTAACCTTAAAAAGAAAAGAGGGAAAAAATCCTAAAGAGACTCTTACCTATTTATTAAAGCTGTGAATAATCACATACAGAAAAACTACAGACCCGAAAGAAAAGAATTAAGAGAAAAAAAGTTTAAAATTTCAAAGTACAGAAAATTGGATGGCTAATTGGGTAGGCGTTATTTTGGAAAGGCATTTCACAATACTGGATCTATCTACTTTAATAATTGACTTTGCTTTTATAAACAGATTTAAATTAGATTTAATAGCTGTTAGAACTGAGACAATGCTGAAACCTAAGCTGAGAGTACCATCTACTGATGAAGGAAAATATACCATACTCTACAACCCTGGGAAAATTTTTGATTAGAAAAATAAACATTTATTTCGAGAATTGTGGTGATATTTACTGTTCTATACTGATCTATCTTATGACTATGAGAGGTTCAATGGTGAGAACAAGGAAGATACCAAAGTAAAACAATTTTTGAATGCTATTAAACTTATAGAGGGGATATAAGGAGATATTTGGAGAGCTTCCTGGACTACCTGAACATCTGATTGAATAATCATGGGATATAAAAGAACTGTGACTATACTATTCTTTGAGGAGCAACATTAAGCTTGAACGTATGGCTGTTGAACTATTGAGTAAAAGTGGACCTTATTAAAATAAGCCAAGATGCTTCATATAGGGGAAATGAGTGGAAGTTCAAAATAAATATTGTTGTTGTTCAAAAGCATTAAGGACTCTATGACAAAAAACTTTAGGGAGATAAACAATTTAATGCAAGGCGTAGATGGGAAAATAGAAAATATTCTACAAGGGACAATGAATAAAGACCAAGATGCCCAGGAGAAGGAGGAGACAATGGAAAGAATGGAGGAAAAGACAGAACAGATAAATCAACAAGCAAAACAGGAAGAGAAGATAATAAATACCATAATGGTTAATGGAACAAATCAGGGGGAAAGTATCTTAAGAAATTTAAAAATGGAATGGGAAGATACCATTGAAAAAGTGATACCCTGGAGGCTTTGCAGCATAAGAGATGGGAGGAATACTTAGACTTAAACAGTAAAAATGCAGAAGTAGATAGAGACAAAGAGCCAAGAGAGGAGTATAGGAGGTATGCCAAAAAACAATTAAGAATTGAAATATTAAAATGGGAAAGAGATTATGGATAGAAATGAAATATTATTTTTGGGGTTTTTCTTTCCTTCTTTCTTTAATATAATGAGAGCCTGATTAAAAGTTAGAATAGAAGTAGAAATAAAGATATACATATTATAAAAGTAATAAATAAATGGAAGATTAGAAGTTGAAAGATGGATTTAATATGTATGTTTAAATAATATGGTGATTGTTGCCAGGATGGAGTAAAGGAATTAGATTTTAATACAATATGTGTACCATACTAGGATTAGTAAGGATGGCCTGATTAAATAGAATAAATTAAGGAATTAAATGGAAAGATTAGAGGTTGAAAGATAGTATTATTATGCAGGCTTTAAAAATGTTGTAATTGGCATTAGAATGCCAATTGAAATTTTTATTTATTTATTTATTTTATTGGTCCAATTTATATGCCACCCTTCTCCGTAGACTCAGGGTGGCTTACAATGCTATTATAGCAATAGCCTGCATACTTTTTATGTATATACCTGCTTATTAGGGCTTTCAGCCCACCCTAAGCAGTGTTGTTCTATACAAAGCTGGCTTATTGCCCCCACAATCCAGGTCCTTGTGCTCGCTTCGGCAGCACATATACTAAAATTGGAACGATACAGAGAAGATTAGCATGGCCCCTGCACAAGGAAAAAAAAAATCCAGGTCCTCAATTTACCTACCTCAAAAGGATGGAAGGCTGAGTCAACCTTGAGCTTGGTGAGATTTGAACTCACACTAATTGCAGGCAGTTGTCAGCTAAATGCTAGCACTTAACAGCACTTAGTCTGCTGCATCACCAAGGCTCCTTACTTAATTGAATAATTAAATTATGAAGGTTTATATCTTAATACAAATAGGAGTATTAATACTAGGAGTATGTAAGCTTAATTAATGCAACACATATTATTGATATTAGTATTGTTATTTGTATCAAAATGAATGATACCCAGATGCCACACAGGCAGAGGAGTGAAATCACTAGTAGAAAAATTAAATATTCAAATTTAAAATAATTCTAGGTCCAGATAAATTTGAAATAAAATTTGGAATGAATTATAATTAGAATGAATTGATGGTGAATAGAATAAAATTATTACTTACCAATTTATAATCCTTGTAAAGTGGGTTCCATGTTTAAAAATGTACTATAACTTTTATCCTTACTCTTATACTTGCTACTGGTTCCCTCATAGTAGTTAATATCATGCTTTGTTTTGTGTGCCTTTTTATAGTTATTTTTAATTATGGCTGCTTTGTATGTATTTATTTTTAATTACTTGTTGTGCACTGCTCACAGTCCCTTTTATACGAAATGGGCAGCTATACAGACATGATACATGAATAAGAACTAATATTGTTTTTTAAAAAAAGGAAATGCACAACGTCTCTAAAAACACCAGTATTTCCAGTTTTCAGTACAACATCTAGTACTGAGGATTAGCTCTATGGGTACAAATTTTCAAAACACATTTTAATGCAGCTTCTCCTTCTGGAAATTGCTGTGCAGCTCAGCAGTCTTCCCAAAGAAAGAAGATCAATGGCTAATTTTGTAGAACTACATTTTTCTTTTTAAAAAATAATAAAGTGGTATTTCATGTCACCAGAGGAAAATTATAGCTTGCAAAAGTGCAGTCCCACAAAATCCCAGGCTTGTGTTACTTTTCTGCTCCCTTTTCTCTTGTCTCTCTGCAAAATTTGGGTAAGATTCACCAGCTAGCAATAGCAGGGGGTGTGTGGGGGGGGGAGAAACGTGCCTTCATATGTCCTATGCTATCAAATATGCTAAGTGACCATTTCTCCAAAAAAATTATGATAATTTAAGTCCCTCTTTCTGGGATAATTTTAATATTATTCTATCACAATAGAATAATTGTGGGATCAAAATGAGCCAAGGTGGTGCAGTGGTTAGAGTGCAGCACTGCAGGCTACTTCAACTGACTGGTAGCTGCAGGTCGGCAGTTCAAATCTCACTGGCTCAAGGTTGACTCAGCCTTCCATCCTTCTGAGGTAGGTAAAATGAGGACCCAGATGGTTGGGGACAATATGCCTACTCTGTAAACCGCTGAAAGAGGGCTGTAAAAAGCACTATGAAGCGGTATATAAGTCTAAGTGCTATTGCTATTGCTAAAATCATAACAACAGTAACAGAGCAACATTTCAAAACATAGAAAAAGCTATGAGATAACGAACCTGTTGGGGTTTTGCATGGAGGAGGTAGAAAAAAACTCCTTGAGGGCCACTATTCATTCTGTCTGGAGCACATAACACCAGACATGTCACTGGGAGGCAAAATCACAAAAGTGCATCTCACTTATTTTAGCCATGACATGTGAGGGAATTCAGTGGAGAAAGCAATTATGTTTGGAAGAGTTAGCGGTAAAAGGAAACCAGGTTGTCAAACAACATGATGTCTGAACACCATCAAAGCTAACACCAGCCAGAGCATAGAACAACTCAAAGAATTAGTGCAAGGTTGGAAGACATGGAGAGAACTGACCCATAGGATCACAAGAGCTGGACATGACTGAATGGATAAAACCATCTTTCATTCTGTAGCAAGAGGTGAGGAAGCTGTGGTCCTCCAGAGATTAACGACCTAGAATTCTCAGCATCCATCCAACTCAGCAACATCCAGAGGACCACATTAGAACAACGATTGTTGTAATGGAAAATAAATGTATAAAACTGCAAGTTCAAAATAGCTAGTGCTGCCTCATATTGTATAGCCTTCCTAACAGATCAGAAACATTAACATTGAAATTGTTCTACAGCTTATAGCTATTGGCAATCAGTTAGCTAACAGCCACAAAGAGACAAAAGATTAAAAGTTTCCCATTACCTGCTATTGGTCAGATCTGGGGAAAAGCAAGCTCCCTGGCCTTTTCTTCAGAACTTTAAAAGCATCTCTGGCAAATTATGCAAGGCATTAGCCCACACACACACACTCACCAAATATAGGGAAGTGCATTGGAATGATCCTGAAGCCCTTCTGATTTCCGTTGGTTTCTCTATGGCACATTATTTTTTGCTGCAGCCATTCTCTTCTGTTTTCCCCATCTAGCAATATCTGCCAAATGTCATAGCAGTACAAAGCTATCCTGATTTAAGTGGTGATATATTGGACAGAATAGGGAGAATTTACCATGGTAGGGAGGGGAAACACCTCTCCTGTTTCTTCATAAAACAACTTCTGTTTTATGAAGCATCAACAGATAAGCACAAAATGATTGCCGTGTTCCTTATTTTGTGTAATTTATACTGAATATTGTATATCCGCATCTCTGCAATATACAAGATAATGTTTCTATTGTTGCATTCAAGAAGGATATAAATGGCATGGGTGAGCTTTCAAGAAATTATACGGCAAAATCACACCATTCGGCATTTTTTAAAAAAAAAAAACTTTTGGCACACATTCAAGGGCAAAAAATTCAAAGTTCTTTTTTTCAAACTCATTGTTCCTGCTTTTGACCTTAATTAGGTTTTTTTCCCTCTTTTATCCCTCCATTCAGCTTTTAGAAGCTCCTGATGAATCTAGAGGGGCAAACTTTTCATTCTTCAATAGGAAATCGAGCCAAACACAGTATGAGGGAAGCAAAATTGAGGAGATCACCCCGGGAATAATTGTAAAGACCATTAATGGAAGCCTTGAATCACCTGGAGTTGGGCTTTTCAAGCAAATGCCATGGCTAAATCAAAAGTCTTTTGTTACTGGAAGCAAGAAAATGCAATGAAAATCGAATTTCAACAAAAGCAACCATTGATTTTGGAAGACAAGATGAAACACTGTTAATAATAAACCCCAACTACAGACTTGACAAATATTTACTGTATCAGTTACATTTTTCATGCCTTTGGAATAAAAACACAAAAAGCCAAAAGTTAGTTTTGATAATTTATTCCCATTAAATGTTCTTATTTAATTAAAAAGCTTATTCCCAAAGACTGATGATCATTTTAAGAGTCATCAGTGAAATGGTGTATGAGTCCCTGAAATGATTCTTAAATTTGTGGTTGATACTAACAGCTGTGTAAAGCTTTAGTTGGGAGTGGATTAAACGGAATCTTCTAACTGAATAAACTTTCCAAATCAAATCAGAAAACTGAATTGACTCTTTGAATTAAATTCAGTGGTGACCATGATATCAAAGCAAGCAAGATGGTGATCATTGCATAGCAATTAAAAATCTGTCCCTTTTGTACCTGTGACAATGAGACACGCATGGACAAAGGGATGGGACTCCAATTAGAATGTTGTAACTACTTACTGTATCTTGCCTATTTTTACAATAAAAAGGAAAAAAAAACCAGACGCTGCTGATTGGGTTGATGGCTCCAAATAATTATATTATTCGTAGATTCAAAATGATTTTTTGCATACCCTTAAATGAAACTAATGGAAGATATTGATGTGATTGAAAAACAATTTTTATATCAGGAAAATTCATAGGCATATAAGAAGAATCCTACTGAATCTGACCAAAAGCTATTAGCACTCTTCCACATACCTCTGTCAGGAACTACCATCAAGGCAAAAAATCTATTTCTGTAAATAATATATGGCTCTCATGACTCTGAAGGTCTTATGCTTTGTGAAATAGTCTAATTTCCTTTTAATCCATTTAAATTGGTAGCTATTGCTACATCTTGTGGTAATGAATTCCACGGGTCACTTTTCATTCTACCTAAAGTTCTTCCTTTTCTTTATCCCAACTATGCCATTGCTCAGCTTAATTGGGCAATCAAAGGTTCTTGTATTTTGCAAGACAGAAAACAACTTCTTCCAATCTATTTTTTCATAACATTCATAATTTTGTGTGCCTGTATCATTTCCTCCCACAATTCTCCATTTTGCCTAATCTAATAGAGGCCAGATTTGATCATCTTTTTCAAAGAGGAATTGTCCCAATCAATTGGTTTTTTTGGCTGCTTTTTTCTGCAGCTTTATTATATCCTTCCAGAAATGCAATAAGCAGAACTGTACACTATATGCTAAGCATAATTGCACTTTAGATTTGCCCAGTACTGGCAGTATTAATTTTTTTATCCTTAATGATTTCCCCTTACAAATTTGCCTTTTTCTCATCAGTCGCATACTGAGCTTTCATCCACTATTCCAGCCTCCTTTCCTGCTCAGTATTACTAGCTCAGATCTCATCAGTGAATACAGATAAAATTAGGGACTGTTTCTTATCCTACCATGCACACTTTACTGTTGCTTACACTGAGATATTTCTAGTACACAAACTTTACTGTCCGTTAAACATGTTTTACATGCACAAAACACACAAACCTAAAAGATGAGATAAAATCAAGATATTCCAAAAAATAAAACTGGGTGTTTTATCAATGATATTTGTAGTTTAAAGTCAATATGCATTAACCTGTAGTCTACTATGCTCAGCAAATTCTTTTTTGGTAGATTCTGTAATTCTATTTCATAGAAATCTGTGACAATTCTCTTTTCCAACCCTACACTATCTACACCAATCAGATCCAATGGTTGCCTCATATGAAAACACGAGCTGCTTGTTACCACTGTAGTGTCTCAAAATCTGGCTTATCTTCATGTCCTGCAAAGATGCTTGGACATCATGTGTACAAGAAAAAGCATTACATGTCACCATGATAAAAGAAGTGATACACAGAGACATTCCTGTCTAGTAGGCTATATATTTAAATCAGTGTTTCTCAACCATATCAACTTTAAAAGATATAGTAGTCCTTGATTTACAACCATTCATTTAGAAGCCATTCAAACTTACAACACTGAAAAGTGACTTATGATCATTCCTCACCTTTAAGACCATCGCCGTATCCCCAATTCGGGCACATGACAACCAACATGTATTTACCACAGTTGCAGGATCCCAGGGTCATGTAATCACTATTTGTGATCTTCCCAGCTGGTTTACAACAAGCAAAGTCAATGGAGGAAGCTGTATTCACATGACTGTCACACGACTCACTTGGCAAATGTAGCAGTTCACTTAACCATGGAAAACTCACTCAATTGTGATCATAAATCAAAGATTATCTGTACGTATTTTAACTCACAGAATTCCCCAGTCAGCATGCTTTTGTAACCCGGTTTAGATGGTTCAGCCCTATAACCAATCTGAAATCCCAGCTGGTTCTGTTATTCTGCAAATATTTACTTGACTCTCACCTTGCAACCATCTTCTAATGCAAACTTATGTGCTGAACCTCTGGACCATAGCTTACCATCTGGACTTTGTTCATCTTCTATATTCAATCCCTAATCTGGGCTATCATTCAGCTGTTAAATAACATTTTCTAGGGTAAAAATGGCTTTCTACTTCCAGAAATACTGCAGGGGAGGGATTATTCTATCTTCTTTCTCTGTCACAAGCTGCCAACTGTCTCTGTCAAGTTTTTTACAACAGGTTTGGATTTTAACAACAACTTAATTAGGACTGTAAACTATAATTTATATAAATGGCAGATTAATTAACTGGCCTTTTTGCATTAGTTAGATTGCAAGATATGGGACCATCTGTTTATTTTTATATATTTTCAAAGTCAGAAATTGTAGGCACTTGCAGAAGAATGTTTACACAAATACATTTTGTGACACTGCAAACAGAAAATGGTCCAAACTGCTAATATCTGTCTTTTGTTTGCTAGGGTAGCTAATGAGATTGTCTGGTTCTTGCTTAGATCAGATTATGATTAAGGGGTTCAAGCCATTTGGGTCTATAACTCATAAGCAGGCAGAGTGACTTAAGTTGTCATTTCTACAGAGTTAATGTGTCAATTATGAAGATAAATGAGTACCATAAGAAAGATCCTGATCAAGATTGCTACCAATCTAGCCAAATATCTAGAAACCACACAGGTAAAAATTTCCTCTAGTAATTGGCACAGTGGTCATAGTTATCAACTTTCTGACTTCATACAAAATCTACGATCCAAGAATCTATCAAGTCTTTTAAAGATATAGCCACATTCCATGAAATAATTATGCAATGTGCAGTGTATATATATAAGGAACAGCAGGTTTTAAATAGAAAATGAGACTATATATTTATGTTGTGAGGTTTTTCATTTATGGTTTTTGCTGACTAATAAAGACAGCTCAGGTTTTAGAGATGAGTTAATAGAAAATGGATGAGGTATGGAATGAAGATGCATTTGGTTGTATCTTAAGAGTCAGTGATAAGTTGTCAATGTAGAATATGTTTGCTGGAGATGAAGGGGAAGTTTCTTCATTTTTTCTTTTCCCTCCTTTCATATATTTACGTATTAGGTTTCTGTATCTTTTTTTCTGTTTAATATAATCTTTAATTAAAAATAATCGGAATTGAAATTTAATATTTAATGTCATTTAATAGGGAGATAAAAATCTCAATTGTATTAATTTAATTTCAATTTAGAATAAAATCATTTTTTTCTACTTGGTCTGGGACCATAAGTAGGCTGCATGTGTACTTGAATCAAAATAGGAGATGGCATTTTAGTGCAAAGTTATAACCATTAATATTTAAGATAACCTATTACAGGCAAAAAGGTAAAATAGTGGAAAACCAACTATAAACAAGGCAATAATAGAATAAGTAGCTGGATGTCAGCTCTGATTATGTACTGTCAATGTGGTTGAATCAGACCAACATTTTCCTTTGTGAAGATACTAATTTAGAGGTAACCATTATTCTGGTCAGCTCAGCTTGCAGCTTTAAAAATTGTCCCAATGCTATGAGGAGAAAAAGAGAAGTAAGAATTTGATTTAGGAACTATTCCAAACTCAGACATTTTTTATTAAATGCACATTTTATGCCTTTTTTGTTGGGTATGGTTTGGTTTGGATTTTTTTGAATTTCTGTTGATTCCTGACGCAGAAGCAATGGAGCCTTGGTGGTGCAGCAGACTAAAGTGCTGTTAAGTAGCACTTAGCTGCCAGCTGCCTGCAATTACTGCGAGTTCAAATCTCAGCAGGCTCAAGGTTGACTCAGCCTTCCATTCTTCCAAGGTAGGCAAAATGAGGACCCAGATTGTGGAGGCAATAAGCTGACTTTGTATAAAAAAGAACACCGCTAAGGGGGGGGCCAAAAGCCCTACTAAGCAGGTATATACAAAAATATGAAGGCTATTGCTTAATGCATTGTAAGCCTCCCTGAGACTCCGGAGAAGGGCGGTATATAAATCGAACCAATTAATTAATTAATTAATTAATTAATTAATTAATTAATTAATATGAAGACATATACCTGTATCCATAGGATATTGATGTAATTTGATTTGGTTCTCATGAACAGAATACAGGGCATGTTTGCCCATCATTAAAACAAAATTGGAACAAAATACAAAGATAAAAATCAAAAGTTCTAAAAATGTATTTATTAATTTATTTCAAATATGAAACAAGATAGTGTTTCCAGAGTCTCTAATTAAAAGCAACCATATTAACTGAATCATTAATCTTAATGGGAGGTTTGTCTTCCTAAACAATGCCAAGTAGGCAAAGAAACTCTTACATAATTTAAATCCCCAGGCATTGAAGATTGTTCAACAATAGCAAAACTCCACTTTAATGTCTTTGCAGCTTCACTTAAGACTGAATTGATGTATTGATTGTGCTTGGGATTTTGCTGAGTTTGGGGTTTATATGAGAAACATATTTAGTCGTCTTCTGGGTAGGATAAATGAACTGGATCTGGACCCAAAATAATGGAATTTGAGTCTGTAGGTGGGTGCTCATCCTTGCCTGAACATCTAAAATACTGTAGATTGTGTCTGAGATTCTCATTCCCTATTCTTCCCACCATCTTCATAACCCAAACCATATTTTATTTTCACTTTGTGGCTGTGTTGGCATGACAGGTTGATAATCATCAGCTAACTAATCATAGTTTCCTAGTGTATTGTTTGTGCCCAGAAAACTGAGTTGATTGAAAATAAGCATGTCAGATCAGATAAGCATGTCGTGCAAACACAGTCTCAGCAACTCATATGAAGTAATTTTCTTATTTTTTTTCCTACTATATGTACTCTTATTTCCTCAATAATGCCATTTCATCCATTGACATTGTCATGCTCCATCTAGTGGTTCTGCCCCAGCAACAGGTAGAATTATAGCTAGGAGATTTTTGTCTAGTTTTTGCAGCTCTACCATAATCCTGATCATCATTCAACTGGACTTTTGCAATGCATTCTATATGAAACTGCCTTTGAAAATGACTCCGTTAATACAGTATTGCTAGCTAGGAAAGCCTGTTGTGCAGGATCATGGTCATCATTAGGATACTTCCCTAAATACTTGTCTCAGTTCTAGACTCAATTCAAAGTGTTTGTTATCATCCATAAAATGAGCCCACCAGACTACATTAGGAATCTCCTTGGCAAGTATATTCTACCCACCCAAAGGGCTACTGAGTGTCCCACCCCATATGAGGTGCAAGGAATATGGGGTAGGCAGCAGACCTTCTCTGTAAAAGCCCCAATGCTCTGGAACTCATAGCTACCATAAGTATGTTAGCCCCAATGCTTTCTCGTGCTCAAAATCTATGAAGACCATTGTATTTCAATGGCTCGATGGTGCATAGTTTGATTGTGAACGACCATTAGTTTTATTATGGTGATTAAGGCTGTTTTACATCCTAAGAAGTTAGGAATATTATGGTTTCATCTTTTGTGTGTTGTGAAGTACCCAGCCTTGTGACTGGGTGTGCTGCCCCACTCACTCGCACTCACATATCAGTGTGGTTTATGGGCAGATTTATTTGTCTTCCCCCAGGAGTTCTCTTCACCTGACTTTAAAACTTTCTTAACCAAAGTCAACCACAAGCAAGCCCAGATTAATTCCCCTGGCAATGGACAATTAGTTCACAACACAAATAACAAGCTGCTCAAACAGTGAGTCCAATAAATGAACATAAAGCCCCCAGGCAAAATGTAAAGTACATCCATGTTAGCTCACGGGTTATAGAAATTCAGAGTCCCAGGAAACACGAATGAGCATACAGCCACGATCCACATATGTTGCTTCCAGCAACGCCTCCCTCTGTCTGCCATGCTAAATAGTTCCCGGTGCAGCCCATTAAGAGGGGTGGGGCCTTTTCCCAAGCAATCTGGCAGACCTCCATTTCTCTGCCCTAAGAGCTCTGAGATCTACCACTGCAGGCAGCTCCTCCCCTCCTCTTCACTGGCCTGCAAGCTGTCCCCAGCCGAAGCCTGTTCTGCTGGCAGTTCAGGGTCAGAAATTCCCGATGTGCCAGGAATGATCTCATTCTCCCTCAAGCCGGCCTCTGAGGAAGAGTCAGAGGAGTCATCCAAAGGAGACATCACACTGGGATAATATACAAATATTGCAATTTTTTAAAAAGTAGCACATTTTCAGTGGAATCTTTTTCATTGTTTGTAATGTAAATCACAATAGTAAAGAAAAATAATCTCTTGTCAAACAGAAGAGTAAGCTTTAAACATCCCTGAAGTTCTGCCATGTTCTTCATAGCTGCATATAGTATGCATAAGCTTTATTCAAGCTGTCATTTCTCTCCTTCAATTAAGCATTTGTGAAATCCTTGATGTAGCAGGCATTCATAATTTAGTGGAATGGGAGTATGCTAATTAAGAAGTCGTTCCAATGTGCACTTCCTCCTTATTTTTGATATCCCATATGCACTGGGTGAATTATGTATCCATTGGTTCCTCTGATCCCCAGCGTTTTGTCAGTGTCAGGCTGGTACATGATAGATCATTTCATTGACTGTAGAATTTGTATATAACATTCCACAGACATCTTAAACCAAATGGGAACATTGATAGCTTCACTTTGACTTATTACAGTTGGGACAATGTGCTTTGCAAATTGAATTTTGTGGAGAGGAGACTGCTAGAACCACACACATGAGGTTCAGTATTCATTTGACTCATAATTTAACTGGGGCAGCCCAGCAATCTGGTGCATCTAAAAAAGAAATGAAACAGCAAGACTTCTGAACTGCTTACTTGGGAACATTTGTCATGTTCTTTCCTCTCCAAGTGATCATTTGGTTAGCCCTCTTCAGATATTAATCATGGGATTTATACTTCATATATTAAAAGTATAAATAATGCCCATGATGCTGGACCGCTTTCCCTTTCTACCCCAACATTCAATCAATGGATGCTAAGTAAAAGTATCCTCCAGTTAAATGTCTATGGAGATTCTCAGTCTTCCAGGTCATAGTTGTCTCAAAGTTGCTTTTTTCAAAAGGCAACTGGACTGGTTTTTTTCCTTGAGGAAGAAGAAGAAAATGTTTCACTTCTTATTCAAGAAGCTTCATCAGTTATGACTGGATGGTGGGGGGATGGAAGGATAGCAATTTGACAGCAATCCTCCAGTTATTTTTTTATTATTATTCTATATTCATTTCCTGGAAAATAATTCTAGTTCCCAAAATTATAACTAGTGGTTAAGGTACAAGGCTAGAAACCAGGAGACTGTGAGTACTAGTCCCACCTTAGAGATGAAAGCCAATTGAATGACTTTGGACAGTCACTTTCACTCAACCCTTGTGCCCAGGTAGTTGTTTTGGAAAAAATAGGAGGAGGAAGGAGTATTGTGTATGTTTGCTGTCTTGAGTTATTTGTAAAAATACAAATAAATAAGGGTACAAATAAATAAATAAACCAATAACTGGAAGAAAAAAAGTCAAGATGGCCTCCACCATGCTACTGTCACAGTCAGAGAGGGATTAGCCTGGCATTTAATTTGGCCTAAAATTGATTTTGAAAAAAAATATAACCAATCCATAAAAAGAAAAAAGAGATGCTCTGTATTGTCATATTTCTTTTCCACTAGTATGTGGCCCACAAGGCAATATCCCTGACATCAGAAGTCTTTTGCTCTCCCCAGGATATTTAATATGGAGGGGGGGGGGATGATTTTGAAATGCCAATTTTGTCCCATATCTTTCTTCTGATACAGAGATATTTAGAGTGTTTTAAATAGCCATTTCACTGTAAAGCATTTTAATTTGATAAAACCGGAATGACCTTACTGATCAAAAGTTTGTTATCAACATTAGAAATAAAATAGATGTGTATTAAATGCCTTCTCTTTTATTCATCCTCCTCATTTTAGTGTGAAAACAGGATATAATTGATACAGGAAAATCTTTTCAATTTCTTTTTTGAGAGAACTCCTTTTTAGAAATAAAATGAAATGAAATGTGAACTGTTTTGTTTTTTTAACAGTGTGTGTGTGTGTGTACACAAATGCATGGGCATAAATGGAAACCATAGTATATATCTAAACATAATTGAGTGTAATTGAAATCAATCTCAGAATTCCAGCTGTGATCCAAGTTTTAAATCTTTATGTCGTTAAAATTTTAAAATCCCTATTCCATTCTAAATGATCATTTAACTCAAATTAACTATTAATACATAAATCAAAGCTATAATTAAACTTCCCACCATGTCTGTTCACTTATTGATTTAGTTGGGTGCCTCCATGGAGATCCTCATGGAAGTTAATAGCTCCTATGAAGTATCTCAGAGAATGCTGCCAAGAGTTGGCCATAACCCATTGTTTCTAAATCTAAAGCTTTTATTCATTTATGGAGATAATTTCCTTAATGATGTCCCCTCTCCTTTTGGCTCATATTGTGCTCAGTCTTGTATATCATTACTCTGTATTGAGCTAGTTCCTGAGTGTCAGATTCACATTTGATTGCAAGACACTTTCACATTTTCTGGCTTCAGACCTCTAAACTTTTAACAACCTGAGCCTGATACCATTGAGAGAACCTGGTAGAGAAAAACTACGGCCAGCTGTGCCATGTAAATAATTAAAGATACTATTCTTTGATTGCATTATGCAGAGAGAGATCTAATTTATCCAATATGGCCATTAAATATTTCATGCAAGCAATCATACAGTTGTAAAATCAAATGTCCTCCTATCTCATTTCTCAGTGAGCTTGGCAGTCAAGAATAATTACCTGTGCCTCAAAAGGCTGCTCAACCATATGTTTGCACTCTCTCACAGGCAATCACCACTGCCATGACTACACACTTATATTGTTGTACCTAACATATTCTTCAGGACTCTATATTCCAAAATGTTGAAACAGTGAACTTGCTGGTTATTTGTTTCCCTGAACTTTATGAATGGGTAAGTTATAGAGCAGGATGTCATAAGCCTAATTTCTACACCAGGCGTCCCCAACCTCTGGGTCATGGCCTGATGATGGGGCTGTGTTCCATTCAGAACTGGGCTGCACCAGCGACAAGCAAGTGTGTTTGCATGCACAGTTCCACTTGCATGAGAAGCAGGTGCGTGCACTCGCCCGCACAGTTCTACCTTTATTATAATAAAAAAAAGGAACAACTAGAAAAATCACATAAAACAATCAACTGAACCTTCAAAGGAATAAAATTCAGGAATTCAAGGAAGAAGGAATTCAAGGAAAAATTTAGGGAAGAAGAAAATCGTAAAACATTATCCTTCCTGGACATCCTTATCAGCAGAGGAAATGGCTACAAATTGGAAACACAAATCTACTAAAAAAAATAACAACCCACCCATACCAACAAAGTGCTCCATATCAAAGTAACAACCCAACCTTCCACAAGAAGAGCTGTGTAAAAACATCATCTAGATGAACACAAACACATTGCCAGGAACCCAGAAAAAGAAATAGACAAACAAGACAGCATCTTCCAACTGGCTCCTGGTGGCCCTCCAGGTGCGATTCAAGGTATTGGTTACCACCTTCAGAGCGCTCCATGGCTTAGGACCGGGGTATTTACAAGACCGCCTGCTGCTACCAATAGCTTCCCACCAGACAATTCACTCCCACAGAGGGGGGCTCCTCCAGGTGCCGTCGGCCAAGCAATGTCGGCTGGCAACCCCCAGGGGGAATGCCTTCTCTGTGGGGGCTCCTGCCCTCTGGAACAAATTGCCCCCCGAGATGCAGAGGATTCCCGACTTACGCACCTCAGAGTACACAGTGGCAACTCCTTAAATGCCTTAAAGACACATGGACAGACTTAATCATAGTTTCAACTGGAAATGATTCATTGATCATTTGTTTATTTCCTTGGTTATCCACAGTACTCTCAGAAATTGTTTTGAACACCAAAGTTCCAGAATTTCAATATTTTTCTATTCTGCCTCTTGAACATCTTTCACTTCCACATAATATCACAAAGAAACCATTGTCTGCATGATTCTGGGCTTTGTAAGTCTAGATCTAGACATATCACAGTATCTTAATACCTTATTTTGAAACTTGAGGATATTATACCATAATTTGAAAACAGCAAGTATCCTTAAAATATAGAGTGATCTCTTCCTGTCTTTCACTCAATATGTCATTCTCCAGATTTGCTAACACGGTTTAGTTAGAGACTTACAGATTATTTCCTACTTCCCAAATATCTCTAATCCATCCATTTGTTAAGGTAAAGAACTGTTTCTTTCAAGAATCCTGAGGAATTCTATTACATGAATGTTAATTACGTACCACAGAGTCAAGCTTGACTTCTGTAATTGCTTGGATAAATATTCACATATCAACTTATTTCTAGCAATAATGTATAGATAGTCTAAAGGTAATCTTTTAATCTTTTTGATCCTATCCATTTACCATACCCATTACTTTTCCTTTCTTCTATTTCCCTCAGTGTAAGAAACTGTGGGGAGTCTGGGGAGGAATGGAAAAGATAGAAATGTGCAAGACATTTCACAGCTTAACTTATAAATAAAAAGTCAGTTCAGATGGAAGAGATCTGAGAAAAAGCATCTCAAAGCAGCCAGAGTAATTCTACCTTAATTAACACTATAAATTAGGCTACACAATTTTGATTAGTTTGCAAGATTCTGTATTTCCCCCAGATGAGCACTAAAAATACCACATCTAAAATATTTTTAATTTGATTCGACTTGATGTGACTTCACTTGATTTGATTTGAATGGCCTCCCACCTCACTATATGACTCTGAGCATTTAACAGCATGTAAAAAATATTTTTTAAAGCATTTGCAACTATAAACAAAATACATCTGGTCCCAAATCTATAATAAATATATTTAAATGGCAGCCACAAACAATACCCAGAATAACAATAAAAACTCATGGGCTTAAACTAATTTCTTGACACCCAGTACCAAGGAAGACAACCAAGTACTTAAGGATTACTAAAAACCTGGCAGGCTAGGGCAAAATTAAATATTTAGGAAGTAAAACTTGCTTTCTTGGTTTTTTCCAGCCTCCTTGCCATTCCTGGCCATTTTTTTCAATCCAACATCCTGTTCCATCATATATTCATAAGTACAGAGTTTTCTACTTGCTGATCCTCTGCTCAAAGAATCATTCAGACCTTATTTGATCTATAATTGACTGATTGGTTCTTCTTATGATTCCTCTTCCTCTTACTAACCATCTCCAGAACCACAATTTAAAAGCATCTGTCTTCTTGCTTTGTTCTGTTTTTCCTTCCACATTCACAGCTGAACATGATTGTTGGAAAAGCCCTTGCCTTAAGCATTTGTCCTCATCTTCTCTTCAACACAAGAAAACAATAATGTTTACTACACTATATCACCTTCAAGGATTTACAAAGTATGCTATTTGATGTCACATTTCTCTTCTGAAAATATTTACAGACCCCTCATCCTGGACATAAACTGTTTCAACTCCTACCCTCAAAATGACGCTATAGAGCACTGCACACCAGAAGAACTAGACACAAGAACAGTTTTTTCCCGAATGCCTAAGGTGACCAGACGTCCCGCTTTTGGCGGGACAGTCCCGATTTTCAACAATTTGTCCCGCGTCCCACGGAATTTTTAAAAAGTCCCGCCTTAAAATCTGGTCACCTTACCAAGAGCCCCCGCCGGGCGATGGCAAGCACAGCCAGCTTGTTTGTTTTTTTCCCCCGCTCTGCTGTCCGGGACTCCTAGGGTTCCAATGGGGAAAGGGGCGGAGTCTCCTCCACTGGTCAAATCTCATGATGCGTGGCTGGGGGGGGGGAAACATGGCGGTGCCCAGCTGAAAAACTATGTGAGCCTTCAATGGCCGCGCCCTTTGCAAGGTAAGTGTCCGTATGGGCACTTGGGGTCTGGTTCCCCTTCACTTCTCTTGACAGTTGAAGCGGGACGGAGGGGAAAGATTAATCAGATTTAGGGCAGCCGAGAAGTGTTGTATGGTCTGGGGATGGTTTTTTTGTTTTTTTTTAGAGTTGTGTTCCCGTTATTCATCACCTGTGGAGATTCTCAAGTCCTCCAGGTCAGGGGTCTCCAACCTTGGCCACTTTTTAAGACTCGTGGACTTCAACTCCCAGAATTCCTCAGCCAGCTTTGCTCAAAAGCTTTGCTGGCTG